>ONZH01028247.1:0-112840 GCA_900303285.1 Rhinella marina
GGCGCAGGCGCAGTGAGGAAGCTGGGAGCCCGGCAGCCATCGGCACTCACTGCGCCTGCGCCGAATGAAGTCCGCACGGCGCAGGCGCGGGATTTTCCAGCACGGACAGGGCCAGGAGCACATAGAGCGAGCTGCCTGGCCCTGTCCATCACAAGAAAAGGGGGCATGAATAAAGGTAGGGAAACGGCGCTCCTAGGTGCAGGGTTACCGCCCCTTGCACCTAGTGAGATTAATTTACATATTACAAAAGTTCATTTATTACAAAAACGGGGGCACCAGTAAAAAAATTATTACCAGTTTGGGCATCAGGTGACATTTGCACATTGCAAATGTCATCCTGTTTTATGTGCCCAAAACTGGTGACAGAAACCCTTTAAGTCAATGGTGAAAAACCTCATAGAGGTTTCTCTGATATTGAAAAACCTCCTAAGAGGTTCTCTTGCATTATACAAGAGAACTTCTATGAGCTTTTTCATCATTGGCTTAACACTGAGCTCCATAGCCCAGTGGTTAAGGTACTTGCCTGTAATGTAGAAGGTTGTGAGTTCAAATCCCCACATGAGTGTTTTAAAATTATAGTCTAAACTAGACTTATAAATATACAGGGTGTTCCCAAGCATAGTGGGAATACCCCTTTCACAGTTCATAACACTAACTCCATATATGGACATAGCCATATATGGAGTCAAAGCAGGGACTCCTAACCTGGGAAATTCCCCACTCTGGAGTCCCGACTGAAGCAGGGGGCCCCCTTAGAGGATCGGGTCCCACTGCAGCTGTCTCCACCAGTCCCGAGGTTCGGGGCAGTGGTAGATTGATTCGGGGGCCAGGGCCCCGGATAAAAAGCCCTAGCGACGCCCCTGACTACAGTTCAGTAGTAATAAAAGATGTTTTCCTCCACTGCTGCCTATTGCGTGGGCTCATAAATAAGCATGGTATTGACCTTTAATTCAGGCCACCCTAAAAGAAGTACTTAAAACCCCCGCCCCAGGTCTCACTAAGCCACACCCCCAACTATGTCAGGCCACAGCCCCTTTCACTCCGCAGCCAACAGAGATTGAAAAAATAAAGGTAAAAATCAACTTCTGTCAGCTGCAGGGATGGGTGGGAGGTTGACTTTCTTTCTGCAACAACACACACAAACATTAAATAAAATAGATTAAATCCACCCATGCGAAGCGTCTTGCTAATCCACGCCCCCGACTTTGTCAGGTCACGCCCCCTCCCACTCCACAGCCAACGGGAATTGAAAAAAATGAAGGTAAAAATAAACTTCTGTTTGCTGCAGGGGTGGGAGGGTGAATTTCTCTCTGCAACGACACACAAAAATTTTAGATGAAATAGACTAATTATAGACTACAACCGTTCGAAGCCTTTTGCTAAGCCACGCCCCGTCTCTGTCAGGCCACGCCCCCTCTCACTCCGCAGCCATTCTGCAACGACACACAGAAACATTAAATGAAATAGATTAAATGCACCTATGCGAAGCGCTTTGCTAAGCCACGCCCCGACTCTGTAAGGCCACGCCCCCTCCCACTCCGCAGCCAACAGGGATTGAAAAAATAAAGGTAAAAATCAACTTCTGTCAGCTGCAGGGATGGGTGGGAGGTTGACTTTCTTTCTGCAACGACACACAGAAACATTAAATGAAATAGATTAAATACACCCATGTGAAGCGTCTTGCTAATCCACGCCCCCGACTCTGTCAGGTTACGCCCCCTCCCACTCCGCAGCCAATGGGGATTGAAAAAATAAAGGTAAAAATAAACTTCTGTTTGCTGCAGGGGTGGGAGGGTGAATTTCTCTCTGCAACGACACACAAAAATTTTAGATAAAATAGACTTATTATAGACTACAACTGTTCGAATCGTCTTGCTAAGTCACGCCCCCAACTCTTTCAGACCACGCACCCTCTCACTCTGCAGCCATTCTGCAACGACACACAGAAACATTAAATGAAATAGATTAAATCACCTATGCGAAGCGCTTTGTTAAGCCACGCCCCCAACTGTGTCAGGTCACGCCCCCTCCTACTCCGCAGCCAACAGGGATTGAAAAAATGAAGGGAAAAATAAACTTCTGTCAGCTGCAGGGGTGGGAGGGTGAATTTCTCTCTGCAATGACACACAAAATTTTAGATGAAATAGACTAATTTCAGACTACAACCGTTTGAAGCATCTTGATAATCCACACCCCCAACTCTGCCAGGTCATGCCCCCTCCCACTCCGTAGGCAACGGGGATTGAAAAAAATCAGCTGCAGGGGTGGGAGGGTGAATTTTTCTCTGCAATGACACACAAAAATCGTAGATGAAATTGACTAATTTTAGACTACGACCATTCAGTACTAATAAAAGATGTTTTTTCCCACTGCTACCCATTGCGGGTCCCCATAAATTACCATGTCATCGACCTGTAATTCATGCCACTCTGACCCCCGCCCCAGATCTCACAAAAGCACGCTCCGACTCTGTCAGGCCACGCCCCCTCCCACTCCGCAGCCAACGGGGATTGAAAAAATGAAGGTAAAAATCAACTTCTGTCAGCTGCAGGGGTGGGAGGGAGGTTGGATTTCTTTCTGCAACAACATACAGAAACATTAAATGAAATAGATTAAATATACCCGTGCAAAGCAATGTTTTCTTCCACTGTTACCCATGGCGTGTCCTCATAAATTACCATGGCATCGACCTGTAATTCTGGCCACCATCAAAAGAAGGACTTAAAACCCTGCCCTAGGTCTTTCAATGTAACGCCCCCGACTCAGTCAGGCCATGACCCCTCCCACTCCGCAGCCAATGGAGATTGAACAATTGAAGGTAAAAATCAACATCTGTCAGCTGCAGGGATGGGAGGGAGGATGACTTTCTCTCTGCAACGACACACAGAAACATTAAATGAAATAGATTAAATATACCCGCGCAAAGCAATGTTTTCTTCCACTGCTACCCATTGTGTTTCTTCAAATTACCATGGCATTAACCTATAATTCAGGCCACCCTGAAATGAAGGACTTAACCCCCCCCGTGTCCCATTAAACCACACCCCCTCCCACTCCGCAGCCAATAGGGATTGAAAAAATGAAGGTAAAAATCACCTCCTGTCAGCTGCATTGACTTTCTCTCTGCAACGACACACAGAAACATTAAATGAAATAGATGAAATATACCCAGGTGAAGCCGGGTCTTTCTGCTAATATTTATATTTATATATATATATATATATATATATATATATATATATATATATACACACATATACATACATATACTACCTCTGCCTTATTGTGCTATTTGGGAGCTAAAGTATAAAACTGGATATTGATTCTTGCACCCTTACTATAAGGAGAACTTAGTTATATTATACTCCCAAAATATTGTGAGTGTAAATAATTTTGATGTTACATACATGAGAACGCTATTTTTAACAAATTTTATTCTCCACATATGTGTTTAATATATACTTGAACTACTAGTCCATATATTATTTTACTATAATAAATAACATATTCTTTCCCAAATAGGAGTGTGCTCAACTACTTTTATATATTTCATATCACAATTCATGACCAATCATTGTACCCTCTGCTGCGAAAGTGATCCCGTAGATCCATTGCCTGTACTTCAAAATCCGCCTCTCTCGAGCAGATCCTCCTTGCCCGGAGATATTGTCCAACAGGAATACTAGACACTAGCTTGCGAGGATGTGATGAGGTGGTATGTAAGAGGCTATTCACTGATGTCTCTTTACGAAATACGTTAGTTTGTATGCAGCCATTCTCGTCAAGCTAAAATGTAAGGTCTAAAAAGTTCATTTTTGCATTGCCCGTCTTTAGAGATGAGCGAATTTTTCAAAAATTAGCATACAAATTAGTACGCATTAGCATACAATGCATAGCATTAGTGTACAAATCAACATAATAGTGAATGCCAGCATTGCGCTCGAGTACACTCGGTGTTCAGCCGAACACTGAGTGGAGCCGAGAGTAGGCATGCTCGGCTGAACAGCGAGTTCGGCCGAGCATGCTCGCTCAACACTAATAGGGAGTCTACTGTGGTAGTGAAAGAATACTGTGAGCCAGTGTGACACGCACATAACAGGCTTTGCTCTTAGAATCGCTGCACACTTTTATGTATTTGGGCAGTTAAGGGGCCAAAACTCACCAAACAACTCAAGTCTGAACTCAGCCTTACAGGTCAATGTTAGCGCCAGCTATAAAGAATCGTGCAGAGGCCCAAGATCCTACTAGAGCACCAAAAGCGGACGCCTTTTACACCAATTCACTGATTCCACATACATTTAGACAGAACCTGTTCTATTACACGCTTATACAAGCAGAGCCCCCCCAGACAGGTTGGAGATGGCAGTGGCAGCAGCATCAGCAGACTATAGAGTGGCACGACGACAGTGTGGCCAGGTGACAGCAGCATGAGTAGGCCACAGAGTGGCAGAATGACAGACCCTGGAAGTGGCAGCAGCAGTGGAAGTAGTAGTACAATTTGGAGGCCACAGAGTGGCACAATTACCTAATTTTGACGTAGCGGCAGTTAGGAGACGGCATGTGCAGTCAGCGGCGGCGGCAGCAGCATCAGGCCGGAGAGTGGCATGGTGACATACCCTGAAGAGCAGACCGTAAAAAATCATTCTTGTCCTTTTGGTTAAGATCAACTGTAGCATATGTTCTTATCAGCAGCTGCAAGAGGCAGCAGCAGTCAGACAAATTTACTAGGCCAACGAGTTGCACCGTAACAGCAGCTGCAAGAGGCAGCAGCAGTCGAAGAAATTTCAAGGCCACAGAGTGGTACCGTAACAGCAGCTGCAAGAGGCAGCAGCAGTCGAATACATTTAGTAGGCTAATGAGTGGCACCGTAACAGCAGCTGCAAGAGGCAGTAGTCGAAGAAATTTCAAGGCCACAGAGTGGCGCCGTAACAGCAGCTGCAAGAGGCAGCAGCAGTCGAAGAAATTTCACGGCCACAGAGTTGCACCGTAACAGCAGCTGCAAGAGGCAGCAGCATTCAAATACATTTAGTACGCCAACGAGTGGCACCGTAACAGGAGCTGCAAAAGGTAGCAGTCGAAGAAATTTCAAGGCCACAGAGTGGCACCGTAACAGCAGCTGCAAGAGGCAGCAGCAGTCAAATACATTTACTAGGCCAACGAGTGGCACCGTAACAGCAGCTGCAAGAGGCAGCAGTCAAATACATTTCAAGGCCACAGAGTGGGAGAGGCAGCAGGAGTCGTACTAATTTTTATGAGACAGAATGACACAGTGACATACCCTGGGAGAGGCAGCAGCAGTCATAAAAATTTAAATGCAACATACCGTAGAGTGGCACAATTACATAATTTGGAGGTAGTGGCAGCTAGGACACCGCGTGTGGAGGCGTTGGCAGCTGCATGAGTAGGCCACAGAGTGGCACAATTACATAATTTGGAGGTAGTGGCAGCTAGGACACAGTGTGCGGAGGTGGCGACAGCTGCATGAGTAGGCCACAGAGTGGCACAATGACATAATTTGGAGGTAGTGGCAGCTAGGACACAGCATGTGGAGGCAGAGGCAGCAGCATGAGTCGCATACCGTAGAGTGGCACAATTACATAATTTGGAGGTAGCGGCAGATAGGACACAGCGTGTGGAGGCGGCGGCAGCAGCATGAGTAGCATACCGTAGAGTGGCACAATTACATAATTTGGAGGTAGCTGCAGCTAGGACACAGCCTGTGGAGGCGGTGGCAGCAGCATGAGTAGGCCACAGAGTGGCACAATTACATAATTTGGAGGTAGTGGCAGGTAGGACACAGTGTGTGGAGGCAGAGGCAGCAGCATGAGTAGCATACAGTAGAGTGGCGCAATTACATAATTTGGATGTAGCGACAGCTAGGACACAGCGTGTGGAGGCGGTGGAAGCCGCATGAGTAGGCCACAGAGTGGCACAATGACATAATTTGGAGGTAGCGGCAGCTAGGACACAGCGTGTGGAGGCAGCAGCAGCATACCGTAGAGTGGCACAATTACATAATTTGGAGGTAGCGGCAGCTAGGACACAGCGTGTGGAGGTGGCAGCAGCATCATCAGGCCACAGAGTGGCATGGTGACATAGCCTGGAGGTGACAGCAGTAGCAGCATGAGGAGACCTGATTGTTGAGGTGGCAGCAGCAACAGAAGGCTACATATTGGATCAGTGACAGAGTGGAGAGGTGGGTGGCAATACCAGTCACTGGTAAAGATGCTGGGCGGTAGAAGGAGCAGCTGGTAGATGTGTGGCATCAGGCGGGTGGCAGCATCATAAGAGTGGCTGAGGCAGGAAGCCTGAAGAATACAGTCAAATTTTTCAAGGTTTGGGTGACGCATCATGGCTGATCTACACACTACTAGCCGGGCAGGACAGCTTCTCCAGTGCAAACTCGGCCAGTTGCGGCCACAAATCCAGTTTGGCTGCCCAGTAGTCCAGCGGATCTTCAATGTGGGGTGGAAGGGTGCTGTCCAAGTAGGCCACCACCTGCTGGTTCAGGGTTTGCTCCTAGTACTTCTCTGGCTGAGGGAACCGAAAAGGACAGAGGCAGGTTGAGGAAAGGTGAGGGCACTGGAGCTGCTCCTGGCCCATGCCAACTAAGGGTTGTGTCTGACGAACCCACCTACTCTTGGCTGGGGGTTAAAGATGTCATCTGGGAGGAAGTGGATGAGTCAACCATTCAAGAACATCTGGATTGGGACACCGGTAGCTGTGGCCTCGCCGATTGACCCCTAATGCCACGTCCCCTTCCTCTGCTAAGACCTGTGCCTGTTCCCGAAAAATTTGTGCCACTGCTGTGAAGGGCCTGTCACCCCTCTGTCTGACATCATGTTTTAAAAATAAAAATTTAAAATAAAATGAACAATACCCCCAAAAATTATACTTTGCTCACTGCCTTGCACAACGTCTTAACTATTTCTTTCAGAAATATCGTCACCTACACAGTGTGTTAACAATGGGTTACTGAACTGCAGTACAATGGGTTACTGCACAGCACTATAGACTTTGTTTATACAGTGACTGACGCTGCAACTATCGATTTAAAAGGAACGCACCCAGAACCACGTATTAACTCTTTTTTGGGCAATTCAACTTCACTGACTACGTTAGCACAATATCACACTTTTCTGTTTGGATGGCGAAAATAAACCGCAAATAGTTATTTAAAACTAACAACCCCACAAACACGGATTCACTGTTTTTTTGGCAAGTCAACTTCACTGACTATGTTAGCACAATATTATTATGCTTTTCTGTTTGGATGGCGAATAACGCCGCAAATAGTTATTTAAAACTAACAACCCCACAAACACGGATTCACTGTTTTTTTTGGCACGTCAACTTCACTGACTACGTTAGCACAATATCACGCTTTTCTGTTTGGATGGCGAATAACGCTGCAAATAGCTATTTAAAACTAGCAACCCCACAAATACGGATTCACTGTTTTTTTGGCAAACCAACTTCACTGACTACGTTAGCACAATATCACGCTTTTCTGTTTGGATGGCGAATAACGCCGCAAATAGTTATTTAAAACGAACAACCCCACAAACACGGATTCACTGTTTTTTTGGCAAGTCAACTTCACTGACTACGTTAGCACAATATCACGCTTTTCTGTTTGGATGGCGAATAATGCCGCAAATAGTTATTTAAAATGAACAACCCCACAAACACGAATTTTCTGTCTTTTTGGCAAGTCAACTTCACTGACTACGTTAGCACAATATCACGCTCTTCTGTTTGGATGGTGAATAACGCCGTAAATAGTTATTTAAAACACTACAACCCCACAAACACTGATTCACTGTTTTTTTGGCAAGCTAACTTTACTGACTACGTTAGCACAATATCACGCTTTTCTGTTTGGATGGCGAATAACGCCGCAAATAGTTATTTAAAACTAACAACCCCACAAACACGGATTCACTGTTTTTTTGGCAAGTCAACTTCACTGACTACATTAGCACAATATCACGCTTTTCTGTTTGGAAGGCGAATAACTCTGCAAATAGTTATTTAAAACTAACAACCCCACAAACACGGATTCACTGTTTTTTGGCAAGTCAACTTCACTGACTACGTTAGCACAATATCACACTTTTCCATTTGGATGGCGAAAAACGCCGCAAATAGTTATTTAAAACGAACAACCCCACAAACACGGATTCACTGTTTTTTTGGCAAGTCAACTTCACTGACTACGTTAGCACAATATCACGCTTTTCTGTTTGGATGGCGAATAACGCCGCAAATAGTTATTTAAAATGAACAACCTCACAAACACAGATTCACTGTTTTTTTGGCAAGTCAACTGCACTGACTACGTTAGCACATTATCACCCTTTACTGTTTGGATGGCGAATAACGCCGCAAATAGTTAATTAAAATGAACAACCCCACAAACACGGATTCACTATTTTTTTTGGCAAGTCAACTCCACTGACTACGTTAGCACAATATCACGCCTTTCTGTTTGGATGGCGAATAACGCAGCAAATAATTATTTAAAAGAACAACTCCACAAACACGGATTCACAGTTTTTTTGGCAATTCAACTACACTGAAGAATTTAGCACTATATGGCGCTTGTCTATTTTTATGGCGACTAACTCCGCAACTATTTCTTTCACATTTACAAGCTGCCAATCACGGATTATATATGTTTTTTCCCAAACACAACCCAAAAGATTTTTTATTTTTTATTTTTTTTAATTATTATTTTTTATTTATTGTATTTTTTTATTTTATTTTATTTAAATGTACCCCAAACAAGGCTCTGACCCCCTTACTGCACTGCAATAAGCGACACTAGTGGTGATTCTTTCAATAAAGCACCCCAAAACTGCCTTTAGAACAGAGTGCAGTGCTGTATAACAGGCTAACCCCTATACCCGCTCACTGCTGCTCAGTATACCTGAATAGCGATTTCACTGCCTGATAATCCCCTATGGATTCTGTCTAGAAATCGTCCCTCTCCTATCCCTGCAATTCAGATTATTTATCCCTGATCTCCTCAGTTCTTTTCTTTTTGCACGTTTTTCTTTCACTTGCCCTATCTCTCCTGACGTCTGTCTCTGGTCTAAAATTAATAGCAAATGGCGGATTCCAGTGCTGCAGAACTATTTATAAGTCTGTGACATCACAGGACCTGGTTGGCTGCTAATTGGCTACATGTCTGCATGTGATCGCATTGTGGGTGTTTACTTCTTTGTCCCAGAAATCCTTCCGCCATGTCATGCCATGTGCTTGCGGCCATTTTAGGAAAAAAAAAAAAAAGATTTGTTACTACGAATCGCCATGAAATTTGTTTTCTTTGCAAATCGAATTTTCCATGAAATTCGTAACGAATTCCACCTTATCAACTTTGATTCGCTCATCTCTTCCCATCTTGTATGTTAATTTTATGTTCATATCATTGTTGTTCAATGTGTCCATGAACCTCTCTAACTCCACTGTAGTCCCCTGCCAAATGATGAGAATGTCATCAATAAAGCGGCTCCAAAAATTAACCCGCTCTATTGACTGTACTGGGTTAGTAAGGAAAATCCTCCTCTCCCACAGCCCCAGGGACAGATTGGCATATGAGGGCGCACAAACCGCCCCCATAGCTGTTCCCTGGAGCTGTAGGTAGAAGGCATCCTTAAAAACAAAAAAGTTGTGACATGCAAATTCCAGTAGTTGCAAAATCAAAACTCCATACTCACCGTTATGTTCAGAGGATGCAATGAAATGTTATGCCGCTTGTAGTCCATCTTTGTGCCTTATTGAGGTGTACAGCGATTCCACATCGCATGTGACCAGGAGCATATCTTGTCCAAGTACCAGGCCATCCAATTTCCTCAACACGTCCCCGTGTCTTTAAGATAAGATGGGAGATTACCAACCAATGGTCTCAATACCTGGTCTACTAGTTTGCAAATCGGTTCAAAGGGGCCATTCATCCTTGACACAATAGGGTGGCCTGGTGGTGTCTTATTGTTCTTATGAACTTTGGGCAACAAATAGAAGGACGGAATCGTCGGGTTCTCAGCGGTCAAATATAGCGACTCTTTGCTAGTAATACCTCCATTATTCACTGCCTCAATCAGAATCGCTTTAAGGGCCCTTTGGAATTCCAGTAGCGGATTGTATGTTAATCTCTTATAGCAATGTTGATCCCGCAACTGGCGAAAAACTTCCCTTTCATACATCACCGTTGGCCATATCACCACATCTCCTCCCTTATTGGCAGGTTTTATGACTACATCCTCCAA
Organism: Rhinella marina; assembly: GCA_900303285.1. Taxonomy (NCBI): domain Eukaryota; kingdom Metazoa; phylum Chordata; class Amphibia; order Anura; family Bufonidae; genus Rhinella; species Rhinella marina. The sequence goes on from ONZH01028247.1 coordinate 10,272, forward strand.
TTTTCTCAACTCACAGAGTGACTGTTGTTGTTCCTTAGTAAGATTACCCTCCTTCATTCTACATGAGATCTTCCTCAATTTCTCCGTTACTACTGTAATTTGACAAATGGAAGGTGTTGTTGATCTCCTCCTGGGCGGCGAAGTGGACGCTCCAGCCGCCTCCGCCACACCAGCCGCAGCGGCCGCACCAGCCACCTCACCAGCCGGCAAGGAGAATAAGGACACTGAAGCCAGTGAGTCTCCCTTGCACAGTTGTGACAACCTGATGTCGGGAGCGGGTGGTGGTTCGGGGAATTTGTCCGCAAAGACCATTTCACTCCACTTCGGATGCAGTTCTTTAGCCATGCTTGCTGTACTGTTCAGTGTTCAGCGATGGACTAAACTGGTTCAGAGGAGGGAGGAGTAATGAGGGAGGAGTCTTCACTCCCTATTCGTGCCAATAGTTAGTTCCCTGGGGGCCGGGCTGGTTTTTCCCACTCTTAAGGGGGCATATCGTCATTTTCCAGCTTCACGAAGAATGTGTACGTTACGTACGTAGGGTACGTATCGTATGTAGCGTTAGCGTTCAAAATTTTATGAAAAATTACGAATAATACGAAGCGAATCTGAAAAAATCCGGATTAGCTTCATAGTAGAAAATTTGTAAAATTCGATATGAATCTACGAAGCGACGAATAGATTCACTCATCTCTAATAACTAGTAAAATAACCTGCAAAAAACATGCACTCATTCATCTACGTCAGTAACAAAATAAAAAAGCTATGTTCTTGCAATGTGGCAAAATAAAACTATTTTTGTTCATGAAATTTGGTGTATAAATATAGTAATTTTAAAACAAAAAAAGTAGATGTGTTATTGCTATAATCGTAACTATCCATACAATAAAGGTAAGGGCTCATGCACATGATCATTTGCTGTTTTGCGAACTGCAAATTGCGGATCTGCAAAACATGGATACCGGCCATGTGCATTTCACATTTTGTGGGATGGAACGTCTGACGTAATATGGACAGTAATAGGACATGTTATATTTTTTTCTGAAAGGCCATGCGGACATACGGACACAGAATGCACACAGAGTCATTTCTGTATTTTTTTGTGGCTCCATTAAAGTAAATGGTTCCGCATATGGGCCGCAAAATAATAATAAAAAAAACAGAACTGACACAGAAAAAAAAAAAATATATTTGTGTACATCAACCCTAACACATTAATTATGCCACGTGGTGAAAAATCTAAAGCACAAAAAAATATGGTGAACTTGCGTTTTATTCTATGCCTCAGAAGAAGTTAATACATGTAAATCAAAATGTTATATATGCCCCAAAATAGTGCCACTGAGAAATACAACATCCCACAAAATACAAGTTATGGCTTTCGGAATGCAGAGATAAAATTATGAAAAATATTCACTTTTCTTAAAAGGTCCTTAAGAGTATGTTCTTTCAGCATTACTACATAAATCAGACGTTCATATGAATAAACAAAACTTTGTAATACTTAAAGTACTGTATATCAAATTTCCCTTTCCTGTACAGTCTATAAAATGTTTAGAAACAACTTTAATCACAAATAAAAATCAGGGAGGAATGGGATACAATAATTTGTTCTCCTCAGCTTGTATGCGAGATTGCATGCTTTGAGTAGAGAGGGGAAATACAATTAAGGAGACTTGGAGAGCACTGAGTACCACAGGAAAAGCTTACCCACTCAGCAGGCAGGGAGAAGAAAAATACGAATTTTCAAAGGTATGCTAACTAGAGATGAGCGAGCACTAAAATGCTCGGGTGCTCGTTATTCAAGTCGAACTTTTCCCGATGCTCGGGTGCTCGTTTCGAATAACGAACCCCAGTGAAGTCAATGGGAGACTCGAGCATTTTTGCAGGGGACCAAGGCTCTGCCTAGGGAAGGCTGGGTGAAAACCTGGAAACCTCAGAAAATTATGGAAACACCACGGAAATGGACACGAAACAGCAGGGGCAGCATGCATGGATGCCTCTGAGGCTGCCTAATCCCACCATTACCCCAAATTCTCTTAGTGGGGCATGTGTGGTATTGATTCTTCTCAGTTTAAAATCGTATATGTCCCCTATCTTGGGACCCAGGGCCGGACTGGGACTAAAAAGCAGCCCTGCCACACAAATCCCACCAGCCCACATACAAACTTTACTGATGTTATGCATGAACGTATCAGCATAATATTGATGTCACTGTACAGGGATAATAAACACAGTGATGTCACCGTACAGAGATAATAAACACAGTGATGTCACAGTACAGAGATAATAAACACAGTAATGTCACCGTACAGGGATAATAAACACAGTGATGTCAAAGTCCAGGGATAATAAAGTCCAGGGATAATACACACAGTGATGTCACAGTAGAGGGATAATAAACACAGTGATGTCACCGTACAGATATAATAAACACAGTGATGTCACAGTACAGGGATCGGCGTCTCGTGGCCCCATCAGACCTCAGGTCGGCATCTCGTGCCCCCATCAGACCTCAGGTCAGCGTCTCGTGCCCCCATCAGACCTCAGGTCAGTGTCTTGAGCCCCCATCAGACCTCAGGTCAGCGTCTTGTGCCCCCATCAGACCTCAGGTCACCGTCTTGTGCCCCCATCAGACCTCAGGTCAGCGTCTTGTGCCCCCATCAGACCTCAGGTCAGCGTCTTGTGCCCCCATCAGACCTCAGGTCAGCGTCTTGTGCCCCCATCAGACCTCAGGTCAGCGTCTTGTGCCCCCATCACACCTCAGGTCAGCTTAATGTGCCCCATCAGAACTCAGGTCAGCTCTTGTGCCCCCATCAGACCTCAGATCAGGGTCTTGTGCCCCATCAGACCTCAGGTCAGCTCTTGTGCCCCCATCAGACCTCAGGTAAGCCATTTCTGCCCCCATGACCTCACATCAGCCTTTTGTGCCCCAGCCCCATCAGAGCTCACATAAGCCATTTGTGGCCCAGCCCCCATCAGACCTCCGATCAGCCCACTGGCCCCATCTGACGTGTCCCATTTGCCAGCCTGCCTGCCTGCCAGCCAGGTGCCCCCCAGCCACAAACAGACACAAAAAATACTTACAAACTGCTCCGGACACTGTCTTCTTCTCCTGCGCACCTTCTTCTCCTGAAGCAGTGTGATCCCGCGAGACCTGTGACCCAGCGCTGGATCTCGCGGGATCACACAGCCAACCCAGGAGGAAGCGCAGGAGTCGGAGACGTCATGGGGACGGGACGGCCAGGCCACGGCAGGGTAAGAATTAAAGAACTGTGCGCACTGCGCACTAAGCCAGCGGGTGGCACTTTTTTATCGCCCCCGCCCCCACACATTATCGTGCGGCACTGCGGCCCACAACATGATGCAGCCCACCGGGCAAATGCCCGGTCGGGCAGATGGCCAATCCGGGCCTGTTGGGACCATATATTTCATGGATTTTTCGAACACGGAAAAGGAAAAAGAGCTTGCTCTGGCCAGGGGAGTGTCTTTTCTACTGCAGCTAAGGGGACGTGTCCATGCTCTGCCTATCACAGGTCAGGAGCCAATTAAAAGAGGAACCAACAAAAATCAGTATAATATCTAATACGTCCCCTATCCGGGTAAATTGTTTGGAGAGAGGGCCTGTAGGTGAGGGGCAGGCTGGGGGGAAGGAGGTTGAGCTGGAAGAGCCAGAGGAGTGCCCCCTGGGCTAGCGTGTGTGGTGGTGACAACAGCCGGATGTAGTTAGAATGACGACGCAGGACCCCAACTTAAAAATTTAGCATCATCTGGTACAGTCGTAAATTATGAGATTGATAAAGTGTGGTATGTCTTCTATGTATACTACTCAGTTTAATACCGTATATGGCAGCTATCCGGAAAAATAGTTTGGAGAGAGAGAAAGATAGGAAAAAGACTAAAATGTTTAGGAGAGGCCTTAGGTGGACCTCGAAAAATTGTTTGGAGAGAGGGCCTGTAGGTGGACATCCGGAAAAAGACTTGTTTGCCATCAGCAGATCTGCGTTAGAGTGGACCTCGGAAGAAAGTGTCGTTAGGACGAGGGCCTGTAGGTGAGATACCTCCGCGCAACGAATTGCTTGAGACAGATAGGGCCTGTAGGTGACCTCGGAGCACAAATTGTTTCGGCAGGAGGGTCCCTGTAGTGTGGGCACCTCCGCAAAAATATTGTCATCCTTGGACAGGAGGCCTGATGAGGTTACCTCGGGAATATACAGTTGTATTGGAACACGCGCTGTGAGAGTGTACCCTCTGGAAAAAATTGCTTTTAGAGAAGAGGAGACCTGTAGGTGAGTCTCCCGGAAAATGGAATTTCTTGAAGAAGGCTGGTAGAGGGCCTCCATGAAAATTGTGGTTAAACGAGTGCCAGATTGGACTCTAAAAATGGCGTTTTTTTTGGCCCGGTCCAGCGTTAGAGACTCAAGTAAGACCGACCAATGAGGAGATCGAGTAGGAGGTAGGAGCTAGTGAGAGCAAGAAACGGAGCATGGACCTACATACAATAATTGTTAATTTTTGCTGCATTTCCCCGGACGCGTGAACCCGGATAAATGTGTGAATTTACTGTGATAATACCAGGCTTTGTTCTATATTAATTAAGCGTCAGCCTGTCAGCGCTGTCACGAGATGGGACAAGGCCCGTGAGTGTCCGTTTAATCTGTTATGGAGCCCCACCAGCTGTGTGCGCGTCCTGAAATCGCCGCCTGACAAGCCGCATGTGCTAGCAGGACAGTGAGGCCCCACGTACCTCCAGGCGAATAAAGTACATGTGCACAGATATTCACACGCAGGGGCCTACGCGTCAGCTTTAAACCCGTAGTTGTAGGAGCAGAAGTGACGCTACGAGACAAATCTATGTACATAGATCAGTCAGCTAACGGTTACACCCCTCACACATCTTTCTGACCGTCCCACCCAAAATACCTCAGACCACTAGACTGGAGAGACAGAGGTGAAGACTTAGTCGCGTGCCGTCATTGCTGAGTAAGAGCGTGACACTGCTTGCGTTGTAACCCTTTATGAATTTGCTACGGGTTTGACTCGATCTCAATTGTCCGAAACCTTTATTTTGTAAAATTGCTCAAAAATAAGCTCTTGTCGCTCATAAGCTGGCATAACCCACTTGGATAATTTTGAGGCTCGGCAGAAGATAAATTAGAGCACACTAATTAATTAGTAGAGTTCGTGGGGAGAGCGCTTTCATCGCTAGAGCCTCTAAAAGGATGCGGACAAGCTGCAAATCACACTTCGTTCCTTCTAACTCTCGCCCTCTGCCTGACTTGCGCCGCAACAATCAAAATCGCAGCTTGTTGCCATCTTGCCCTGGGGACAGTTGCGAGAGTGCGAAAAATGGAGTCAATATTCGTGAAGCTGTTCAAGCTAGTTGCACCAGCCTTTGAATTCTATTCAGCTTTATAACACGACTTTCTCCGACTCCAGTCCGGAGGAATACAGGCAGTGAGCGAGGTGCTGCTACCGCTTCAAGCCTGCAATGTCTTGTGACACACGAGAGTCCAGGAGAGTGAACAGCCGCCCAAGTAATCGGTCCGGTCTTGATACTAAACCCCGGGTCTTTTACTAGAGCTTCTATCCCTATAGCTTAAGAGCTAAAGGTATGTCAGAGTGCTGAGAGCTCTAGCTTCTCGTCTTTTAGCTGTTGAGAGAATCTCCTGAAGGAAATCGCTCTGCACTTCACAAAACATAGAAGATACTTAGCTCAAACAACGAACGCTCAGTTCGGTCATCTTACTCGTCCAGAATAAAGTACCTAAGAATTGTGTTAACGAATTCTCTTGCGTGGCTCTTTGTTTCTGTTTTATCTCTTGTCTCCTTCCTCCTTTCTCTCCAGAACCTCTCCCCTTACAGAGCCACAGCTCTCGGAACAACTCGTGACTTCTCACAAAGAGGTTTACGCGACATCTGAATCTATCTAGCACATAATACCACTTCTAATTAATCTGCCCTGACACTCAGTGCCTCCACGCCCATCTTCATCTGTCATGCCATGATACATCCCCTACTTGCTCCGTTGATCATACGCGAGGCAATGACATATATCAGAAATGCACCAGTAAGACTGCGTACTTTCATCAGAGTGTCAGAGCGAACGCGCGTCGTCCTTCCTCAGTCCACCCGTGCTCTTGTGAACCGAAATGAAGCGCAAAGCATATTACCGATCGGTTGCAGTATCCTATCGCTCCTTTTCTTCAACAGGTCGAAACAGGCTCAGGCCGGGTGTCACGGTATGGATGGCGGACTATGAATGGTCAGGAAGTTAATGAGATGGTAAGGGCCTAAGAGTCATTGGTCCATCGTTTCGTGCACGGACGATCAGAGCTTGTCAAGCTCCTACTGCTTGACTTCGTAAAGTAGATCGCATACCACAGAGGACAAGAAGTGAAAGACAAGACGCCAAGCATCCATATCACATCCTCCTCATATAATAAAAAAAAACAAAAATTCATAAATTAGAAGATCTTATCGAGTATTAAATAAACTCAGAGATGACGAGAATAACATAGGCGAGAGCCCACACTCCGCCAAGATTCTGAATGGAGGAAGATTGACACTTTCTGCAGCTGCTTTACAGATCGTCAATGCGGCGGCTCAGCTAGATAAAAACTCCATCTGAGTGCTTAATAAAATAACATGTGATTTACCATGTCGCCCAATCACATCTCACCCCAAATGGAGTGCATGGGCATAGTCAGGTCAACAACAAAGAGTCGTGGCAACAGATCTCGATACATCCAGCCAGTGAGACCCTAGCCATTTGAGACGCAACATTTTCGCTCGGTTGAAGAATTTCAGTATGGAGTCTACTGAGTGCAGCATACTCTGTGGTGTTGGACTTTGACTGTGTAGGGAATTGTGTCAGCAAGCATTCTGTCTGACTTTCTGCTGGCTTGCAACCTACTTTGGGTACTGATGCTATATATTTCTCTATTGTGGGGGTGAATTGGATTCCCGCGATTATTTTTGACATTGCTCGCTTGAACTATGAGATTGAACACCGTGGAGATTGACCAGACGCACGTATCGACATTGCATGAATTTGTCTCAAGACACTCCAGACCGTTGCAGAGCGCCACCGAAGGGCTTGATCGCCCTCTGCCTGTAATACACAACAGTCCACCAAATGCACTCTGGCTTTGCTAGGTTGCAGCTCAGGTCGCTCAGCCCTCCTACATTTGGTACTCTGCGCACCCGCGCATGCCCTATCAGAACAACACCATGACTTTATCTAAGGTTCTATAGTCACAATTATGTTTCGCCTGAGCTCAGCGTTGAAAGCACGCCTGCTGAGCCGCAAATTATTACCTCAATTACCCAGCGTAGTTCTGAACTAGCTAGCGATACTGAGTACGACGACCTAGCCCGGTCCTGTAGATCTGTAATGTAGGAGTGCTCAAGGCTACACATAGATTGAGCCCTCAGCGTATATGGAGTAATCTCTCGCGTGATATTAGCGTCATATATACCTCACACCAAAATTCAACAACTGGTTGTTCAGAGCAGTGATGAGCCGACATATGAGATATGTCTTAGTGAGACGTTATGCTATTAAGGCCCCAAATCTCGGGTTGGGCAGTACAATGAGGCGCCCACAGAGTCAGTCTTCGGTCCCAGTTAGCCACCTCACATTAAACACTAAGCAAGGTTGGCAGGTCAGTTGAGCATCTATTTAACCGTGTCCGCGCGGGCAGCACTTGTCCGTGGCCCGTCCGGCTATACAGCGTGAGCCTTGTCCCAGCAACTAGACGTTGCTCGCACGGATCGGTCATGTCTCGGGTACGTACACAGCGTTGCTGGTGTAGGTACAAGCGAAGCCACATCGGGAGAAGAATTAGTGGCGCTAGGATCGATGTCCTTCGTTCAGTCACCCGCTGGCATGACCCCCGCGTCCTTGATAGTGCTCGTGATAAAATAGCGAATTAGGCAGTGTAAGCACAAGCCTAAATGCCAGGGGTAGCAGCAGTCAGTTCTCGCTAGTGATCCTAAAAAGTAAGCATTTAGAGGAGATGCGGAAACGATTGAGAGACCCGAATTACGCATACCCACGCCAGTCCCTTGACATGAAGTAGAAAAAAGAAATAACTCCAGCGAGGAAAAATGAACGACATCCCGCTGGGACTACGTGATGTGTGTGTTGCAACACACGTCTAAGTCGTGCAGATGTAGCATGTGGAGGCGATTCCAGTAGTGTGTGTGTTAAATCACACGGATAGAGTGGTCCTTCAGATGCCGCCTGCTGACCTGCCTTCTCCAAGCTCTTTTTGGATAAGGTGAAGGAGGCGTACAAACGTCGTCGTTCTGACAAGAGGTTTAGTCACGAGGTGAGTTTAATTGAATGCTCAAAGAAGGAAGCCTGAGTTTCACATCGACAGAAGGGAAAGGAACGAGCTCAAGCGAAGATGAACATCTTCCCGCATGTGACTCAGAGCCATACCAGCTATGAACCCTCACTCATTATTTTCTCGATGAACAAGACCAGAAAATGCTAGAACCTAAGTTGCCTAGCAGGTGGTTTATCTCTTCAGGTTATATTTGTGTCGATGATGTATACTAGTACTAGAGAAATTTCAATCTTCCGATCCGGTCCCACTTACTTACATATGCAAAGTTCTTTGTTGTTTCTTAGACGTAGTGTTCGACCACCGGAACGTCGTGCTGCATGAGTCGAGGCGTGCTCCACAGACTCCCAAACTCCGAATCGCTGAATCACGCTTGTGTGTGTGGTTCCTTTCAGGTACCCGAGGAGTTAGGGTGAAAGCCCGTGACCCAAAGACATGGACTCCGTTATCAGCAGCTCAGAACGAAGGACTCTTTTTGCTAAAGTTGCTTTTGGCCATTTCGAGGGTGTATACGTGACGTGGCATGTTGGTTAAAGTAAATGTCGGATGGAAGAAAGTTGCCTACTTTAGAATCCGTTCTGGAACATCCCTCTGAGGTCTGCCGATTGCGATCTGCCCAGTATCTTCTACTCCTGTCACATCTAGGAGGAATTCCTCGCTTTACAGCCACAGTGATAATCACAATGCACGTTCTTGTACAAACACGCTCGCAGCTGTGCGTGTCTCTACGCTAATAACAGCATCGCCTCAGACATTCAAAAGTCTTGTTCCGTTACTTTCAGACTAAAGTAGAAAGATGGGTTCACCCCCGGCATACTATGATACATATGGAGTGAAAACACCTAGCTGTTGGTGCGCTTCCAACAGAGTACACCAGTATGCGACTTGCATGTTAGTTGCTCATCCTCGGAACTTTCTATTAACTGTAGCCGTCGGTGCAGATTATATTTCATTTGTTAGATTTCTCATGGAGCCTCTCTAGGTGAGGATTTCTCACTATATACTGTTTGATATACCATTGTCGTCCTGGCTAGCACGGTGTACTATGACAACGTTACTTGTTTTGAGCACGTCCTTTAAATCTCCTGTCACCCTGATCTTGACCAGTTTTCACCCGAATAGTAATACATGCAGTTAGTACTGCAAAGATGGAGTCTCAGGATGATACTTTTTACTTCTCTCGTACAGCCCCCATTCCTGAGCTGGCGAGGTTTGTACTTATTACCCCTGTCTGTCGCACGGACCCTAGCCACGCCTCTCTGCCGTCTAATCCCAGACCGCGATCATTCATCGTCCATTTATGTTAGTGCAGGACAACCTATCTGTCACGTTCAGTACCTAAAGAAGGGAAGATTATCCCCATGTCTGGCCCCAATTGTGCGCCTATTACGATGCAGCGGCCACCCTTCTCCCCGTCTTCAATGGGTCCCTCCCAGCAATCGTTCATATATTGATCTAGTCTCCTCCTCTTACACAACTCTTCCTCAGTCTTTCAACCTGTGCCGGCGCACGCCCCCCACATATGCACTCTCGTATCCATTCGCGTCATGTCATGGTCACTGCAACGAGAAGTACTAGTATGAATACTCGATAGCTGTGTCATGGTAGCAACCGAGTATTGTTTCTGCTCCTATACTCTTATTTCGTTGCTGGCTATCACTAATAAGGCCCAAATAAATCTTTCCCTGCTCACCTTTATGTAATTCCTGAAGCTGCCGTTCTAACTCTCGTCTGTCCCCAACCTTATATATGCTCAACATTTTGACCTGCCTCGACATGCGGCCACTCTTACCTTTTTTCAGTGCGCACTTTTAGTTCCCTGTCATCGTCTATAGAATACAGCCATAGCAGTTCCAGGTATCTGTTGCTATTATCAGTGCCAGCTCTTTGAGTGTCGACAAGGTTGTCGGTAATGTATGCAACAGCTTATGAAAATAAAAAACAAATAGTGATCTGAAGTATCTATGCCTGTATTAATTGTAGCTAATACTGTCCATCAAATCGTATTCTTGACCTCATTCATGTCATCGTATGAGAGCTTAGTTATAAATCTATAAATGTCACGCTCCTATCGCCAAGCGCAGCGCGACCTTGCGAAGTCTCCCATGCACCAAACGCTAACCCATGGTAGCACTTGTATTTACACAGTCTTTAGAAAGAGAAGCGTGCCCACATAACCCAGGGGTGTTTCAATCCTCGAGCTTTACCCATATCACTGACAATTTGTCCGGCCCAAGTAGTCAGACAAGAGTGTCCCCAAAATACTTGTCCCCCAACGTGTTCCTCACGTAAGATAAAATAATCGGTCACCCCTCCTTCCTCGGAGTGAACCATAGGCTATGTCCATCCCATGCTTTGTTCACTAGTACCAGCAGCACATGTTCCTGAGTTTTCTAATTTCCTCCAGTAGTCACAACCAGCATCAAACGCGCAAGAGGAGCACACATGAAGATCATTACGTGACAAACACTGACATGTTTCTACAAGGAGACGGACTGACATTGTGACCACACTTTCCATTCACCTCTAGAGGTCCCGTGCGTCCAAAGACTAACACTTGACAACGTATTGCGCTGAACTCTGGACAAGGGCGTCGCTATGTCGTACGAACTCCTACGACTCTAGTTGATGGTCTGGAGTCGCCATTTCTTCCGAGACTAATTGTTGCCCCGTGAGGGAGGGCGCGCGCCTCTAGATACACTGCTTGCGCTGGCTGAATCGAGAGTGTGTGCGTGAGGCAGCCCATTAGATCCGCATAGTGGTGCTCCGCCTACCTTATTGTTGAGGTGGTACAACCCTTAACTTAAAAGATGCTAACATTGTGTGCGGTTATGTACTTGCCTGGTTGGGCAGTGGTTGAGGAACCGAGAGACCTGTGCTCAGCGAGAGGGAGCTAAATCTACCCTGAAACATTTTCACGTCTCAATTAATTCACCCCAACACTCTCTGTTTACTCTATCCATCAACTATCCTTTGTAGGACGCACTACTATGTGTTGCTTAGGGTTTGGTCTTCTACAGCTGACATACCAAACGCGGTAGGATTTGGTTCTCGTAGAGCCTGATGTGTATCGGGGCGCCCATTTGTATGATGTTGCACGCTCGTTTATGTTGACGATGAAGCATTTCGCGACGAGCATTTGTCCAGTCACTCATCAAACAGTCGTTCTTTCTCCTCGTGTCCTGCCCTATCAGACAGCGCAGTCACTGTAGTACACCCTGCCTTCAGAACACGCCTCTCCCCCTAAGCAATTGATACTTTTTAAGTAGCCAAGTCACCATCGTCGACTTTCGATTGACACTTCTGACCTGTGGGTTTCTAGCATGCTTCCTGCCATCTTTAAGCTGTCATCGTCATCTCTATAATGAATATAATCACAACCTAACCGCAGCTCTCGTCAGGGCCTCCATCAGTTTGGCACTGATTATCCGTTGAAATAACACAACCACATAAACAGTTTCACGTCTCACAAAATCTCAATTTAAGCTTACATCTATTTCAAGAAAGCTGTCACTCCGTGAAGATTAATCTGCTTCGTAACAGGATAAAATGATCGGGATTGGAGTGAGGTGACTGAACTGGACGCTACAAGCGCGTGCTATCAGGCTCTTCGACATGCCCTAGTGAGTGGTGTTAATGAGATGATGCTTCACTGCTAGACTACAAAGACATACAAAAAACTATTTAATATAAAACATTTACTTGTATCTACTGTAGTAGTTTGAGCGAGTTTTTTAGCCACATATACGTGTCCCGCAACACATATACATTCGTTAGAGCGAACTGCTGTCCTACGCCCTTGCCTGAAGGCTGCGATAATTCTTTTGATATCCTCCCCGCACACCCCGCACACAAATGTTATCGACTACATCTGCGTGTAAATATATTCTACATATTACATTAATTTCCCTGCGATGTGTCACCAATAGTGTGTTAGTAGTGTGCAATATGTTCGATTTCAATACGTGAGCAACACATGAAGACGTGTACTTCGGGTCAGTAATATTGTGACAGAGATACAAATAGTGTGTCTACTAGGTATTCAGTAAAATACGTAATGATTCTTCATACATTGTGATGAAGTTACGGGACATGTGTGACATAGAAGACCATGGTTGTCCACGATCGCGTCGTGTGAAATCGGATTCTTTGAATCGAATGCAGAAATGTGGCAAATTGGAACCCTACGGAATAACCACAAAAACAATCACCGAAAGTTCTCTGAATACAAAGAGGGTTTCGCATCTTGACGTTTTCCGTAGACCTGACCACTGACTAGTGAATCATATCGAGAGGAGCTGGAGGGGTCAGAATGAGCTATCAGTTTAGGTGCACGGATGCTCACGGAAATAGATGCCCTGTCCATAGGAACCTCTACTTTACTGCATCTTCATGTGTGTACAAACGACAGCCTCTCTCTGACCACGGTCACGGTCTTCCGTCAAGAAGAAATCAGCCAAAACCGGACGGAGGGCTACCTCTGTCAAGGGCCTGTCTAAAGGACTCACTCGTCGGGCAACGATATAAGTGAGGAACATGTACATTGGAGTCCATGTGGGTACAAAAAATGGAGCCAAAATCTAATAATAAAATGTACAATAGGAGTTTACTCTCGTAAATCTGACGCGCTTTACACTATATCAGAGCCCATAGAAAATTTTACGTCGTATAGCGAAGATAGCCGAGGAATGTTTTTAAATGAGGTGGCAAATCATGTTGATAGTTGCTCTATCTCAGGTATGTTCAAAGACTACAGATATGACTGGAAACCTAAACCTGAACATCTCATAATAGGACACAAAGGGTGTCTTGGAGGAAATAACCAAAGACCAACTTACCTTTCCAACTGGTTCAGGACCCCGACTCTAGAAGGGCGCCCCGGGCCAATATACCTAGGACTAGTCACTCACCAATAGAGCCTGTGACGAAACACACTTGTGCAGGATCGACGGGGATCCTGAAATAGTTGTCATATAATTAATAACCTTCCAATTGATCATTCAAACGAAGGTTTTCTCAGGAGGAAACAAAAAGACCTAACGCTCAAAAAAAGCTAAATTTAGCAGAGAAGAGCAGGCCCATCGCCTAACCAACCTGCGAGACAAAGTCGTCAATGAATAATAGCTACGCCAGGAAACTCAATGATCATTTCTCTGAGGAAAAACATCCTTAAATCCAATGAGAGAGAAGGTACTTGACCTCTTATAGTAACTAGCAAAAAAGCAATGTGTTATAGATAAATCTCTTGTAAAGCGATAGCGCGTCAAATGGAACTCTAAACCAGATAAGCGATTTTAAATCACTTTCACAATGCAAGGACAGGGAGCGGAAAGCATGAAAGAACCTTTAAGCGAAAAAAAATAGGAATATGTGAAAGACAAATAAAACAGCCAAACTAGAGCTGTGCGTTGCGATAACCTAGAGATTTAATGGCACAAAGAAAGTAAACTAAACCTAAAATTCTAATTATTAAAATGGTAAAAAGTATAAACCTTGAAGGCGGCCCCTTAAGAGTACGATGAGGGGGAGTTGCAGAGAGCGATGAGAGAAGCAAAAGTCTACTAAATATTCTTTTTCTTCCACTGTATTCACTGAGCGAAAATAACTGTCAGATAATGCAGGAACTTAACAGTAAATTCACAGCATTACAAGTCCTCCTGTGTCTGTACCCAAGGTAGAGGTGCAGGCTCTGTGTTTAAAGCATTATAACAGATCAACGCCCATGACCAGATGGTTAACTCACCCCGTATCCTAATGAATTAAGAGCACTGTTGCGGGTCGCTAACAGACTTGAAGATGTCTGTAGTTATAGACTCTCCAATTATTCTATACAGCGGGAAGATGCTCGCCCACGCTCAGCCCGCCCCCCATAAGCAAAATGAATGTATGAGTCTTCCAATATCCACACGAACATCCGGCCTGCGTCGCTCTAGACCCACGAACCGGACGCTCGCTGCTTCTCCGGGAACAGATGCTAGGCCGGTGAAGTTTATAACAACCTGTCACGATAGTCCGGGGTAAGGTATCTGATGTTAGAGACGAGGTTTCTAAGAGATAGGCTGTCTTGCGAGAGGAGTCGGGCTCCATCTCACCTAGTAGGTACAAATTATGGGCGTCCATACAGCATGAGTTTACAGATAGTGATGGATAGAGAGTCCCTTTAGGGCATCCTCCTCAAGGATCGTGTCGAGACCCGCCAATCATTTAAATACCCCCTGATTCTCATGAGAAATCTATCACACCGGTAGTTTCTCTTTCACTCCAGAAAATTCTGCCTCGAAAAAGACCGCCAGATCGCGCAGCGATTAAGGGTCCAATGTTTGCGAAGCTTTCGTGACTGTCATGTGTATATATCGCTGACCTATATTAGCATTCGATTGTTATCGACAACACTCCTCCCACTCCACAAGTATATGTTGATATAGAGATGGTGGATAAAGTGGGATAGGTAGATGAGGATAGACTTACATTGAGTCTGGTTGAGTCACGCAGAATTTATAGTCATATTGCGACTTTGTTTAAAAAAGTCGCAAAATAGTCGCAATCTCACTCCAGTGCTAGGAAGTGTTGGGTAGAGAAATTGATGGAGTGCTTCTCTAGACAGTAGTTAATATAGAAAGCCACAGAAGCGACATTTAGGTCAAACAACGTGTGACGTTTTGATAAATATAATCTCGGCACAGGAATAGTCCTCCTATCTAGCAATGAATGCGAAAACTGAGTTACACATAGTTCTACCTCTAGTATGGATAAATTCGCCCCCAGAGGAGTACACACAGGTGTAGATCTCAGGTTCACATTTCGATGGGACATCCATCTACTTCTCCTGCTCTCGCAATTCATCTTTATTTGGACTTGTCGATCCACTGTAAGCAAGAAAGCCTTTTTATCAATGGACCCCCAGGCACTCGCAATGGGATAATTAGTTCGAAATTTTGTAGCAGATTGGATTCACTAGATAACCGAGGTGACATTGGTCAGAACTTACAGAACCTAAAGGACGTTTATTAGTACTCTCGATCAGCCTTAGCTTTGGAATGTGTTACTCAACTAGTTGTAGAGCTTTACGAGCTTGATAAGACTGGAGCGATGTAGTGGATGACGCTGATCTATGCTCCGCTCACATATAAGTGTTTTAACAGTATAACTTTCGTCCCGTGTGTGCATAGATATTTTGCGCAGACAAGTGTATGGAAAAACTTAATAAAAAGCTTATGGAGAATTAACGTGCAAGCTCACCGCGTTACATACGTATAGCGGACCGGTACAAACTTAATAGTGCGTAGGATTGCGCTGACATTGTAGACAAAAAAGGATCTCATGATATGGACATATCATCAAGTCCAGGGTGACAATTCAGAAACTCTCAGACATGCCTGACGCAAACCTTAACGAGTGCTTCGATAGCCATGCCTAATCTCCTAACTTTGGAAGAGCCCTCCTACAATGGAAGAAGCTCGAGAGGCTGCTATCAGCAATACAGCGAAGACTTCTGGGCTATCCTATACAGTCTGCCCATGTGGTGTTATAAGTATCGACCCATGGTAGTCGTAGCTCAACATGATACCTAAAGCACTAGTTTAAGATCTCCACACCATAGTGCCGACGAACGATTCTAGATGTACCAATGCCTGACTGTAACTTTAGTTTAGAAGTGCACACACTTGCGTCGACACCCGGAAAAATAGTAGTTATTCCACCTGTACGCGCTGCTAGAAACGTAGACGTGAGATCATGAATAGATCGAGGGCAACTGAAAGTAAAGTCGTGAATAGAGTTGTACCTTTATATCTTCAGTCCAGAAAGATTATCAAATTAGCTTAACCGTCTGTGAAGAAATATATGAGAACGCGTCACTACTCCGATCGCTGGAGTTGTGCGATTCTATCCTCACTAGTTGTTCATTGAATTATGAACTCAGAGTAGGGATCAAGTCAGCACGACCATCTCTCCACGCAGCCACAACTCTTATTGTATCGCTGCGAGGAACAGTGGAACCTTCATGAATCTAGATCTCTATGTATTGCCTACATCCTCTCTGCCGTCTGTAGGAACGAAGTTCACTTATTCCAAGTCTACCAATAGAAAGAGGATTCTTATGTACACTAGGAAGCAGTACTGGAAGTTGCGTGCTCACTGTGGAATCAAGTGTGACTCTGATTGGGTGCCAGCCGTAGCATGTTGTCAGCTCGATTGACAGCCTCATGACATACAATGAGAGTCAGAGGAAGGGTGCGGAAACTCTGGCAATTTCATTTATGCCTCTTGGCAAGTGAGAAAGGAGGGCATTTTCATCATTACAGTCTTGATATTAGATTGACTTAGAGATGCAGTTTGCTATCGCTTCAGGTAATAAACAAATGTTGCGAAGGATAAAAATTGCTTGCATTGGAGCGGGATTCTTCGTGGTATAGATGATATGGTATTTTTCTCCAGTGCTCTATAACTATAGTTGGACACAGGAGGGAGACGATCTAATGAGACCTTTTCTGACTCCTAGGAATATTAGTCTCATATTTTATAGTCACATCTCTGCTCCCAGTGCAATACACACTTGTTAGTGAACACAGGCCGAACTGGGGTGACATAAATTCCACATCAGAGTGAAGTACCTCTCGAAAGGTACTTAATTAGACCTGATAGGTGTCTACTACTCTCGTTATACCCCAACAGTGATTAGTTCTACGTGCCGCAGCCCCCAGTTCGAGCACACAAAAAATAAGTTATACTAATATTCGTAAGTTCCCTAGGAAGGTGTCGTTGGGCTTCTCTTATGGTTGATATACGCTTTGCAGCATAGATCCAGCCGAATTATATTTTGACATACTCTTAACAAGCCTTCCCTGTGAGGTAAGATGTGACAGCGCCCATCATAATAATGCCCCCTAGCACCTATAACGAACATTCCAGAATTCCATCCTGCGCCCGCACTAGTAGGCTGCATGCAAGTCAATAACACGTCCACCATTATATATAGCTCGCCTCCCAGTTAGCTCCAATAAAAATTAGATATCAGGACCCCAGTGCCCCCAGACCTAGTATCTATTTACCGCGCCCTGTCCTCGGTCCATGACTGATATTATGCTGTCCCCTAGTTGGCCATGATACAGGACAGAGTATCTTGAGTCAATTGAATTGAAATCCTGAGTTAATAAGCCGTCCAAAAATGTGTCACCGCGGTACTGATACTCTGCCCATTCCTCGCCAGCGGTCTGATGACATCATCCGCCAACTGCTTCTGGCTGAGATCACCCTACCCAAATCGTGACTCAACCAGAGTCACTGCGTAGCCTCAATTGTACAGAGTACTCACACTAGGACTGCGAGCTCAAGACAAGCACAAAACGACTCGTTAGAGTGCTTGCCCGTGCCTCTCATCGCTTCCTCATCTTTACATTTCGTATGATATTACAAATGTTAAATTCTACATTAAGAGCTTGCACCATAATCCATTACTCTGCTAGAGTCTCTCAAAGACGTGCTAGCTGCTAGAGCAACACAAACAATCGAAGAATTATTGTGGTACATATCTTCAGTTTTGTGGACTTTATCCCGTGCTCAAACCTTCACATGATACCAACCTTATGCATGAATTGTTATCCTCTGTCTATGAGATCTCGTGTGCTCTCTTAGCGTTCTCATCTGGTCTGTATTGTTGCAAGCGCTGCTATTGCTTAGTAGCCGATTCTCTCAACCCAAGAGGTACCCTTTAGGAAGGCGTGACATGGTCCTCAGTATTGTCGTGTGCCATTAGTGTTTAGACCATTTATATTGTATAGTATGTGTACGAAGTAGCAGCCAGATGCTTTTTCACACTGATTATAATCCAACTGATAACTTTCCCTTAGTTAACATATTCATCAAATGTAAGACAAAGCAATTAATGCTAGAGTTATTAAAAAAGTAATGCTATGTGAAATGCTTAAAACATACCTGAGTTTTAAAAAGTTTGCAAAATGGCTGTGCTTATTCGTATAATTATCACTATGAAAGTTATTCTTGAGCTTCCCTGATGTTTTTTTTCAGCCATATTACTCCCTGTTTCAGCTGCATGGCTTGATGCATTTAACTCAGAAGCAGGCAACATCTCCCTTCTAAGGAAGTCTGCCAGCACGGTGTCCTTTCACTTACTTACCATTATGTTTGGTTTCAGCTCTCATGTGAATTTATAAGCAGTATAGAATCAGTTCTTTTATTATGATCTCCGTTAGCTATGACACAGTCCCATATTTTTTAAATGAAGTCATTTAGAAATTTGCTAGTTACACAGTCTTACAATCACTGATAAAGGTGCACTGCGGCAGTAGATGCAATTGATAATATATAGCTAAACCCTCATGCTGATGTTAAAATGAGACTTTCGCCAATATATTCTTATATCAAGAACATACTGGAGCCCGAGCACCGCATCAAGTTATCTCAGAGTGGCACGGGACCTAACACTAACCTACCTTGCCGTATGGGCAATTGTGGAAGGAGCATACAGGCCGACACACAGCGACCAACTCCTAATTACCTCCAGCGTGAGATCACACATACAATAGGAGGAGGGAGGAGGGTGTGAGCCCCACCTATATGGCTAAACCCTCACGCTGATGTTAAAATGAGACTTTCGCCAATATAAGTCATGGTACATTCAAGCCTGGAGTTGCCACACCTCCTTTACACCTGGAGGTGTGGCAACTCCAGGTTTGAATATACCATGACTTACATCTTATGGTAACATTCTGGTGCACCTGTGCAGCCTGAGTCACATGAGTCATTGGTAGGTGGGGCTCACAGCCTCCTCCCTCCTCCTATTGTATGTGTGATCTCACGCTGGAGGTAATTAGAAGTCGGTCGCTGTGTGTCGGCCTGTATGCTCCTTCCGCAATTGCCCATACGGCAAGGTAGGTTAGTGTTAAGTCCCATGCCATTCTGAGATACCTTGATGCGGTGCTCGGGCTCCGGTATGTTCCTGATATAAGAATATATTGGTGAAAGTCTCATTTTAACATCAGCATGAGGGTTTAGCCATATATTATCAACTGCATTTACCGCCGCAGTGCACCTTTATCAGTGATTGTTTGATTATATAGTTCGCCACATCCGCACAATTTGTTACCTTGTGTAGGATGTCTTTGTTGTACATGTGGTCCGCTGCAGGCATCCTCCATTGTATGCATTTTTGCTGGGGATTGCTGTTAGCTACGGATCACATGTGCAGGATTTGCTCCCCCGGTTTGATATGCGCTACAGCATATGGGGTTTGAGCACATTTCTGCCATTTTAGACCACATTTTTTTCAGTGATTGCATAGTTACACAGTCTTCTATTAAATGAAATAAAATTGTGTAAAAGTACCGTGACTCATTAAAAGTGTTTTCCTGGGTACTGATGAACTATCCTCAGTAGAGATGAGAAAATTTATTCGCCGATTCGTATCGAATCTTGGAAATTTTCAGCTGCAAATGCGAATATTAGGTGATTCGCTCCGTTAAGATTTGAAAATGTTCCTAAGGCTTTCTACGCATTCGCTACGTACTTGTCTGATAAATTGTACGCTAATGCTACGTATAAGTTACTCTATATGCTGTTGCGTACGAATTCAAGTAATTAGCGAACTTTTACTGTTAGTTCATTATTTGTGCGCAAAAGCCCAGGAAGAAAGTGGTCACCTGTCCTAGTGGGCAGGATTTGCTCTGATTGGCTCAGGCTCTGTAAGCCAGTGACACCTCACTTCTGCTGCGACTGGTGAGACGAGCAGAAGCACTGTGTGTGAAGTTCTGAGACACTGAGACCTGTGTTGAAATTGGGGTGTAATTGTTCAGGGAATCCATATTACACATCATGGATACTGCAGGGCAAGTGCAGGGCCAGTGCAGGGCTAGTAATTAATCAGGCAGGGAGAGAGAGACAGGGAGAGAGATAGGGAGAAAGACAGGGAGAGACAGGGACAAAGACAAAGACCAGCTGGAGGGCCACAGAGTCAAGTGAAAAATGTCTGGAATGGATAAGCAAAAGAGGTCCAGTTCAAGCCAGACCACAAGCTCTAAAAAACAGGAGAAGGTGGCACAGGGCAGCACTGCCAAAGGATCTGTAGCCGGAGCTTCTACTTGTAGTATTCGCAATACTTGGCCGGTGTTCCACCGGGCTAACCCACCAAGGCGCAAAATTGTAATGGAGGAGAAAAGTGGATCACGTAGTGGAGTGGATGGCACACTCATCTCAGTCTAAGCCGGTTGATCTGCTGTCATCTGCTAATACAGTATCCATATGTAGCCAGGGGTCAGACTCAGAGTTCCTCCTGCTCCACCATTACTCTCCAGCAAAGCCCGTCATTTTTGTACGCAATTTGTACGCTCATGCGTACGTGTTCAAAGAAGTTGCGTACCTTTTAAAACTGAATGTTCGTTATTAGTGCGCGAATGTTCGCTAAATGCCACATAACATATATTTTGTACGCAGATTTAACGAATATATTTGTCGAATATACGAATCTTATGAAAAATTCAACGAATGTTCGGCGAATATTATTTTGAATGATTCGCTCATCTCGAATCCTCAGGTCATCAATTTTATGTCAAAGACCTAATCACGCTCAGCGATGATTGATATTACTGTACATAGGGAGAAAGTGATCAATCATCAGTTTGTGGATGTGACTATCCCTGTTATTGTGCAGGCTATTCTTGTAGCTTATGAATATAAGGACTCCTTCCTTACATTGCAATGTTAGCTAATAAATTACATTACAGCTACATTACAGACACATATAACAGAAACAAAACTGGAGTTTGCATGCCTGTCACTATCTTAAACTGCCTTTAGAAAGGTCATCAAGGGTGGTGACAGATTCCTTTAATGTAATCCAAGTCATTCATTAACTCCAGTTGCCTACTGTCTTTTGAAGGTGTGTCATACAGGTCCTTAGTCTGCAGCAGTGTCTTTTGGTGTCGCTGCAGCTGATGGGGTGGGGTTAAAGGCTGCTAGAGCACTCTGCTCAAAACAGCCTGGGTTCTTAGCATGGGCTTCACTTTGCAGCTGGGATCGGAGGAAGCTCTAATTTCAGTTCTTAACCCTATGATCATGAAGTGGTTCATACATCGACATGATCAAAGGGGTCTTTACCTTGGGAGACTGATCCGCAGTCAGTCCTGAGGACTAGAGATGAGCGAATCTATTCGCCACTTCGTAGATTCTATACGAATCTTCGTTATATCCTACACCAAAGCGAATCCGAATCTTTTCAGATTCGCTTCAGAAGATTCTTCTTAAATCTTTATACGCGAATGCTATGTATGCATCATGTAATTTGTTCTCTAATGCCACGCATCTGATAATTTTACTGTATGTTTGTTATATGTGCGGGCCTAGACAATAATACGCTAAAGCTTCGTACTCACTTTGTACACTCATACATATGTATTTGCGGCAATGTTGCAGAACACAAATATTTTTTAACGCAACTTGGACTAAATAGAATCTTATCCGAGGCAAATCTTTTTAAAAATTCGGCGAATATTTGCCGAAGCGAATCTCTACTGAGGACTTATGAAGGACTCCAAGACTGTATGTGCAGCAAGTCTGCTGTTGGTGCACATACTGTAAGTGTTGCCTTAATACCAGTCTATGTCATACTGACACAGAACAATAATGTATTAGAATATAGGCAACTACTAATACACTGTAATTCTGAAATAATGTTATAAAATTAGAAATAATTTGATGTAATACATGATGTAATAAAATATATTTTTTTAATTGCAAATCCCCAAACAATAGCTATAATTTAGTGTAAAATACATTTTGTTGTGCAAACATTAAGTAAAAGTAAAAAAAAAAAAAAATACACGCATTAGGTATCCACGTATACTATCATGACAAATTTAATTATCAAGTAAAACACGAGCAGCAAACAACACCACTTTTTTCTATATTTCCTATAATACATTGTACTTTATAGGTATTCCCAAATAATAATAACACTTCTCCTGCATAAAAGAAGTCCCCGGACAGCCAAGTCAATGAAAAACTAAAAAAAAAAAATATGGCTGCTGAAATGCAAAGAGGAAAATGTAAAAAAAAAAAAACTAAATTGCTGGGCATTAAAGCTTTTTCAGGCCTGGTCATTACGGGACTAAACTACCCTTTTGATATTATATGTGAGAAAATGTTTTTCTCACATATAAATTCTAAAGACCCAGTGATAGCCAGGAACGTATGTTTCCATAGATGGTCAAAGAAGGGTTGAATTTTTTTAATACTACAGTATGTAATTTAGGGCAAAACGTAACTGTAATCCATTTAAAACATTCCTTACAAAAGATATGATGGCTTCAAAAGGTTCCTTTCAAATACATATGTGTGTGTATATATATATATATATATATATATATATATATATATATATATATATATATATATATATATATATATAATTCTGTTACTGGGAAAAAAGCCTACCAAATGATCTACCCAGGGGCCTACACCAACCTGGATCAGGCATTGAAACAAATGTGTGTGTCCAGACATTGGTGAGAATCAATGTTTTGTAGTAAGGCCAAGTAATTTCAGTCCATTTAATATAGGGCTGGAAAGTTGCAATTTAAGTAATTAGTGACAACAGGATTATGCAGGGTTTATCCGCAGAGCACAATCTTGAGTTTTTGTGGATGAAGAATTATCAATCTGTTATAAACTCCTTCTGTTTCCAGTACATCTTCTCCCATAATTATCACTGCATGTGCTTAAATCTTAAGAACTGAGAATGTTTTGTCTTTGCTTAATATAGCTAGTGACAAACACAGATCAGCAGGAAAGTTACACTTCTAAGCAGCTGGTGTAACACATGTGAGCTTGGAAGAAATAACTGCAAATGTCAGCGATTGTCTAGAAAACATAGTCTTTTACTGTTTGTAATGAGCTGTGCAAAGTAATACTGAAAACAAGAAGATGGGAAGTCGGAAAAATAGCATATTTGGGTTTTCCTTGGGCACCAACGTGCTGTGGAATTTATGTTGTTGATTGGATTTGAGCTCCTATGTTGACCAACTGTTCGGTGAGGAGTCATTGTGATTCGGGGGAACCTTGGTAAGAATGATTCATTAACATATAAGTCTTCATATAAACAGTGGACAGAGTGCAGATGACTTTTGGCTGGTCACAAAATGAAACCAGATGTTCGGTCCTTTATATTGTTGTTGTGTTTATTTTATTTCGATTTCTTAATTCCAATCCTTAATTCCTTTATCTGATTATGCTGGCTGAACTGTAGGTGGCTACCATTTCTATTGTTGCCTTGAGTTCTGCTATTTCATGTTTAAATCTCCTATGTAGACATGTCTCCATGGTAACAGACTACAAATAAACGCTGTGTAACCTGACCCTGCTGTTGTCCTGTCTTCCATCTGCCCCACATCAACAAGCACTCAGTAGGTTAGCAAGAAGGACTGCATAGCAACTATGAAATAGAATATTTCACTGAAGGCTATTTTCAAAGTTGCTTCATTTTTTATGTAATTTAGAGTTCATCTAAGGGCTCGTTCACACGATCATATTTTTCTTTCCGTGTCCGTTCCGGTTTTTTGCGGACCTGAGGCGGAACAATTCATTTCAATGGGGTTGCAAAAGATGCGGACAGCACTCCGTGCACTGTCCGTTGCTCCGTTCCGTGGCCCCGCAAAAATTTTGAGTCATGTCCTATTCTTGTCCGTTATACCGCATAGATTGTAAGCCTTCACGGGCAGGGCCCTCTCTCCTTCTGTACCAGTCTGTAACTTGTTTGTCCTAGAGCAATTGTCTAGACTATGTATGTAAACCCCTTTTAACATGTACAGCGCTGTGGAATGAATGGCGCTTTAATAATAAATAATAAATAATAATAATAATAATAATAATAATTTCTATAATGGGCCGCCCCGTTCCGTAAATTGCGGAAGGACTACGGGCGGCATCTGTATTTTGCAAATCCGCAATTTGTGGACCGCTAAATATGGCACGGTCGTGTGAACGAGTCCTAAGGGTGTACATCTGAGCTATGTATTAGAGGATTCGCCTTTGTGCATTAGCAAATTAGAACTTGGATTTTTGGGTATTTTTGTCCTGCACGTAGTTTGCAAAAAAGACTTTGATTCAATAAGATATTTTTCCACAGATTCAGGCATTAATAATAGTGAGCTTAAATAATTATTCATCTCTATCTATGACAGATGATTCTATATATAGAACCCTAAATGAAGCTGCTCAGTTTCATTTGTACAAGTTAGAGAATATAGACTGGTTTAACATCACAAAGCACATTTTTAAAATTTCTTTCAGTTTGGGTTAGAAAATGGCAGCTAAACAAAATTGATCCTTTCATTTTTCAAAGGAGTTTCGAAAAATGAAAGGTGAAATCTGGTTGCTATGGGCAACTAAGCTATTTTACCTTTGCACCAGTTTTGATAAATCACCTCCTTTGCCCCTGTCCCCTTTGCACCAGCAGGCTGTTCTCGCAGAGGAACAGCCTGCTGGAGTTCATCATGTCAGGCATAGCTGGATGAGGCCAAAGCACCACCAGATCCCATTGACTATAGTGGAACCTTATTTCTTATCCAGCTAGAGATGAGCGAATCATTCAAAATTTTATTCGCCGAATATTCGCTGAATTTCTGACAAGATTTGTATTTAAACAAACGTATTCGTCGAATCTACGTAAAAAAAAAACAATCATTGTTTTGCGAACATTCCTGCGTAAATTACGTACGTACAGTAAGAGTAGTTAAAAGTATGTAATACGTAAGCATTAGTGTACAAAAATGCGTATGAATACTTAGCGTACCATTGACGCGCAAATGCGTCATACGCACGAGGCTAGGCTGCGGCCTACAGTCTTTAGAGGCAGACTATATGAACTAGAAAAATAAGGTGCTCACTGCTGCTAGCTTTCAATAAGTTAATAATTTACTAAAACACTGTACAATAAGTGCATTAATAAGACACATTGCAGTACCAGAAAAAGAATACACACAATGGGCTAAAGTGCTGTACCATTAAAAACAGTGTAGCTAAAATACAGCAAAGACATAATTATGCAAACATTTTAGTGCAATCAATTTCACATTTGCAAGCATAAAAGGCTCAGATATACGTTTGAGTCTCTCTCCTTATGGATCCTATTTGGCTTGGCAATGATAAAAAAGTCTGTCTGGAACACATATTCCAAAATTCAATTGTAATCCACGTGAGGTAAAATTGTAGTCCAAACAGTTAATGTGTAATCCACATAGATAATAGAGAATAGCAGCAAATAGAGAACCCTTTTTGCAAAAGGGGCTCCCAAATAACCTGAGAAAGGGGGAAAAAGGAGAATAGGCGCACTTCGGCGCAACAGGGAATTTTTGGCAGATTGGGGGGAGTCCTGACAGCCATGTCCATCTGGGTTAGAGTCAAACGGGGGCAATACAAACAAACACACAAACATAAAAGTGCCAACTAGCTCTCACCCGTCAGGTGCAGTCCATGGTGTGGCTTCCATAGGTCCTCCTGCAGACCTTGACAGCAGCCAGTAGTAAGTTCCTCAGATGAGGGACCTGAAGTCCTCCTCGCTTGAGCTGCTGCTGAAGTTCATCAGAGGACGCTCCTGCCTCTTATAGGCCATGCCCGCTGCGGTGGTGGAACTCCAGCCTCTTCTTCCTTCAGTTGGACTTGTCTGGGTCCGGGTGGTGGTCACGCTGGTGAGCGCTGCAGCCACTTGTGCTCTTACGGATCCTCCTGCCAGGACAGCAGGGGTAAGGACTTCTGGCTGCAACGGTGGAGGCAAGGTTGCATCCAAGGAAGAAGGCCCAGCTTCCCCGGCTGCTGCTGGCTTCACCTTCCACGGCAGCTGGTACTGGTGGATGACCGTTGATTGGAAGGTGAATGATGATGTAGTGAGCTGACCCAGCTGAAAGGACTGTGGTGGTGGTGGTGGTGCTGGCAGTCCAGAAATCAGAGGCTGAGGCTGTGGCTTTTCCCTGAACCGGAGGACGCCATATTGGAACTCCTGAAGGAAGCCCAAGCGTCCTGGACCTGGTGGTTCATCTGGCCACACTTCTGGTTCCGTTTTAGGCACCAGAGGCTTTGACAGGAGGGTAACCCCAGTCGCAAATGGGCCTTTCAGGGACGCCATGGGGGTGTACTTCACCTGATCCCCCACGTACAGGCTATGACAATGTTGTGGCAGGTACGGCCGTTTCACCGACCTGCGACCCACAAAATATTCATTTCCATCTTCGTCATCCTGCAGGAAGCCAGACCCTCTCCAAACCGAGAACCAAAGCACAGTTCCCTTCCTGCGTTCCAACGAAGGATCTCCCGGCCTAGGGTGGTCAAGAACTTGTATGATCCAGTCCTCCACTGCGGTTTTATAGTCCCAGAGAGTCTGTGCATGGGCTGTCACAGATGGTGGAACAATTGGGTTCTGGTGTATGGAAGGGGTGGATTTCCTCCTGGGCGGAGAAGTGGATGCTTCAGCCGCCTCTGCCGTACAAGACATAGCGGACACTCCAGCCGCACTAGATGGTCCAGCCGCCTCACGAGTCGCAGGCGCAGCAACTTCAGCAGGTGGTAAGGACACAGGCACTGAAGCTTGGTTTCTCTGGCAGAGTTTAACTTGTGACATCCTGATGGCTGGAGCACGCGGTGGTACAGGGAACTCGAACCCAAAGCACATTTCATCTCAATTTGGGTGCAGCTGTTTCTTAGCCATGATGCTTGCTCTAAAGTCAGCGCTAGTCTAAACTGGTTCAGAGTGGCTTCAGAGGATGGTAGAGTACTGAGGGAGGAGTCTTCACTCCCTATACGTGCAAAATAGTTAGATCCCGGTGGGCTGGTTTTTCCACTTCGGAGGGGGGGGCGTATCTTCACTTTCCCGCTCTTGCGTGGGCGTATCGTCATTGTTCCGCCTCATGCATAATGCGTACGTTTCATACGTATCGTACGTATAGTTAGCGTGTAAAATTGTGCGTACGTTTACGAATAATACGAATCGAATCCAAGGAAATTCGGATTTGCTTTACAGCTGAAAATTTCCAAGATTCGAAACGAATCGATGAGTCGCTTCACTCATCTCTATATCCAGCCAATCCCTGCCAGGTCCTATTATAGCCAATTTGCTCTGGTGGGTAAGCTAGTACCCAACTATGCCAGATACGATGAACACTGTGCTGAAACAGCTTGCCACATAGTTTTAACACTAGTGTGAAACTAGCTTTAATGAGGAAAAGTAAATATAAAAAGTTATAGGTCTTGGAAGGCAGGGAGTAAAAAATTAAAATTGGCCAGTCCTTACAGGGTAGTCGAGAAGTCAGAGTTTTATATTATTGTCATACCAATTGCAGTGCATGAGATCAATGTAAAATCAAGGTCTGATTGTTCCAATTTTTAATATTTGTATATTTGGCCATTAGCAAGTTGGAACTTTTTATGCATTTTAGTACTGCACATAGGTTGCAAAAAAATGGACTTAGAGTCGAAATAAACATTCACATTCTCTTATGTCTTTTTACTTGACTTTGATTCACTAAGTGCTCCATTTTCCATATAAAATGCTTTTAAACGACTGCCAGGGCTCTCAGTTAGGAAGAACAGACAGGAATTAATGGATCACTTTAAATCATAGAGTAATGGAATATTTACCGAATAAAATCATTTAAATCTCAGTACATTTCTTTACATTGACATTTCTTTTTTACAAATACAATATATTTGTTTCTTTATTAAAAACTAGCTGAAGGACCCGGCTTCGCCCGGGTATATTTAGTTTATTTCTTTTACTGTTTGTGTGTGTGTGTCGTTAAAAGATATCGAGAGTGCCCTCTACAGTGCCTGCCCATTTAACAGTGACCTCTACACCAGCCCGCCCCTTTAACAGTGACCTCTACAGCTGCCCACCCCTTTAACAGTGACCTCTACAGCTGCCCACCCCTTTAACAGTAACCTCTACAGAAGCCCACCCCTTTAATTGTGACCTCCACAGCAGCTAGAGTGGCCACTGTCTTCACCCCAGAAAGCCAGACCTCACCGGCCATTCCCCCAAACGTGAAACAGCGCCCCCAGTTCCCATGAAGACACATCACTAAACATGAGGCCATGCCCCCCCTGGCATCCCTGTGTCTGTCCAGGCACTGCGTCGGACGGAGAACAGGTAGCCAGAAAACTGGACTGTCCAGCCTAAAGCCGAACATCTGGCCCACCCTAACATCAGCCTGCCCCTAGGGTGGCCAGAGGTCTTGTTTTAGGCTGAACGGTCTGGCTTTCAGACTCCCTGTCCTCTGTCATGCGCAGAGCCTGGATGGACACAGCAGCAGCACTGTGCAGTCTGAGCAATGAGCTGCAGGGAGAAAGTCACCCTCCCCCCACCCCTGCAGCTGACAGAAGGTGATTTTTACCAATATTTTTAATCCCGGTCAAATGCAGCATGGAAGGGGCGTGGCCTGACTGAGTCAGGGGCGTGACTTAGTGGGATCTGGGGGTGGTGCTTTTAAGTCCTTCTTTTGACGGTGGCCAGAATTACAGGTCGATGCCTGATTTAGCAGGAAGGTGGGTAACAGTGGAAGAAAACATCTTTTATTAAATATGTAAAATTTACATTATATGAGGTAATGATTGATGATGAGCTAGTCTAAAACATAAGTTATAGTTATAGAAACCTGATGTGTGCCTGTGAGCTTCTATTGGCTGATAAGGGTCATGTGACCAGGCTACTATTGGCTAATGCATTTTTTTGGGAATATCTCAGGAACGGTACGTCCTGGAGAGTTGAAAACTGTTCTAAAACCTTCCCGGACACCTGATGTACATGTGTGCCAAATTTTGTGATTGCAGCACACACACACACACACACGCACACACACACACACACACTCAGCTTTATATATTAGATGTAAATTGTCCAATGTTATGAATAGTTTTTGCTAATAGATTGTGTTTAATGATGTGCAATTCTGTTTTAACTTTCTGTATCGTGAAGGCAAATAAATATGAATGAAAACAATACTGACAAATGAACATTTTCATTTTTTCATTTGTACTATTTTTGTATATTGTGCACCTTGTACATGAACAGTTACAATCTTTAAAATGCTAAATCTTTACACCTTTCTCATTGTTAGACTGCTTTCATACTGGCCAAAGCAATCATAAGAATGCTGATCACTGTTCTTTGTAAACAGGGCAGCCATCTGCACATTTGTCAGCTGATCTGATCTTTTACGTAACCATAAAAATCTTGCTGGAGCACATCACATCTCCCCATGTAAACAGGGTATGTGATGCTGCTATATCTTAAAGTATGTATGGAATGACCATATTAACAACCATACATTCAACATAAAGTATCCATTGTGAAGTCTCTTTATAGGGGTTTTCCGGTATTTTAATCTTGAGGATAGGTCATCAATATCAGATTGGGGGGTCCAACATCTGGAAGCTCCACTGATCAGCTGGTTGAAGGGATGGCCGGACTCTGGCTATGAAAATACTAAATTCTCTTAGGATTCAGGGGTGTATGCCATCTGGTCCCCGCGATTTGTCTATTTTCATCTTTTTAAGATGCAGCTCGATTTCTTACTGGGTCAGACAAGGCATTTTTAATACAAAATTTAATTTTACTTTCTGCATTTCTTCTTATAGTTTTTTTCCCTCAGTGATTACAGTGGAGAAAGAAATATTTATAGCTTTGCTTTCTCCTTACCGCTGTCTGTAATTTCCCCCTCATCACTCTGTAAAGGGCTAACACCTTCAGATTTATATTACCATTTATATAATTGAATTTTTGGGTTCATTTTACTCTATTTGGCAATGAATATCTCTATCTCTAGTTTGGCTACTTTTATTTGTCTTTTACATGTTCTATTTTTTTCTTTATAGTTTTTCAATGATTCCTCGCTACCCTCCTGTTTTAGTGAATTAAATGCTTTCTTTTTGTCATGCATTGCTTTCTTTACTATTCTATTTATCCACATTGTTTTTTTTCTTGTTCCTTACCTTTTTAGTCTCATAAGATATGTACCTCTAACCATTAGAGTTTAGGATGCCTTCAAAAATATCCCATTTTGTGTCTGTATTTTTACTTTTGAGGACTTTGTCCCAGTTAACTAGGCCAATGGACCCCCTTTGCTTTTTTGAAGTTTGGTATTTTTGTTCCTCCCTGAAGAAACACTCTTATAAATGACAATTGGAAGGTTATTATTAGTGATGATCGAGCACCCCGATGCTTGGGTGCTCTGGTCGAATACTGGGTGGTGCTCGAGTGCTCGGCCGAGCACCCGAGTATAATGGAAGTCAATGGGAGAAGACCAGGCACCCCCTGCTCTGCAGAGGGGAGGGTGTCTGGTTGATAGGGAAACGTGAGAAAATGGTTGAAACACCACTGAAATGGTTAGGGAATAGCATGGGGAGGATGTCTGGATGCATCTTGGACACCAAAGTCACTGCTGTTAACGATGATGTTCGAGTATTACGGCACTTTTACGGAATGACAAGAATACCCCCCCCCCAAAACCCAATTAAACATCGATTTTAGAGGAAATATTGTTAGGAAACATATACAGCCCCCTGGAACTTTTCAACCTTTTGCCACATTTCAGGCTTCAAACAAAAAGGTATAACATTTTACATTTTTGGTGAAGAATCAACAAGTGGGTCACAATTGTGAAGTGGAACGAAATTTATTGGATCATTTAAACTTTTTTTTTTGGAATAATAAAACTAAAAAGTTGGGCGTGCAAAATTATTCAGCCCCCTTGCATTAATACTTTGTTGCGCCACCTTTTGCTGCAATTACAGCTGCAAGTCGCTTGGGGTATGTCTCTATCAGTTTTGCACATCTAGAGACTGAAATTCTTGCCTATTCTTCCTTGCAAAAAAGCTTTCAGTTCAGAAAACTCACTCCAGAAGTTCATTGAGGATCTCTGAATGATCCAATGTTGTCCTAAATGACTGATGAAGATAAATAGAATCCACCTGTGTGTAATCAAGTCTCCCTATAAATGCACCTGCTCTGTGATAGTCTCAGGGTTCTGTATAAAGCACAGAGAGCATCATGAAGACCAAGGAACACACCAGGCAGGTCCGTGATACTGTTGTGGAGAAGTTTAAAGCCGGATTTGGATCCCAAAAGATTTCCCAAGCTTTAAACATCCCAAGGAGCACTGTGCAAGTGATCATATTGAAATGGAAGGAGTATCAGACCACTGCAAATCTACCAAGACCCGGCTGTCCCTCTAAACTTTCATCTCAAACAAGGAGAAGACTGATCAGAGATGCAGCCAAGAGGCCCATGATCACTCTGGATGAACTGCAGAGATCTACAGCTGAGGTTGGAGAGTCTGTCCGTAGGACAACAATCAGTCGAACACTTCACAAATCTGGCCTTTATGGAAGAGTGGCAAGAAGAAAGCCATTTCTCAAAGATATCCATAAAAAGTCTCATTTACAGTTTGCCACAAGCCACCTGGGAGACACACCAAACATGTGGAAGAAGGTACTCTGGTCAGATGAAACCAAAATCGAACTTTTTGGAAACAATGCAAAACGAAATGTTTGGCATAAAAGCAACACAGCTCATCACCCTGAACACACCATCCCCACTGTCAAACATATTGGTGGCAGCATCATGGATTGGGCCTGCTTTTCATCAGCAGGGACAGGGTTAGAATTGATTAGAATTGATGGGAAGACGGATGGAGCCAAATACAGGACCATTCTGGATGAAAACCTGTTGGAGTCTGCAAAAGACCTGAGACTAGGACGGAGATTTATCTTCCAACAAGACAATGATCCCAAACATAAAGCAAAATCTACAATGGAATGGTTCAAAAATAAACGTATCTAGGTCTTAGAATGGCCAAGTCAAAGTCCAGATCTGAATCAAATTGAGAATATGTGGAAAGAGCTGGAAACTGCTGTTTTGCAAGGAAGAATGAGCAAGAATTTCAGTCTCTAGATGTGCAAAACTGATAGAGACATACCCCAAGCGACTTGCAGCTGTAATCGCAGCAAAAGGTGGCGCAACAAAAT
Source organism: Rhinella marina (assembly GCA_900303285.1). Taxonomy (NCBI): domain Eukaryota; kingdom Metazoa; phylum Chordata; class Amphibia; order Anura; family Bufonidae; genus Rhinella; species Rhinella marina. The sequence goes on from ONZH01028247.1 coordinate 42,644, forward strand.
ATTAATGCAAGGGGGCCGAATAATGTTGCACACCCCACTTTTCAGTTTTATTATTACAAAAAAAGTTTAAATGATCCAATAAATTTCGTTCCACTTCACAATTGTCACCCACTTGTTGTTCATTCTTAACCAAAAATTGAAAAAGTTATATCTTTTTTTTTTTTAAGCCTGAAATGTGGCAAAAGGTTGAAAAGTTCCAGGAGGTTGAATACTTTCGCAAAGGCACTGTATTTACTTGTACGTAAAGCGCAAGTAGCAGCACGCCCTCATCCCTAATGTTTTACACTGTCAGCTCAGCAACAGGCACTCACCCCTAATGTTTTAGATGGTCAGATCAGCAGCAGACCCTCACCCCAAATGTTTTTGAGTGTCAGCAGCACTGAACATCAACTTGTCAGGATGAGGACCAGAGTGAAGAAGTAACACAGTAACATAGTTTATAAGGCCGAAAAAAAGACATCTGTCCATCCAATTAGGCCTGTTATCCTCCAAGTTGATCCAGAGGAAGGCAAAAAGCCCCTGTGAGGTAGAAGCCAATATTCCTCACTTTAAGGGAAAAAATTCCTTCCGGAAGAGGAAGTAGTGGACGATGAAATCACTGGCCCAACATGGGAAGGAGGCAAGCTGAGCGAGGACAGCAGTACAGAGAGGGAGGGATGCGCAGCACCGCAACAGGCTCTGGGGTGGTAAAAGGCAGAAGGCAGGCCACACTAACAAGTGTGGACGATAAAAGAATTGTCATTTGTAACCTGTGCCATACCAAAATGAGCAGGGGCATGAACACTAGCAACCTGACCACCAGCATGATCTTCATGGCAGCAAAGCACCCTAATAAGTGGGCCAAATGCCTGGATCCACAATCGGTGTCTACGGGTCACACCAGTGCCTCCTCTTCCCTGTGTTACGTGCTAGCCAAGACGCAGGCTCAAATGCCTCCCCCCCTCACCTGGACCCTCGCAAGCACCATCAGCGAGCACATCCACTTCTGTGTCCCAGCGCAGCATACAGATGTACTTACCCCACGCCTTTGAACGAAAGTGCAAATACCCAGTCACCCACCCACAGACCATAGCACTAAATACACACCTTTACAAATTGCTGGCACTGAAAATGTTGCTTGTGGACACTGAGGCTTTTTGCAGTCTGATGGCGGCGGCTGTCCCTCGTTACTCAGTACCTAGCCGCCACTATTTTTGCCGGTGTGCCCTCACCCCCTTACATCAGCATGTGTTCCGTAACATAACCCATACCCTGACCAATGCAGTTACTGGGAAGGTCCACTTAACGACTGACACATGGACAAGTGCTTCTGGCCAGGGACGCTACATTTCCCTGATGGCGCACTGGGTGAACGTTGTAGAGGCTGGGAGCGAGTTGTACCCTCGGATGGCACAGGTGCTACCGACACAAAGGATTGCGGGCCATACTTCCATCAGGATTTCTGCCACCACCTACATTAGCGGCTGCAACCCCTCCTTCTCCTCCACCACTTCCATCTAGGAATTCTCATCTTGCAGCACCAGTCAGACTTCAGTTAGTAGCTGGAAGCAGTTTAGCACAGCGGTGGGGAAGCGGCAACAGGCTGTGCTGAAACTTATTTGCTTAGGTGACAAACAACACACCGCTACAGTGCTGTGGCAGGGTATAAGGGACCAGGCAGAGCTGTGGCTCTCACCACTCAACCTACAACCAGTCGTGGTTGTGTCTGATAACTGCCGCAACTTGGTGGCGGCTTTGGAGCTCGGCAAGCTCACACACATGCTGTCACGCTAAGGTGTGGGGGGAAAACCACACAGAGCGTAGGAGGGAAAGAAGATTAGGCCTGGAAACTAAGAAAGGTAGATGGACACCTCCTAAAGGAAACCATGACTCTAATCCTGATTGACTACCAGTATGAACAGGCCTCAGGTAGGCGAGTTCATACACAGGAACCTAAACCAAACTGACCCTATAGGACCCTGGAACTAATGACAGGAATGAGTCTACCTGTTCCTACAACAGGAAGGACGAACAGGAGTCTCCCACAGGCCAAACAACTGCTTCAACTTAGTGGTTCAGTGGTTTCTCAAAAACTACACTTTTTTGCCTGAGCTGCTGGTGAAGGTGCTCATTTCCGAAAGTCACCTACAGCTTCCGCCAGTCTGGCAACACTGCAGCAGCGCTTACACTTGCCAGCTAACTGACTGCTGTGCGACCTGAGCAAGCGCTGGAACCCTACCTGCTCACAATAAAGACAGACAGCGCTGCATGTGGAAAAAGGTTCTGATAAGCGGCCTAGTGTCACAACTAGGAGGGAAAAGTTTTGTAAAATGGTAAAGGAGTACCTAGCTGACAATGTCAACGTCCTTAGCGATCCCTCTGTGCCTTATAATTGTTGGGTGTCTAAGCTGGACACGTGGAACTGGCGCTCTACGCCTTGGAGGTGCTGGCCTGCCCTGCCGCCAGCGTTTTGTCGGAGCGGTTATTTAGTGCCGCTGGGGGCATAATAACTGCTAAGCGCATCCGCCTGTCAACTGAAAATGCTGACGCTAATCAAAATTAACAAGGCCTGATTGCCCCTGACTTCGCTACCCCACCAGAGGAAAGCGGCTGAACATAAAGGAACTTTAAATGTGGCCTTTAAGGTGTATTGAATACACTGTATTTCCATCAACCCCTTCCTCTTCTCGTCCTCTTCCTCCATCATATCAAACTGCTTATTAGGCTGCCCTCGCCTTTAAATATTTAAGAGGTTCACCAGCAGGCCCTCACCCCTAATTTTTTAACCTAAAAAATTAACCTCACTCTGGTCCTCCTCCTGACATGTTTACCTAACAAGAACCTGTCTTGCGCCGCCCTCCAAACTGAGACATGAAGCTAGGAGTTTTGGATGACTTTGTTTCTTGTGCTCTGCCAGTAGACACTGTTTCACCGCGCCCCATCAGCAGCACGCCCACTTCTTTGTCCCTTACTGCTCGCCTTGCGCATACTAAATTGTATATATTCAAGTATGTCAAAAGTACAGTTGCGAAGATTTTTTTTAGTGTATGAGCAGAAAAGTTTCACCGAATGAGCAAACGTTATGCAGCAGACGCAGCACAAGTAATGTCACATACCTGTACTGCATGTGCAGTATAATCGTTCTGTATCGTAAATACTTGACATCCAGTGTATTTTTTTCTGCCGTTATTCATATAATGTTTAACATTTGCGCAATCAGGCAAAGATAGTGTAGGGATAGGATTTGGCTAAGCAGGGCTAGTTGTTCTGTTGAAAAGACCACAAAGTCCTTTTAAGGACTTTAGTTATATCTGGTTGCAATATTGTTATTCTTGATGGTCAAAATTTGCGCAAGTTTGCCTAATCTTAACACAAGCTGCGCAGCGTGTGCAGGACAATGTATGTTTCTCCTATATACCTGAAATTTATTGTGTTTCTTTCTGCCGCTAATCACGGTGACATTAGTAATGTCGCCTTCAATAGCTGCAGAAAAAAATACACCGTATTTCTGTTATTTGGGATACACAGCAGACACTGAAAAGTTGGTGTTAATGTCAGGCAACCTTGCACAATTTTTAACCCATCACAAAAATATATATTGCAGCCAGATATAACAATGGACTTTTATGTCTTTTGAACAGAACAACTAGCCCTGCCTAGCCAAAACATGTCCCTACACTAAATGTGCCTCCTTGCACAAATGTTATACAGCAGACACAAAGAGGTACTGCAGCCTTAATTAACGGCAGAAAAAATAGCAACGGATGTCAGGTATATAGACTTTTGAAAGGTTCTAATACACACGCTGTGCACGTAGTGGTAGTGTCAGGCACACTTGCGCTCTTTTTGCCCCAGAAGAGAAAAAAAAAATGAAGCCAGATTTAACAATGGACTTTTGTGTCTTTTGAACAGAACTACTATCCCTGCCTAGCCAAATCTTATCTCTACAGTATAAGTCCCTCCTTGCGCGAATGTTATATAGCAGACGCGAATGAGGAACTGCGGCCTAAATTAACGGTAGAAAAAATACCAACGGATGTCAGGTATACAGATTTTTGAAAGGTTCTAATACACACGCTGTGCGCTATGTTGTGGAAATGTCAGGCACACTTGTGTTCTTTTTGCCCCAAAAGAAAAAAATATGTAGCCAGATTTAACAATGGACTTTTGTGTCTTTTGAACATAACTACTAACCTTACCTAGTCAAATCTTATCCCTACAGTATAAGTCCCTCCTTGTGCAAATGGTATATTGCAGACGCAAATGAGGAACTGCGGCCTAAATTAACAGTAGAAAAAATACCAACGGATGTCAGATCAGGTATACAGATTTTTGAAAGGTTCTGATACACATGCTGTGCACGTAGTGGTAGTGTCAGGCACACTTGCGTTTTTTTTGCCCCAAAAGAAAAAAAAATGCAGCCAGATTTAACAATGGACTTTTGTGTCTTATGAACAGAACTACTAGCCCTGCCTAGCCAAATCTTATCTCTACAGTATAAGTCCCTCCTTGCGCAAATGTTATATAGCAGATGCAAATGAGGAATGTGGCCTAAATTTAATGTAGAAAAAATACAAACGGATGTCAGGTATATAGACTTTTGAAAGGTTCTAATACACACGCTGTGCACGTAGTGGTAGTGTCAGGCACAATTACGTTTTTTTGGCCCCAAAAGAAAAAAAAATTCAGCCAGATTTAACAATGGACTTTTGTGTCTTTTGAACAGAAATACTAGCCCGGCCTTGCCAAATCTTATCTCTACAGTTTAAGTCCCTCCTTGCGCAAGTTATACTGCAGACGCAAATGAGGAACTGCGGCCTAAATTAACGGTAGAAAAAATACCAACGGATGTCAGGTATATAGACTTTTCAAAGGTTCTAATAGACACGCTGTGCATGTGCTGGTAGTGTCAGGCACACTTGCCTTCTTTTTGCCCCAAAAGAAAAAAAAATGTAGTCAGATATAACAATGGACTTTTGTGTCTTTTGAACAGAAATACTAGCCCGGCCTTGCCAAATCTTATCCCTACACTATAAGTCCCTCCTTGCGCAAATGTTATACAGCGAGACGCAAAAGAGGTACTGCTGGCTTAACAGCAGAAATAATAGCAAAGGATGTCAGGTATATAGTATACAGAGAGTATCATACAGCATGCAGCAGCTGCACAGGTGGCGTTCATGGCAGGCCACCTAGCGCTATTTTTAACACCCCCAAATTTAAAAAAAATGTTTGCCAGCAAGATATAATAGCCCTTAAAAGGGCTTTTGGGTCTTTTCTGAGCAAATTATATCCCTGCCTAGCGTTCTTCTGTCCCTACTTTATCTGTCCCTGCTTGCAGCAGCTCTCTCTGGCACGGTATGAGCCGGTCACATGTCACCGGGTGCTTTATAGCACCCGATGACGCGTTTCCCGGCCGGCCAATCACTGTAATGCCAGTTGCTAACATGGCTACTGGCATTACCGTGAATGCCAGTACCTTCCCGCACACTAATTGGCTAATTAGTGTGCGGGGAGGGGATTCGAGTATGGCGCTCGAGCACACTCGCTGTTTGGCCGAATACCGCGTGGTCAAGAGCGCCATCCATGTTCGGCCGAATAGTGTATTCGGCCGAACATGTTCGGTCATCACTAGTTATTATTTTATAGTACTATTTCCCAGGTGTTTCCCAACCTGCACATTTGTTGTTGTGTCAGGTCTATTGGTTAGTACTAAGCCCTGTATGGGCGTCCCACTAGTTGGGTCCTATAAGGTAATTATCTTTGGCTATTGCCAAAAACCTGTTTTCTTTATGAGATGTACATGTTTCAGTTTCCCATAATAACAACCTCATGATTTGCCCCCTCATCTATCTCATTTAGTAGTAGAATTTATGTGGACTTTGGTATTTGGTGGATTATAAAAAAACTACTATTAGTATTTTATTATTGTTTTTTGCTCCATGTATTTATACCTCACATATATCTTCCTGGAGTGTGGGATTTAGACAGGACTTTACATAAAGGCAAACCCCTCCCCCTCTCCGGTTTTGAAGATCCTTTCTAAACAGACTGTAACCCTGTAAGTTGACTGCCCAGTCATAGGTATCATTCAGCCATGTCTCAGTTATTCCCACTATGTCATAGTCCTCCTCACACATCACTAATTCCAGTTCCCCAGTGTTAAGGTCCTTTTACACGGGCCGATTATCGGCCGAAAAATCATTCCTAGGAACGCTAGTGCCGATAATCGGCCCGTGTAAAAGTGGCCCTAATCAGCCGACGAACGAGCAAAACGCTCGTTCGTCGGCTGATTGGATCTTTTGTAGAAACCAAAAGATCCAATCTGTCGGGCGCACATCGCCCTGTGTAAACAGGCGATGTGCGCCTGACAGTATGGAGCTTCCCGGCCGCACGAGCGATACAGCGATCACTCGTGCGGCCCGGCGCTCGATTCGTCGGGCCGTGTAAAGGCTCCCTGCCCGAGCGCCGATATCGCTGATCGGCGCTCGGGCAGGGAGAATAATCGGCCCGTCTAAAAGGGCCTTTAGTCATGCTTCTGGCATTAGAGTACAGTACATACAATTGAAAGGTGTTTGTATATTTTTTTTTACCCTTCACCTTTCCTTTTGAAATGTTCTAGTCCCCCCCCCCCCCTTCCATTCTTCTCCCAGTTCCATTGCCTGGCCCCAGGTCTCTATCTGCTCTATCTTCCCCTCCTAGAATGTAATTACCCTCCCCACAGTCCCTAATTGAAACACTCCTTCAACCTTCTAGCCATCGTCTCCTCCAAAACAGCTGCACCTTCCCCACTGAGGTGCAGCCCATCCCTACAATAGAGCCTGTAGCTGACAGAGAAGTCATCTCAGTTCTCCAGGAACCCAAACCCCTCCTTCCAACAGGTACATCAGTTCTTGAGCCATTTGTTAACCTACCTAATCTCCCACTGCCTTTTTTGAGTAGCTCGTGCATAGGTAGTATTTCGGAAAGCACTACTTTTGAGGTCTTTGCCCTAAGCTTGTGAACTAAATCCCTAAAATCATTTTAAAGGATGTCCACTTCGGATACTTTGATTCGCTCAACCCTACTCCCCTTATTCCTCCATGGGCTCCATAGTACAGCTTATAGGTTGTACAGATTCATAATACAACTATGTATTGTACATGAGGCCTTCATTTGAATTCCAAAATTTTAGCTATTGCTTTCCTTTATCATTGTCATGCACTAAGTTGTTGGCATTGCTTTTGCAATTAGTAACAATTCAGCCTATACTGAAAGTTGGAAGAATTACAGAGATGGAAGAGGCCGTGGGTTCATCCTTTAATTTTCCACACTGGCGGCAAAGGTCATGTTCATACCCTGTATAACAATCTTCACCAACACCCAAACAAGGTTATGGCCTTTTCCTGTCTTTATCAACCTTTTACAAGGATATCAGAGTGTGGCTGACTATTTCTCTGGATTAAAGACTTCTGGTTACCCTGAAGTAAGAGCGGATACTGAAAAGTTTTGTCATAGATAGTCTTCCTGATGGACCTAAAATATGTATGTACATTTTTTTCTTATAAAATATGTAGCAAATTGTAACACATTCTAACTAGTCCCATGTGTTGACTACCTTGGATACAGTGCTTGTGGTGAACAACATCTTGGTTTTCCTGACATGTCCTAAGCCATAGTAATTTCTGTATTGTTGTAAATAGAGATGAGCGAATCATTCAAAAAATTATTTGCCAAACTTTTCCTAAAATTCGTATATTCGACGAATAGATTCGTCGTATTTGCGTACAAAATATACATTATTATGTGCTATTAGCGAATATTCGCTCACTAATAACGAACGTTCATTTACAAAATGTACGCAACTTCTTAGAAGACGTACGCATGAGCGTACAAATAGCTTACGAATCTCAGCGTACTATTGTCTAAGCGATTATGTAATACGCGTGCACTCCTCAGAGGCAGAGCGAATATTCGAGACATATATATGGTAAAGTGCAAATACATTATTATAGGTATAATATAAAAATTTTAAATATCACCTACCTAGTCTGCTCAAGGACACGTTTAAGTCTCTTTTCTTCTGACGCTTGTCATAGAACTGGAGCAGAGTCCCAAACTCAGTCGCAATTTGTAATCCACATAGGTAAAATTGTAATCCAATTGGGTGAAAAAAAAGCAGCAAAGGTTCCTTAAAAAACCCTCTTTCAAGGGGCTCCCCAAATAACCTGAAAAGGGGGAAAAAGGGATGAGGCGCACGAATGCGCAACTTAATTTCCTGAGTTGCCTCGTCATCCTCCCGCGCTGGAGAAAGGGGCGGAACTACCAGGGAGGAGTCTGCATCGCTGAATTGAATTCGTACGCAACAGCGTATAGAGTAACTACCAGGGAAAAGTCTGCATTGCTGAATTGAATTCGTACGCGACAGCGTATAGAGTAACTAAATTATACGTAGAATAGCGTATAATTTATAGGACACACTACGTAGCGAATGCGTACAAAAGCGAAGCGAATCACCTAATATTCGGATTCGCTTCGCAGCTGAAAAATCCCAAGATTCGATACAAATCTATGAAACGGCAAATAGATTCGATCATCTCTAGTTGTAAACTTTCAAGGAAAGCTGTCGTTACTTTTGACTACTAAAGTGTTGACTGCAGCAAGTTGGGGCTGTGGAGATCAGTAAAAAGATAACTTTTCTACAGTTTTATTCTCAAGAGTACAGTAAATATAAACCTGTATAATTTCATAACTCAGCTTGTGCAACAGAACACGCACAATCAAATCACCATCTTCTTCTGTGTTTCCCGTGCCTGGTGTGGTGGTACCAGCTGTATAACACATATATACAAGTTGTAAGTGATATAGAGGATTGAAGTGTGGTCAAATGAGTAAGTCAGATCCTGAGATAAGTTAACACTATACAATGATCTGGCCTCTTTCAGACCTATAAAGAATCTCTTGCTGTTTTGTTCTCATCATGTCAGATAATGTCAAACTCACAGCCTTTGTGACACAGGTTGTTACTGCTCACTTGCCAGCACCTTGATATCAATTGTAGGTAAGGCTGTAATTTGCTGGTCCGCTGCAGATGTTTCAACAAACATGTTTCAACAAACATAAAGCTCACCTGTTTTCAGTAGTGGATTAATAAGGCTTTGGACCAGACTAAATATAATTGGGATGGGATGTATGAGCAAGCATGAACCAGGCCCTTCAGGTGTCCTGAATAAGATGGTTCAGGTTGAAGATGGCTTAAATAAGAGGTTCCATATTGGGGATGGCCAGAATATGAGAGCCAAGGTTGTGCAGACCAAGAATGCTCATTTAACCAATACTTTTGTGGCCCATAGCCACTGTCTAAACTATTAAAAGGCTGTGATGCCAGTTAACCAAAGGCTGCATAGTGGGAAATTGAAAACCCATGACTGGTGGTGGTGGAGATGCAATAGCTGGAGCCTTATTGCCATAGAACCTCCTGTCCACTATGGCTTGGACAATATAATAGGGCAGGGCTGGCCAACCTGCGGCTCTCCAGCTGTTGCAAAACTACAACTCCCATCATGCCCAGTCTGCCTACAGCTATCATCCTACAGCAGGGTAAGGTGGGAGTTGTAGTTTTACAACAGCTGGAGAGCCTCAGGTTGGCCAGCCCTGTAATAGGGGTTATTTGGGGGAATTACAGCATCGATAAACTTTATGATGTAACCCCACATCTGCTGAGGCAGGTCCTTGAACACTTTGCAGAGTATCAGGGCCAGGCTTTGAATGAACTAGTCCACATCATCTTCAACATGGGCCTCTGAGATATAGTCAAGGATGTGCTGGCCAACTGCCAAATAGCTGATGTTGCAGTTAAACAATGCAGGATAAATGGAAAATAAGCTCTCTGTACCTCCAACTCTGCATGCTCATCATGGAGGCATTTCACTGATCCTGTTTCTTCTCCACCTTGATGTGTTCTATAAGTCTAATGAATTACAGAGATCAAGTCTTGCACAATAATATGCCATACAACACTTCATAGAAAGAACTCAAACATCAGTTGTTGTTTGTACATATGTGTCCTTTTGTGCCTGGCCCTAGATCCACCAGGTAGTGTATTCATTTACCCACTAAAACGTGTCTTATAGGTGTGCCTGTGGTTCTTCACGACTGAATAATGAAGTTAAAAATAAGAGAGAAATATAACTGCACAGACATATGAAAGCAATACAAAGCAAATGCCACTGTTAAAATAGCTAATGCAAAAACACCACCAAGAAAACTTGAAATTAATACATTGAATCATCTTTGTATATGGGCCCAAAACCCTATGGCTCTTGTCAAAGACATACAGCACAAACTGTAGCACATGTTGTCATAATTAAAAGGGCCCAATAACAACATATGCAGCACATAACAGCATATTTAAAAATACCATATACAATATGTAAAGCAGAAACTGGAGCTCATGGTGGCATATTTAAAAGGGCCCATGTGCAATACATACAGCACAAACAGGGGAAACATGCCATAATACATGAAATTTTAAATTGAACACCAATTGTGCACAAAACAGGTACCAGCAAGGGTTGCTCTTACCCATTCTCAGGTGCCGAACTGTACTCTGACTCTCTAACTCAATTAGGTGGAGCTGACATGTAATGTTCTCCCATGCCAAGTGTATGAAGCTTTGGTTGTGGTATCTCTTTGTCCAGTTCTCCCAAAAGTTGGGAGGCTCCTGTACAAGCTGATGAGCATGTCCACAGTGATGTGGGACATGGCAAAAAAATGGCACACAGTTTGTCTAAGCGGCCACAGACACTAAACCACTATAAGCTATACCCTAATAGGCTTTTTGCCACTGCTAGGCCATATAGGGCTTTTGCAAAGGGGAACAACAGTTCATGGAACGCAGACAAAACACAGATTCCATCCATATATTATTTGCTGTTTTCATGAACCCATAGACTATAATGTTTGTGTATCTGGGTTTGTAAGGGTAGGCCTAACATTTTAATTCCAATATCTTTTTTTTTTATTACCTTTTTTTAGTTAACACAGTTAACAAACATTATAAGCAATATCAAACTTGTCAAGCTTCTTGAGACAATAGATACCAGAAGCAAGTTGATGAAAATATAACAATATCCATATATTAAAGGAAAGTGTCATCACAAAATGACCTATTGTTTAAATCCGTTTTTATGTTTAACATATTTTTAAAGAATTTTGGGGGATATTTTAATTTTCCATGTTAATATCTTTATTTAGAAAAATAAAAATAAATTCTGCAGTTTTTGCCCTGATCACTAAGCCTAATAATATGCATCACTTCTTGGTCTGTATAGATCACTTTACTGCAGTTACCTGCTTATCTGTCATTTTAATCCTGCCCATAATGAAATCACTAGTGTTGATCGAGCACCATGATGCTCGGGTGCTTGGGTGCTCTGGTTGAACACTAGGTGGTGCTCGAGTGCTCGGCCGAGCACCCGAACACAATGGAAGTCAATGGGAGAACCCGAGCACTAAACCAAACACCCCCTGCTCTGAAGAGGGGAGGGTGTCTGGTCCATAGGGAAAGGTGAGAAAATGGTTGAAACACCACTGAAATGGTTTGTGAACAGCATGGGGAGGATGTCTGGATGCATCTTGGACTCCAAAGTCGCTGCTGGGAACGATGTTGTCCGAGTATTACACCACTTTTACGGAATGACAATAATACCCCCCAAAACCCCAAAAATGTTGCCTTGATTAGCAGCAGAAAAAATGACACCGGATGTCAGGTATATAGGATACAAAAATGATATAATGCACACGCAACACAGGTAATGTCGCCTTGATTAATGACAGAAAAAATAGCAACGGATGTCACATATATAGGATACAGTAACGTCATAATGCAGACGCAACACAGGTAATGTCGCCTTGATTAACGGCAGAAAAAATAGCAACGGATGTCAGGTATATAGGATATAGTAACGTTATAATGCAGACACAACACAGGTAATGTCGCCATGATTAACGGCAGAAAAAATAGCAATGGATGTCAGGTATATAGGATACAGTAACACTATAATGCAGACGCAACACAGGTAATGTCACCCTGATTAATGGCAGAAAAAATAGCAACGGATGTCAGGTATATTGGATGTAGTAACGTTATAATGCAGACCCAACACAGGTAATGTCGCCTTGATTAACGGCAGAAAAAATAGCAACAGATAGGATACAGACATTATAATGCACACGTTGCGCAGGTGGTGCTTAGGTCAGGCAACCTTGCACAATTTTCGACCCCCCCCCCAAAAAAAAAATATATATATATATTTCAGCCAGATATAATAGCCCTTAAAAGGGCTTTTTGGTCTTTTCAACAAAAAACTAGCCTGCCTAGCCAATTTGTATCCCTACACTATCTGTCCCTCCTTGTGCAACTCTCCCTGACTCGGTCTGAGCTGGGTCACATGTCACCTGGTGCTATATAGCACCCGATGACGTGTTCCCGGCCAGCCAATCAGTGTAATGACAGTAGCCAACGTGGCTACTGGAATTACAGTGAATGCCAGTACCTCGCTGCACACTAATTGGCTAATTAGTTTGTTTTATAGTTTGTATTGTCCCCGTTTGACTCTCACCCAGATGGACATGGCTGTCAGAACTCCCCCCATTCTGCAGAAAAGTCCCAGTTGCGCCTAAGCGCGCCTATTTTCCTTTTTGTCCCCTTCTCAGGTTATTTGGGAACTCCCTTTGCAAAAAGGTTTCTGTATTTGCTGCTATTTTATATTATCCATGTGGATTACACGTTACCTGTTTGGATTACAATATTACCTCACATGGATTACAATTGAATTTTGGACTGTGTCCAGACAGTGTTTTATCATTCCAAGGAGCCACGAGGAGAGAGTCAAACGTATATCTGAGCCTTTTATGCTTGCAAATGTGAAATTGATTGCACTAAAATGTTTGCATACTTATGTCTTTGCTGTATTTTAGCTACACTGTTTTTAATGGTTCTGCACCATGGTAGCCCATTGTGTGTATTTTTTTTATGGTACTGTTTTTATGGAGCTATCACCATCATATACTGAATAATGATATACTGTACTTAGAGATGATCAAATCTATTCGCCGCTTTGTATATTCGTTATGAATCCCCTTATTTCCTACTCCGAAGCGAATCTGGATTTATTCAGATTTGCTTTCTACGATTCTTAAATGTTCTTAAATTTTTGAACGCTAACGCTACGTATTCAATACTCATTCTTCTTGCCCCCTGGCTCCCTGAAACGGGAAAATGACAATACGCCCCCTCAAGAGCGGAAAAATGAAGATACACCCCTTCAGAAGCGCGAAAAACCAGCACGGCCCACCGTTAACTATCTATAGGGAGTGAAGACTCCTCCCTCATTACTCTGCCCTCCTCTCCAGTTCAAGCCAGTGGTCAACAAGACAGCGTGGTGAAACAACTACGCCCAAAGTGGGGAGAGATGGTGTAGGGTACTGAGCCCGAACCACCGGAGAGGACTGAGGATATCAGAGTGGCACAAGTGATCCCGAGAATCGCACGGACACCAGAGGTGTCTGTTGTGCCGGCTGGTGCGGTGGGAGCGGCTGGAGCGTCCACTCCGCCGCCCAGGAGGAGAACACCTTCCATGTGGCAGAATCCCATTGTGCCTGCATCAGTGACGGTCCACGCCCAGACTCTATGGGACTATAAGAAAGTGGTGGAAGACTGGGTCATCCACGTGCTTGACCATCCGAGGCCAGAAGACCCTACGCTGGAGCGGCATAAAGGAACCATCCTCTGGTTTTCAGTGGAGCGAGGCAGTGGCTTCCTTGCGGATGACGAGGAAGGCAAGGAGTACTTTGTGGGCTGCAAGTCTGTTAAACGGTCTTACCTGCCCCAAGCCTGTCACTGTCTATACGTGGGGGATCAGGTAGAATATACCCCCATTGTATCCCTGAAGGCCCCTTTGCTACCAGGGCAACGTCATTGTCAAAGCCCTTGGTACCTGCATCGCCAGCCGAGACCTGGCTGGGTGATCCAGCAGCTGCAGGACATGTGCACTGCCTACAAGAGTCACCAGATGACACCCTCTGTTTCAGAGAGAAACCACAGCCGGAGCCTCTGATCCCTGGATTGCCACCACCACCACCACCACAGTCCTTTCACCTGGGTCAGCTAACTACATCATCCTTCACTTTCCCGCCCACGGTGATCCAGTACCAGCGACCATGGAAAATGAAGTCAGCAGCAGCCAGGTGAGCTGGATGTTTTTCCTTGAATGCAGCCTAGCCTCAACCGCTGCAGCCAGAAGTCCTTACCCCTGCTGTCCTGGCAGAAGTATATGGAAAGGTGAAGGCTCAAGTGGCAACAGCGCTCACCAGTGTGACCACCACCCGGTCAAGTCCAAATTCTAGCAGCAGAGGGCAGTGGAGCTCAATCAAGGTAGTCAGCCTATCCTACAGGAGGCAAGAGCATCCTCTTATGTCCTTCAGCAGCAGTAGCAGCAAGGAGGACTTCAGGTCCTTCATCTGAGGAACCCTTCTACAACTGGCTGTTTCTGTCTGGCTGATTTAAAGGACACCTCATGGTTTGGACCTACGTATGGGAGACACAACATGGACTGCACCTGATGGGTGAGAGCAAGTTGGCACGTTTTTAATTTATCTTAATTTATCTGCGCCTAAGCGCACCTATTCCCCCCCCCTTCTCAGTTTATTTGCAAAAAGGGTTCTCTATTTGTTGCTATTTTATATTATCCATGTGGATTATATGTTTCCTGTTTGGATTGCAAAATTACCTCACGTGGATTACAATTGAATTTTGGACTATGTGTTTCAGTGTTTTATGCCAAGCAGCCAATAAATGAGACTCAAATGTACGTACAGTGCCTTGCGAAAGTATTCGGCCCCCTGGAACTTTTCAACCTTTTGCCACATTTCAGGCTTCTAACAAAAAGATATACAGTAACATTTTACATTTTTGGTGAAGAATCAACAAGTGGTTCATAATTGTGAAGTGGAACGAAATTTATTGGATCATTTAAACATTTTTTGTAATAATAAAACGAAAAAGTTGGGCGTGCAAAATTATTCGGCCCCCTTGCATTAATACTTTGTTGCGCCACCTTTTGCTGCGATTACAGCTGCAAGTCGCTTGGGGTATGTCTCTATCAGTTTTGCACATCTAGAGACTGAAATACTTGCCCATTCTTCCTTGCAAAACAGCTCGAGCTCTTTGAGGTTGGATGGAGATCATTTGTGAACAGCAGTTTTCAGCTCTTTCCACATATTCTCAATTGGATTCAGGTCTGGACTTTGACTTGGCCATTCTAAGACCTGGATACGTTTATTTTTGAACCAATCCATTGTAGATTTTGCTTTATGTTTGGGATCATTGTCTTGTTGGAAGATAAATCTCCGTCCTAGTCTCAGGTCTTTTGCAGACTCCAACAGGTTTTCATCCAGAATGGTCGTGTATTTGGCCCCATCCATCTTCTCATCAATTTTAACCATCTTCCCTGTCCCTGCTGATGAAAAGCAGGCCCAAACCATGATGCTGCCACCACCATGTTTGACAGTGGGGATGGTGTGTTCAGGGTGATGAGCTGTGTTGCTTTTATGCCAAACATATCGTTTTGCATTGTTTCCAAAAAGTTCAATTTTGGTTTCATCTGACAAGAGCACCTTCTTCCACATGTTTGGTGTGTCTCCCAGGTGGCTTGTGGCAAACTGGAAACAAGACTTTTTATGGATATCTTTGAGAAATGGCTTTCTTCTTCCCACTCTTCCATAAAGGCCAGATGTGTGTAGTGTTCAACCAATTGTTGTCCTATGGACAGACTCTCCCACCTCAGCTGTAGATCTCTGCAGTTCATCCAGAGTGATCATGGGCCTCTTGGCTGCATCTCTGATCAGTCTTCTCCTTGTTTGAGATGAAAGTTTAGAGGGACAGCCGGGTCTTGGTAGATTTGCAGTGGTCTTATACTCCTTCCATTTCAATATGATCGCTTGCACAGTGCTCCTTGGGATGTTTAAAGCTTGGGAAATCTTTTGGCATCCAAATCCAGCTTTAAACTTCTCCACAACAGTATCACGGACCTGCCTGGTGTGTTCCTTGGTCTTCATGATGCTCTCTGTGCTTTAAACAGAACCCTGAGACTGTCACAGAGCAGGTGCATTTATACGGCAACTTGATTACACACAGGTGGATTCTATTTATCTTCATCAGTCATTTAGGACAATATTGGATCATTCAGAGATCCTCAATGAACTTCTGGAGTGAGTTTTCTGAACTGAAAGTAAATGGGCCGAATAATTTTGCACGCCCAACTTTTCAGTTTTATTATTACAAGAAAAGTTTAAATGATCCAATACATTTTGTTCCACTTCACTTGTTGTTGATTCTTCACCAAAAATGTAAAATGTTATACCTTATTGTTTGAAGCCTGAAATGTGGCAAAAGGTTGAAAAGTTCCAGGGGGCCGAATACTTTCACAAGGCACTGTATATCTGAGCCTATTATGCTTGCAAATGTGAAATTGGTTGCACTAAAATGTTTGCATAATTATGTCTTTGCAATATTTTAGCAATAATGTTTTTACAGGTTCAGCAATGTTTAAGCACTTTAGCCCATTTTGTGTATTCTTTTACAGGTACTGAAATGTGTCCTATTATGCACTTATTGTATGGTGTTTTTGGTAAATTATGCACTTAGCTTGATAGCTAGCACCTTACTTTTGTAGTTTATATGGCCTGCCTCTGAGGACTGTACACCGCGGTGTACATGCGTGCGTATGACGCAATTGGAGTAAATAGTACACTAAGGATTCGTACGTACTTTGTACGCTAATGCTTATGTATTCAGTTCAGTAGCATACTTTTAAGAACGCTTAGACTGTATGTTCGTAATTTGTACAGAAATGTTCGCAAAACAACAATTATTTTTTAACACAACTTTTACCGAATAAATTCGTATTACGAATTAATCTTATTATAAATTTGTTGATTATTTGCCAAAGCGAATTTTTGAAGATTCGCTCATCTCTATGTGTTGCAATTCCACAAAATGTAACTATCATTATATGGTATTTAAATGTCACCAACACAGTGTGTCTAAATAGCAGATCCTTACATAACAAGCCTACACTATGGCTATACGAATAGGTTAATAGTAAGACTGGAGGTGGTTGTCTAAAAGAATTACCTAAATTCTGAAAAATTTTCTGAAATACCCCTAACCTCTGGCACTCCAGCTGTGGTAAAACTACGACTCCCAAGATGTAAACTTGCTTGGCTGTTCTCAGTCCTCCATAGAAATGAATGAACTATGCTGGGAATCGTAGTTTCACCACAACTGGAGTGCCTGAGGTTAGTCATCACTGCCCTATACTGATATGTAATGGCATATGATGCTAAAAGGGTCCAAGGACACCGTACAAATCCTCGCGATGCTCATATGTAGCATAGGTAAATAGACAGGAGTATCAATATGTGACAGCCTAACCAGCTGCATTCTCTACTCAGCAAGTGGTGCAAGTACTTATTAAGTATTTAGAGTAGGTGAAGATACAAGCATGATCTGCGCATGCGCTAAATGCTTTTAGTAACTGCACAATAGAGGGAAAATCACATGACCACTGCTATCTTGGACGTTATGGATGTGGTGGTCTTTTTGCATTTAAGGAGAAAGAGAACAACTCCATTAAGCTAAGAGTTAGCAATGATTTAGAAGAAATATAGAAGAATGATGACAGATAAAGATGACCTCTTTCATTAAAAAATTACAGGCTGTTCCGATTTTTTTTCACACAAAACTACACATCATTCGGCTTAGCTTCTGCTCTAAATCATGTTGCATACAGAATAGATTGTGACAGGTTCCTTTTACAAATTAAAATAACGTCCTAGTACTTTGACTTTTTTTATATGAGCAAAAAAAGCACCAAGAAACCTATGTACCTATGATGCTCCATATTTTCTCCACTCTCTTTGGAGGAGACCTTGAAAATCTTGAGACATTTTTTTGAAAGGCTACACCGCAGTTAATGAAGGACTTGAACACTTCAAACAATATGGAAATCAGTCCAATTATTAACGTTAGAGGAGTTGTTCATGCTCAAGAAACAAATAACATACAAAAAAATGCAATGAGAAATTTGTCATAGGTCATCTTGTCATAGGCCAGCTGTGTGTCTTAGATATTGTGAATTGTATCAATCAATTTACATTATCGATCTGGGTTTAATGGCTTATTGTAATTGAAAATGAACACTAAAAATGATAGCATTAGGCCTGTTCTACTCTGTAACTCTAGGACTGCATTTAGCACAGTGAGGGCAGTCACACATAGTGCCATTAATTTTTTGACAATGGCAGCGAGCCAAAATTCTAATATTCTTTATCTCTGCTAAACGGAAAATATTATTTTACAAAGAAAAACAAAACACCCCCACAAATCAACTACGCATTAATCTTCCTTCCCGTTCCTGTTAGTCTTACACACCACACTGTAATAAACTGCTATCCTTAGTGATCACAGAAGCAATATAGAAGAGACAAGAAGTTTATACTCATTCATTTTTCTAGAAAATCCCAGAAGTTAAAAAGATGGATTACAACTGTCAGCGCTGTTATCCATGTCATCGACTTTATTATGTGTCCAAAAGGTATCAGTCATTCTCTTGGCAGGCTCTGCAAGTGCAACTCTATCTTGTACAGCATTGCAGGATTAGATTACCATTTGGTGTTACAATGAGCAAATCCATCACATCAATTTAATTGAAAACAAACCCATAACCTGATAGAACTGTTGCGACCCTATGCAGCATATGAATAACACTGCTGAGATGTTACCAGAGCTGCTTATATATCAGGTCTTGTTTTTTCTAAAGGACAGTGAAGTGGTAATAGAATAAAGTAGTCCCATATATTATTAAATTTAATTAAAAATTGTTTATGCTTGTTTAAATAAGATGACATAAAAGGGCTGTATACTTTTGCTATGCCAGAAGATGGCAATGGTGGTCTGCTGCTAGCTCTATGTGCGTGTGTGTTCCTATGCTATGTACACATGCATATTCAGTGTCTTGTCTAATAATCATTAGGCAAACAAACAAAGAGAATGAAGCCATGGTTCTACTAATTATTATTATTGCTATTATTATTATTAACAACACATACAGTACCTGCATAGCAGTCTCTGCATGTCCTTCTATTAAGTGCATTTCATTACTATGCATGTGGAATTATTGAGAAAAAATGGAAAATAGATACTGTAGGAACAAATCTGTGAATGTTACATGTTGTAATATAATTTTACTTGTGGACATGAGAGATTAAACAACAGCTACAATCTAAACACAGGGTACCTTCCCATAAGGGTGCATTCACATGACTGCATGTATTTTGAAGTCTGCAAAAGTGTGATGTCTGTGTTGCGTTTTTTTTGTGTGGATCCATTGACTTCAAGTTTAGTACATGTTCTGTCCTTAGTGGAACGGACATACGGATGTGGCAAGCACACAGATGTCTTCCACATGCTTTCTGCATCAGTATGTCCGTTCCACAAAGGATAGAACATATCCTATTCTTGTCCGCAAATGTGGACCAAAGCCCCTTTGAAGTCAATGGGTCCACACAAAAAAAAATTGGATGCAACACTGACATCACATGGATGTCATCCATATTTAGTGGTTCTGCGTTTTGTACACAGCAAAATACATAAGATTGTATAAATGCACCCTAAATCCTAAGCACAGTGTAGACTATTAAAATATATCCTATTATACTTTCTATGATATATTTTTTTCATGTATTGCACACAAACGTTTGGCTCAGCTTTGGTGGAAGAATGCTTGTATATCTGGCAAATGAATTGACAGCAATTATAAAAATGGACCTCTGTATGAACTGGATCAAGATGGCGTAAACCACTCAATGGCAGTCTGGGCAAAACAACAACATGACCATCTCAACAGCAGTTTAAAGTATAGCATAGTGCATTGCTAATATTACAGCACAGAATGTACATCATAGAACGCCCTCAAACAAGCTCTCAAACAACAGGACTACACAGTGCCCAAACAATAGCGCTTCAAGATGTGTAAAGTCTACCACAATAACTACCTAAAAATATCATCATACACTGTCTATAGAAGAGAACCAAAGAATGCTGAAATATAACCATTAAAGAATCAAAGCATTTGAAGCGGAATTCGATTCGAAGTTTAGGAAAAATTTGATTCACCACGAACTCAAATTTCCTCACTCTTCGTGGTAACATATAGTCTTTTTTCTAAAATGGCTGCTGCACATATTACAAAGTGAAAGTAAGCAGCCTGGAAACGCAATATAACCCATAATGCCATGAAGCCAGCCAATACACACATCCCCTGTGATGTCACAGCCCTATAAAAGCCTCATCCCTGATGATAATGTCCATAAAGCACTGGAGAATATAGTAGCTCTATATAAGTGCATAAAATAAATAAATAAATCCTGTCTGGTCTCCACAATTTAACTGTAAGCTGAGCTTAAGGAGAGACGTGACAGGCACTTATACGCTAAGGACAGTGCTGCAAAAAGCTATTAATAGAAGAATATTAATAGGGAGAGTGCAGGGAGATCACAGGGAGAGTTTTTTTGAGATTATAGGGAAAGCATAGGGAGACAGTCGGGACATTGCAAATTGAGTGTAAACGATGTGTGCATCTTGTTGAACTACTTCCACATTCACAGTTAATCTGATAGTTTATACATAGACTTACTGTGCCTCTTATATTGCCGTGTGCATCTTGTTCAACAGCTGCCACATTCTTAGTTAATTTGTTACATTACTGACACAATTACTGTACACTGTAGCCAAAAGACAGTTGCCTGTGCCCTCCAAAGGAACGGGCAGTTTCAAAAATGTTGCTGTAGCTGGCAGATGTAGAAGCAGAAGAAGAGGGGTTGGTAGCAACCACAGCAACAGGCCACAACTGCCACTATCATCCAGGTTGTGTTTTGACCAACAATCCAGCTGTACTGGAATGGTTGACTCGCTCTTGAACATCATCTCAAGTGACAACAAATAGAGACAGCTAAGAATCGGTGGGTTCTTCTGACACCACACTTAGTTGGCATGGTCCAGGAACTGCCTCTGTGCCCTCACCTGTCCTGAACCTGAAAAATGGCATACTTTTTCACCAAGTCGCCGAGGGACATTAGCTTGGTGGTATGCAGGATGTGTGGGCAGAAGGCGAGAAGCAGCTAGGGTTCTAATGTTGGCATAACAGCCCTGCATCAACACATAGGGCATCACCATAAAGTGCCACTTATTTAGTGTAACAGCCTGATGCAGCAACTACAGCATCTCCCACCAGCCCACACTCCCTCTCCAGCAGTCAGGACTCAACAATGTCCGCAGAAGGAAGCTGTTGTTCCATCACATTGACTTCAATGTGATCTATTGCTCCTGATGCTCCTCCTACTCCTCGTCACTTGGTTTGACAGCAATCGATCACCAAGGTGGCTACAAAAAGACAACAGCATGCGTGGAATCATCCAACGGTGTAGAAGCTGAACGTGCACCTGGCCAAGTTACTGGTACTACAGTCCCTCCCTATCTATGTAGTTGACTTTACACATTTCAGAGAACTGATGCGGATGTGCATGGCTATGTCTGGCTTGTTTTAGTGCATTATTATCCGTGACTTTATAAATGTAGCCATTCACATCTGCATATTTACTATCATATTGTGCAGGATGTTTTGTATTTTTTTTTTCCTGTGATTTTTTTTTTTTTCTTCAAGGAGTGGCAAATTCAGGTGTGAATGCGCTTCTATTCTTGGAGTAGCATTCATGTGCACTTTTGCCCAACCTATCTAAGAGGCGACCTTGATTAAAGTGGTAAAAATACCTGTATGTGCTCCTCCTCTCATTGGTTGCTTGCTGCACATAGAGGTAACTAGGAGCAACACACTATATGTGCAGGGTCTGCTCTCCTGAATATAGATGCCCATACGGCATAGGTAGGTTTAGAGTGCCTAACTGAGACCACCTCGGCACGGGTTGATGGGCACAGATGTTTTGAACAAAATATATTGGCTAACAGTCTCAGATTATATTATTAGAGTGAGGGCTTAGTGCATATATTATGTTTACATCTATTCTTTCAGTGTGTGAGTGGGCATTAAGTTGTTGGGACACCATGTTTCCTTACTCAAAAAGGCAGTAGGACTGGTTCTACAATGTCCTTGACATACTTTAGATTGGTCAATGTTCCCTTCATGGTAACTAATGGAACCCCACATCATGAGACTTGGTGCCGGTCCTGTGTGTCTCTGAATTATCATTGGTGGCAGTAAGTGCTCTCCAGCCCTCCTGTAAATGCTGATGCAGCCATAGATGGCAAACAATAATGTTCAGTGATAAAAGCAGGTTCTGCCTTCGTACTAATGATAGTTGCATCAGAGTTCACAGTAAGGCTGGAGACTACATACTGCTATCATGCATACACTGTTTGCATTTGTAGCTCCCATTCACTGCTATAGGAATTATGGAAACAACAGAACACAGTCCTCTTGACCATTACCGCAACTCCACCCCATGCCAGCACTTACTCTGGCTATTCCCGATGTAGCCATGAAAGGCTGAAATGAGAAAAAGAGAACAGAGATGAGAGCTAGAGAGTGGTCAGACAGCTAATCAGATAGATGTCACTCTGAACGGACTGAGCAGCCTGCTCACAAATTGCAAATGGTGATCAAGGCATCTGAGCAGTTAGAGACAGGGGACTCCTTATGTCTATAAATCACCCCAACCTGTGATGCGAGTTGTTATGGCAGTTGGTGGGTTAGTGAAGGCCCCCAGGCCTGGCATATTAGTATCCCAATTACAGCCAGAGGCAAGGTGAATATAGTATGATGCCTCAGGTATAATACACTGCAACAGAAGTTGTATATTATATAGAACACATGATCAAACAATGGCAGGTTCAAGCCCCTATGGTGAGTAGAAAAAATATTTTAAAAACTTAAAGTTTTAAAATTATGAAAAATAACAAATATTAAAAAAGAAAAAAATACAACATTTCCCATTTGTAATATAAACTATAAAATGCAAACAATAAAAACATAACATTGGTATTGCTAATAGGTATTTGAAAGTGTCCTAAATATTACAATTTCGAATTATTTTTCCTGAATGGTAGACACTGTAAAAAAAAATAAAGCACAATGGTGGATTTGCTGTTTTGTGGTCATCCCCCCCTCCAAACAAATACAATTCTTCTTTGAAAAAGCAAGCCCTCCTATAGTTATGATGGTGAAAAATTCAAAAAGCTAGGACTTGAAATGCA
This sequence comes from Rhinella marina, assembly GCA_900303285.1. Classification (NCBI taxonomy): domain Eukaryota; kingdom Metazoa; phylum Chordata; class Amphibia; order Anura; family Bufonidae; genus Rhinella; species Rhinella marina. The sequence goes on from ONZH01028247.1 coordinate 65,931, forward strand.
GGGATAAAAAAAAAGCTTCCTACAAATGAATAATACAGGTGCATATAAGAAATTTTGTAATATATCTTGTTAAAAAATATGCTTCTATCTGCTTTTTTTCAGGATGGTTTGCTCCTTTCTGCTTTTAACATTGATGTCTATGTAGAGAGTAGGGGGGAGGAGGAGGCTGCTGGGTGAGCACTTTTTACTCTACTATGTCTAGTAAGATAAGGCTCTACCAACTTTCAGAATGCGGTAAATAATCAATTACTAGCTGGCAGTGGCCACATCATCCCTCCTCTCTTCATAGACTTTTGTGTGTGAAGCTGGAGGTGGAGAGGGATTTAATAGAGATATGACTGAAAGGAAAGATGAGGAAAGTACTCTGAGATGTCCAGGAAGAAACATAACTCATTATTATTACAGTTTTTGTTAGATTCACCTGTACTATTCATATAGGTAAATGTGTCTGTACCAGGAGGTACACTTTAAGGAGTTACATTATAAATGATATAAAGGAATACAGCAGTTTCTACAAATTAATTTTAATCTTGGTATAATCATGCAATGTTACAATATACTTGCTTTATCAGTTCTCATAGTTTTGAGGTTTCTGCTTGATTAATTGTAAACCTTAAAATGTAACTAATTTGTTTATTTATAAATTAATAATACAAGAGAATGAGAAATCTTGTAATATATCTTATCTGAAAAAGATGTTTCTCCTGTTATCAGGCTACTTTCCTGCTCTTCTCTTATTTTCACGGCTGCCTGGTTACTGAAGGAACAGAGACTGAATGAAAGACTGCAGCTTGTTTGTAAGTTGTTTACTGTCTTATTTCACAGCTGGATTTACAGTGAAATTGCTCAGTACTGTAATATAATGCCCTCTATTATTGCTGTTTCTGAGAATGGGCAGAGAGGAAGCAGGGTCCTCTGTTTATTCATGCCCTCTATAGGGGCAGACACAATCCCAGGTAGTCTCTATCCACCACTCAGAGGAAAATTTAAAAAAAAAGGAATGCAGAGGCATAAACTGCATAAAACAAGCCAGATACAAGTAATATCATAGCCAGAAATAGTGTTATTCATCATGTACAGTGCCTTGCAAAAGTATTCGGCCCCCTGGAACTTTTCAACCTTTTGCCACATTTCAGGCTTCAAACAAAAAGATATAACATTTTAAATATTTGGTGAAGAATCAACAACAAGTGGGTCACAATTGTGAAGTGGAACGAAATTTATTGGATCATTTAAACTTTTTTTGTAATAATAAAACTGAAAAGTTGGGCGTGCAAAACTATTCGGCCCATTTACTTTCAGTTCAGAAATCTCACTCCAGAAGTTCATTGAGGATCTCTGAATGATCCAATGTTGTCCTAAATGACTGATGAAGATAAATAGAATCCACCTGTGTGTAATCAAGTCTCCATATAAATGCACCTGCTCTGTGATAGTCTCAGGGTTCTGTTTAACCCCTTAGTGACCAGCCTGTTTTTGGCCTTAGTGACCAAGCGTTTTTTTTTCTTTTTTCATCGTCGCGTTCCAAGAGCTATAACTTTTTCATTTTTCCGTCTATATAATTGTATGAGGGCTTATTTTTTACGGGAGAAGTTGTAGTTTTTAATGGTGCCATTTTGGGGTACAGATAACTTTCTGATTAACTTTGATTAACTCTTTCTGGGAGGGAAATGGGAAAAATTGCAATACCACCACTGCGTTTTTACGTTATAAATTTTACGGCGATCATTTTTCGGTATAAATTACAACATATATTTATTCTCTGGATCAATACGATTACAATGATACCAAATACATATAGTTTTTTTTGCGTTTTACTACTTTTTTGCAATAAAATCCTTTTTTTAAAAGAAAAAAAAAGTTTTTGCATTGCTGATTCCCAAGAACAAATTTTTTTTAAATTTTTCTTTCTATGGAGTTGTGTCAGGGCTTCATTTTTTCGGGACAACTTGTACTTTTCATTGGTATCCTTTTTTAGTAAATGACGCTTTTTGATCGCTTGTTATAACGTTTTTTTGGTGGCAACTAAGAATAAATTAGCAATTTTCTTTTTTTTTTTTTTTTTTTTTTAAATTGGGTTTACCGTAGGGGCTAATTTTTGTGATATTTATGTAGTACGGGTCGTTACGGACGTGGCAATACCAAACATATGGGGGAGATTTTTTTTTTGCAATTTTTTTCATTGAAAAGCTTATTTTCAATGGAAAAAAAAGAGTAATTTTTTTTTATGGGATTTTTTTAATAGAATAAATGTGTTTTTTTTTTAAACTTTTTTTACCACTTAATAGTCCCACAGAGGGACTATAACAAACAGTACTTTGATTGCCTTTAAAATGCAATGCATTATCCCTATAGTGCATTGCATTTTAATGGCAATGCAATTCATACTTTGACCAGCAGGCTGCGCCAGAGAGGCGCAGCCTGCTGGTAATGTACTCAAGGCTGGTCTGGGGCCTAGATCAGACCCCTGCCAGCCTTCCCACACATCGGCACCCTGCGATCGCTTTTGCAGGGTGCCGATGGGAGACAGAGGGAGACCGCTCCCTCTGTCTGCACTTTACATGCGGCGGGCGCCATTGCCCACGGCATGTAAAGTGTTAAACAGCCCGGAACGGCACTCCTGCCGGTCCGGGCTGTTAGAGCAGGGCCGCGGCTTTCATGTGAGAGCCGGGCCCGTGCTCCCCGCTGCACGGGAGACCCGTGCAGCGCTTAGACTGGGCCGCCGTGAAAAAGCGGCGGCCCAGCCTAAGGCCCCTTAGTGACCGCCGTAAAAAGGCGTATGGGTGGTCACTAAGGGGTTAAAGCACAGAGAGCATCATAAAGACCAAAGAACACACCAGGCAGGTCCATGATACTGTTGGGGAGAAGTTTAAAGCCAGATTTGGATCCCAAATGATTTCCCAAGCTTTAAACATCCCAAGGAGCACTCTGCAAGCGATCATATTGAAATGGTAGGAGTATCAGACCACTGCAAATCTACCAAGACCCGGCCATCCCTCTAAACTTTAATCTCAAACAAGGAGAAGACTGATCAGAGATGCAGCCAAGAGGCCCATGATCACTCTGGATGAGCTGCAGAGATCTACAGCTGAGGTGGGAGAGTCTGTCCATAGGACAACAATCAGTCGAACACTTCACAAATCTGGCCTTTATGGAAGAGTGGCAAGAAGAAAGCCATTTCTCAAAGATATCCATAAAAAGTCTTGTTTACAGTTTGCCACAAGCCACCTGGGAGACACACCAAACATGTGGAAGAAGGTGCTCTGGTCAGTTGAAACCAAAATCGAACTTTTTGGAAACAATGCAAAACGATATGTTTGGCGTAAAAGCAACACAGTTCATCAACCTGAACACACCATCCTCACTGTCAAACATGGTGGTGACCTGAATCCAATTGAGAATATGTGGAACGAGCTGAAAACTCTCTAGATGTGCAAAACTGATAGAGACATACCCCAAGCCACTTGCAGCTGTAATCGCAGCAAAAGGTGGCGCAACAAAGTATTATTGCAAGGGGACCGAATAATTTTGCATGCTCCACTTTTCAGTTTTATTATTACAAAAAAAGTTTAAATGATCCAATAAATTTCATTCCACTTCACAATTGTGGCCCACTTGTTGTTGATTCTTCACCAAAAATGTAAAATGTTATATCTTTTTGTTTGAAGCCTGAAATGTGGCAAAAGTTTGAAAAGTTCCAGGGGACGAATACTTTCACAAGGCACTGTACATGAACATGACAGATTATTCTAAACTATTACATGACACAAAAGTTACACTTTATTTATTTCCAGGGGATAATATTCTTTCTTGGTCATGTGATAGATGCACAGGTGGAAGAGTGATTACATTACAGTTATCAAACTGTATATTGAAATGATTTATTTACAGTTATATGTTACATTTTCCTTTTTAATGATCCATTATAGGATCAGAAAAATGAAAACTGCTGGATCCATCCTATGATGGACACCAACAGCACCTGAAAGACTCCAGTGACATGTGATGGGTTTGGTGGGTTTCCTTCATGATGTCCTTCATTTTAACAAGAATGCTATGCTATTTTTTTTTACATTAAAATATGATGGAACATCCAACAGGGGCTACTAATAAAGTCTCCAATGGAAATTAGAATAGAGCCTAACAAGTCCATATAACTTTTTATGCATAATTAAATTTATGTTTGCATAATTACTATGTCTAAAACTTGGTGCAACATATTGTGCCATCGATTTTGGCCAAAGTTTAGCAAATTTTACTCAACTTTCCAGGTGCAATCACATCAATAAAATGTTAGCCAGTTTATATTGAATGAAACAGCTAAAGAATTTATTTGAGAAGGAAGTATTAGATGAACTTTTTAAGAAATCATCAGTTTTTACCTTCATATTTGGTTCGCCAGTTTACCATGGAGCACATAGATCATTAGTGACAAAAACTTTGTTTTTGAGTTAAAGGGAATCTGTCAGCTCTGAAACACCCTCCAAACTAGAGTAAGCGGTGTATAGTGTAAGTGACGTCGAGTCCGGTTATGTAATTTTTATCTTCATACTCGCTTCCATTCTGACGCTGTGCTCCCACAAACCTGCAGTAAAATGCACTCAGTGGACTCAACTGCTCACTCACATAATGGAGAGGACTCAAAGAAGAGTCCTCTCAGTGCATTTTACTGCTGGTTTGTGGGAGCACAGCATCGGAATGGAAGGGAGTATAAAGATAAAACTTACATATTCGGATTCAGCATCACTTACACTATACAACGCTTACTCTAGTTCAGGGGGTGTTTCGGAGATGACAGGTTCCCTTTAAGTCCTGCAGTGAGTCAGTAAAATAATAGAGTGGAGATTGACAAGACAGGTTTTGGCAGGTGGTGCCACATTGGAAAAAAAACTGTTCCATCGTGTAACAACTAGCAAACTGAACTGGCTGCTACTTGTAGCAGAGACAGCTGAAAGAGGTAGCTAAAAATTGGGTGAAGGTGCAGAAGTGCACTTTGACAAACTATAGGTGTAAGGGTACACGTTCCTAATACTTCATGAAAATAATAAAAGAGCCTAATCAGAACGTTAAAAAACAAAACAAAAAAGTCTTTATTAATATTTCTTGCTAAAACATGGTGTAGAGAACCCAAAAAAAATCCCTGACACTCAATATACAGCAACTATACAGCACTCTTCACACACTGATAGCAACACCGCAGATGAAATGTTAGCACAGGCTTCCAGTATCCGTAGTTTCAGGTGCTGCACATCTTGTATCTTCATAGCATAGACAATTGCCTTCAGATGACCCCAAAGATAAAAGTCTAAGGGGGTCAGATCGGGAGACCTTGGGGGCCATTCAACTGCTACATGATGATGTGTTTCCCTCTTTATGCACTGAAGCTGGCACATTCCCTGAGTTTTTCCAGCAAGACGGTGCACTACCACATTATGGCTGTCAGGTTCGAGCATTCATAGATGAACAGTTTCCTGGAAAGTGGATTGGTCATCGTGGGCCAATTGAATGGCCCCCAAGGTCTCCCGATCTGACCCCATTAGACTTTTATCTTTAGGGTCATCTGAAGGCAATTGTCTATGCTGTGAAGATACGAGATGTGCAGCACCTGAAACTACGGATACTGGAAGCCTGTGCTAGCATTTCTTCTGTGGTGTTGCTATCAGTATGTGAAGAGTGGGAGAAGAGGGTTGCATTGACAATCAAACACAATAGGCAGCACTTTGAACACATTTTATAAGTGGTCAGAAACTAAATAAATGAATAAAGTTACGTTAAAACCAAGCACACCATTGTTTTTCTTGTGCAATTCTCAATAAGTTTGATGTGTCACATGACCCTCTTCCCATTGAAAAAACTAAAGTTGGATCCAAAATGGCCGACTTCAAAATTGCCACCATGGTCACCACCCATCTTGAAAAGTTTCCCCCCTCCCATATTCTATTGTACGACAAACAGGAATTTAATATCACCAACCATTCCCATTTAATTTAGGTGTATCCATATAAATTGTCCACCCTGTAGATAGGTTCAGACCATATGGGTATTGTTCAGGTATAAACTCATCCCAATAATTAGTGAAATGTCAGCTAGGGCATACTCAAGTGAATAGTGTACCAACGTTTAATGCACCATCGCACATATATCAGCCTAGCCCCATATGAACCTTATCGTCCGAGTGCAAACTCAGTAGGCTGATATTGTGTACCTGAACTGATGCTAGAAGTTCTGGTTTAAAGCCATATTGACCTGGATCTGCAATAGTAGATCTTTAGTTACATAATGTACATATAGTCAACCTCTGAAACAGCCTGTCCCATATGTTTAGCCAGCTTCAGATCAATACCACCACAGCTTCCTAAAAGTAATATGGAGCTATTGAGTGGAAGGCACAGAGGTCAGCAACATGTAACAGCTAGGCACAGATGATTGGCAGTTATCATGGGGTGCCCCAGGTTTTACAGGCCAACATGTGAGCTCTCCGGTATACAGACAACGCGTTTCTGTGCGAGTGTCGCACGTCATCAGGAGTGGGTGAGAGCCAACAATAACCTTCTAGAAACAGCTGCCTAATGCAGCAGCATACTAACGGTACAGGTACAGGTTAATAAAGAATTTTTTGTTTGTTTTTTAACATTCGGATTAGAAGGTGTAGAAGTGCGCCACATATGCAGATAGACGAGAGTCAATTCTTTCAGGATGCTGGGTACTCTTGCTTGCCTGGTCAAAAGTCCCACCACACCTCCCGGACCAGAGCGCAAAAAAATTAAACTTAGGTGAAGGCGTGGATTCATCATTGGAAGCAGCTACCTTGTGCAGTGACCAGGATTGCAGGAGCATTGTGTGAGTGTGGGTGGCTTAATGGGTGTAGTAGTTAGTACTCGCGTTTCTGCAGCTCCCTGGGCCGGCATGCAGGGACAGGAAGGAAGGCATCGGAGTTGAGGGATCTCCTGCTGGATATTGGTTGAGGTTCCCTTGGTGGTATGGATTTTAGGTGCAGGGAATGCAGGGTCCCAGAGGTTCTTGATGCCAGCACCCTTGGGTGCAAATTAAGTGGTAGAATGAAGAGGAGTCTGTTTCAATAAATAAATAGAACATTTACTGAGAATCACTTGCCTTGAGATGACAGGTTCAATTATCATAGAGGTATTCAGATACACTTCTGTCTTACTTGTGCTGTAATTCCAGGTAACAAGCTCAGTTGTGGTACTAACAGGCTTCAATGTTCTGATGACACTAATAAACTTCCTTTTGCTGTTATCGATGAGTCCTTTATATGTGCTTGTTAGGTTCACTTGTCCACTTCCTAACAGTCAGGTACTGGATATAATATAACCTTATTCTCTATGTCTTTCTCTCTCACGGGGTGGATCTCCCTAATGGTAGGCATACAACTTCTGCTCCATTCTTTGTACTGGTTGCACATGGTCCATAGAGGAATGTGCTGAAACACAACTTTGTTCTTGCGTTTTAATAGTGTGTACAGGTGCTTGAGGCTTCTCCCAGTCACTAGGCTCCATTAGGCTTGCTCTATACCCAAGTCTACACTGGTTTGTGCTGGGTAGCTTCTGATGATTCCTATAACCTCCCTCAGTGTGGTCACTGCCAAGGGGGCTAAAGTAGTAGCTACATGGTGGACCTCTCTCTGACTCTCCTCACTCTGAACTGACTCTCTCCTCATTCTTACTAAACACTCCCTCATATTTCCTGTGTCTAGCCTGCCCCTTTAATAATGTACCAGCACCATCTAGTGGTGACTGATGTGAAGTGGTGATTTACCAGCCTGTTAATAGGAATTTACAGCTTTACATATTGCATTGATGACATTACTTTACAATTACAGTTACATTTCCATGAAACACAATTGCAGTGTCTAGCAGTGTGCTTCAGGACACTGCATCTGCAGAAGGTGGATGTAAATCTGGACTGGACACTGGAACGAATGTGGATGCATGTTCCTTTCAATGTTTTCTTAGTTGTCTGTGTAAATGCAAAACTAATGTCATGGTCTCATCATAACTCACAAGCAAGTCCTTAAGTGTATCAGAAAGACAATGGCAGAATGGACATCTAAGAGCTGGGTCATTCCATTGGGAAGCAACGTACCATTTCTGAAAATCTGCACAGTTGTCCTTGACAGGTCTGTGTCCCGGATGGAGTGAAACTAATTTGGACTCAGAAAATGCAGTCCTGTCTGGTTCATAATAAAGTAACAGGAGACAGCTCAGGACAGTCATAGGGAAGAGAGAAAGCCTATACCTAGGGATCCCCTTGCAAGAGAGAAATAATGATTCCTACAGTACTCTCTGTTGCTCTGACCCAGAAGAGTGAGGTCTGAGATGAAAATATAATTAGCAACTATCCCAGAAAAGAACACAAACTGTTTCCTATCACCCGCAAATCAATCAGGCAACTTAACTTGGGGTTTTATGGGTTGTGAGGGAACTGTCACGAAGTGTGGAGACTGGGGGCGTGGCTAAACTGCTGGAGAGAATGGCTGCTTGAACTGTGAGCTCCCGCCCCCAGCGACAACCTGCAGCTTATTCCTGACTCCCTGAGGATTATTCTTCGCTCCATATCTATCTTCCTGCCTCCCAGACAACATGGGGAAATCCAAGAGGCAGTTATCGCAACTCTCCAGCAAGAAACTAGATCATTACTTTGACCGAGACTGTAGCAAAGATGGTGTCGGGTCTCCCAGCCACTCATCGTCTCCCAACTCAGGACAAGATGTTTCTCCTACTCCGACCCCAGAACCACCATCTCCATCGGAGCCTCCTTACCCTCCTCTGCCGCAAAGACCTCATCCAGCCAGACCCTCGTAAAATTAAGATGGCGCAGCCAAGACAGCGTTTCCCGCGTCTCCCTCCACCAGCCCGGCTAAACAGCGGCCCCGTCTAGAACTCTCTCAGGTCACTCAGGTCAGTGCTGAAGCCTCAGAAAGGGACCCCTTCACAAATTATCTAAACCCCTGTATCCGAGGATATTTTGAAAAATATGCTTCTGGCCCTGAAAGAGTCTCTGATTAACCCCATATCGGCAAGAGTTCAAGAAACTGATAAGAGAATATTACACATTGAGAGCAAAATGGAGGAATTTGCTGCCTCCCAGAACACAGTTATAGATGCTCATAATGATATGTCCGATGAAATAGAAGCACTCAAGGCTAAGATGGCGGACTTTGAGGATCACTCACGCCGGAATAATATCAAGTTCAGAGGCATACCAGAATCTGTCTCTCCCTCCGAGCTACAAACGTATTTACACAAATTGTTTACTTTTATGACTCCTACTCTTCCTCCGCAAAATTTACTAGTAGACACGGTACACAGGGTCCCAAAACCCAAGCACTTAAATGAAGACATCCCTTGAGACACATTGGCACAAGTTCATTTCTCTAATGAATGCAGCCAGGAAAATGGGGTCCCTATCATCACCTTTCCAAAATGTGAAATTATTCACTGACCTGTCAGCGGCGACCCTGAGGCAACGCCGATCACTTTTACTCATAACTGCTGTACTCCAAGACAACTCCATCCCATATCGCTGGGGATACCCGTTGAAATTGATGGTTTCAAAACATGGCTCCCTACATGTGTTCAAGTCGGTGGAAGAGGGAAAGCAGCTCCTACTTGAATAGAAGGTCCTTATGGATTCGCTGACTAACAACAATCCTGCACATCCCCAACATGTTCGTAAGGAATGGCAAGAGGCTCCTCGCAGACACAATCAGGAACGATGAGAATTGTATTCATCTCTTAATGGTGCGGAGAGCACAAAAATACAGTGCCTTGTGAAAGTCTTCGGCCCCCTGGAACTTTTCAACCTTTTGCCACATTTCAGGCTTCAAAAAAAAAGATATAACATTTTAAATTTTTGGTGAAGAATCAACAACAAGTGGGTCACAATTGTGAAGTGGAACAAAATTTATTGGATCATTTAAACTTTTTTTGTAATAATAAAACTGAAAAGTGGGGCGTGCAAAATTATTCGGCCCCTTGCATTAATACTTTGCTGTGCCACCTTTTGCTGCGATTACAGCTGCAAGTCGCTTGGGGTATGTCTATATCTGTTTTGCACATCTAGAGACTGAAATTCTTGCCCATTCTTTCTTGCAAAACAGCTCGAGCTCTTTGAGGATGGATGGAGTGTGTTTGTGAACAGCAGTTTTCAGCTCTTTCCACATATTCTCAATTGGATCCAGGTCTGGACTTTGACTTGGCCATTCTGAGACCTGGATACGTTTATTTTTGAACCATTCCATTGTAGATGTGGCTTTATGTTTGGGAGCATTGTCTTGTTGGAAGATAAATCTCCGTCCTAGTCTCAGGTCTTTTGCAGACTCCAACAGGTTTTCATCCAGAATGGTCCTGTATTTGGCTCCATCCATCTTCCCATCAATTTTAACCATCTTCCCTGTCCCTGCTGATGAAAAACAGGCTCAAACCATGATGCTGCCACCACCATGTTTGACATTGGGGATGGTGTGTTAAGGGTGATGAGCTGTGTTGCTTTTACGCCAAACATATCTTTTTGCATTGTTTCCAAAAAGTTCGAGTTTGGTTTCATCTGACCAGAGCACCTTCTTCCACATGTTTGGTGTGTCTCCCAGGTGGCTTATGGCAAACTGTAAACAAGACTTTTTATGGATATCTTTGAGAAATGGCTTTCTTCTTGCCACTCTTCCATAAAGGCCAGATTTGTCAAGTGTTCGACTGATTGTTGTCCTATGGACAGACTCTCCCACCTCAGCTGTAGATCTCTGCAGTTCATCCAGAGTGATCATGGGCCTCTTGGCTGCATCTCTGATCAGTCTTCTCCTTGTTTGAGATGAAAGTTTAGAGGGACGGCCGGGCCTTGGTAGATTTGCAGTGGTCTGATACTCCTTCCATTTCAATATGATTGCTTGCACAGTGCTCCTTGGGATGTTTAAAGCTTGGGAAATCTTTTGGGATCCAAATCTGGCTTTAAACTTCTCCACAACAGTATCACGGACCTGCCTGATGTGTTCCTTGGTCTTCATGATGCTCTCTGTGCTTTAAACAGAACCCTGAGACTATCACAGAGCAGGTGCATTTATACGGAGACTTGATTACACACAGGTGGATTCTATTTATCTTCATCAGTCATTTAGGACAACATTGGATCAGTTAGAGTTCCTCAATGAACTTCTGGAGTGAGTTTTCTGAACTGAAAGTAAATGGGCCGAATAATTTTGCACGCCCAACTTTTCAGTTTTATTACTACAAAAAAAGTTTAAATGATCCAATAAATTTCGTTCCACTTCACAATTGTGACCCACTTGCTGTTGATTCTAAACCAAAAATTTAAAATGTTATATTTTTTTGTTTGAAGCCTGAAATGTGCCAAAAGGCTGAAAAGTTCCAGGGGGCTGAATATTTTCGCAAGGCACTGTACATAATGTTTCTTATTGTTCCATTAATGGCCTTCCATCCTGGCTTCCACTTGGAACTGTTGCTCCACTATACCGCAAATGGTTCATTACTGTTGCTGATGTTGTTCATTTTTTCATGGTTTAACTTTTCTTTTCTCCTCAGTTATGTTTTACCTCTGCATGCTCTCATAGATCTGGGAAATGTCATAGCTACCCCTTACATATTCATAGATGGGGGTTAAAATAATGTCTTTAAATGTCAAGGGGCTCAACAGCCCTCAAAAACGTGCATATTTGTGGAGGGAGGCCCTATCTGCCAATGTAGATGTGCTTTGTGTTCAGGAGTCGCACTTGCTGTCAACAGATGCTTGTCGTATAAAGCATCGCCTTTTTCAAAACAAATTCCATTCACATTATACTAAAAACTCAAAAGGTACTTTCATAGCAGTTAAAAACTCTGTGGCATTCTCTGTTATCTCTAAAATGACAGATAACAATGGTCGTTATGTTATACTGGTTTGCAGCATCAATAATATCATTTACACCTTGGTTAATGTATATGTACTAGAGATGAGCGAACATGCTCGTCCGAGCTTGGTGCTCGTTCGAGCATTAGGGTACTCGTAACTGCTCGATGCTCGGACGAGTATCTCGCCATGCTCGAGGAAATGGCAACTTCCGCATCGTGCTTTTTTGGCGCCTAAAAACACAGCCAATCACAAGCCAGGAGACTCTGCGTACCACCCAGCATCACGTGGGGCCCTTACATGTCGATAGCAGGGGTTGGCTGGCCTGATCAGGTGACCCTGGAATATACTACCGACTGGCCGCGGTGCTCGTCTCAGATGCCGTCTGGATATCGTTAGGGATAGAGCTGCTGCCTTTCAGGGACAGTGTTAGGGCCTGAATTTAGTTCTCAGTTAGGCAGGGATCACCCACAAAGAACCCAACAGCCCTTCTTAGGGCTAGAAGACATTTTATTTATTTTTTTTTGTCACTTGGCTGGCTGGCACTAGTAGTGCAGCTATCGCCATATCTAACCCTGTTTTTTTTTTTTGTTCTATCTCAGTGATACAAATCCATTGCACACAGCACTGTGGAACCATTCTGTGTGTCACAGTTCAGCACTGACTCACTCCAATCCATATATACTGTCCAGGTGACACTTTCTGTATGTCACACAATACAACCAAGTCATTTGCTACCAATATCATCTACAGATTGATCCAGAAAACTCTCTGTGCGACATTTGTTTGGGTCGCAGACTAAATAGCCACCGTTAACAGGGTGTCAGTCAGTTCTACCATATTTCCTGCACGTCACGTTACCAAAAAAACAAAATATAAAAAAAAAAAATATTATTTCAGTTGTTTTAGCTCAGTGATACAAATCCATTTTACTCAGCTGCGTGTAACCTCTCTGTGTGACACAGTTCAGCATATTCACTCCAAACGGTATATACTGTCCAGGTGACACTGTCTGTACGTCACACAATACAACCAAGTCATTTGCTACCAATATCATCTACCGCTTGATCCAGAAAATTCTCTGTGTGACATTTGTCTGGGTCACAGACTAAATAGCCACCGTTAACAGGTTGTCAGTCAGTTCTACCATATTTCCTGCACGTCACGTTCCCAAAAAAACAAAATATAAAAAAAAAAAATATTATTTCAGTTGTTTTAGCTCAGTGATACAAATCCATTTTACTCAGCTTTGTGTAACCTTTCTGTGTGTCACGGTTCAGCACATTCGCTCCCATCCGTATATACTGTCCAGGTGACACTTTCTGTACGTCACACAATACAACCAAGTCATTTTCTACCAATATCATCTACCGCTTGATCCAGAAAATTCTCTGTGTGACATTTGTCTGGGTCACAGACTAAATAGCCACCGTTAACAGGGTGTCAGTCAGTTCTACCATATTTCCTGCACGTCACGTTCCCAAAAAAACAAAATATAAAAAAAAAAATTATTATTTCAGTTGTTTTAGCTCAGTGATACAAATCCATTTTACTCAGCTGCGTGTAACCTTTCTGTGTGACGCAGTTCAGCATACTCACTCCAAACGGTATATACTGTCCAGGTGACACTGTCTGTACGTCACACAATACAACCAAGTCATTTGCTACCAATATCATCTACCGCTTGATCCAGAAAATTCTCTGTGTGACATTTGTCTGGGTCTTAGACTAAATAGCCACCGTTAACAGGGTGTCAGTCAGTTCTACCATATTTCCTGCACGTCACGTTCCCAAAAAAACAAATTATAAAAAAAAAAAATTATTATTTCAGTTGTTTTAGCTCAGTGATACAAATCCATTTTACTCAGCTGCGTGTAACCTTTCTGTGTGTCACAGTTCAACACATTCGCTCCCATCCGTATATACTGTCCAGGTGACACTTTCTGTACGTCACACAATACAACCAAGTCATTTGCTACCAATATCATCTACCGCTTAATCCAGAAAATTCTCTGTGTGACATTTGTCTGGGTCACAGACTAAATAGCCACCGTTAACAGGGTGTCAGTCAGTTCTACCATATTTCCTGCACGTCATGTTCCCAAAAAAACAAAATAACAAGACTAAATAGCTCAACCCAGCTTGGGTCTGTACGTCACACAATACAACCAAGTCATTTGCTACCAATATCATCTACCGCTTGATCCAGAAAATTCTCTGTGTGACATTTGTCTCAACCCAGCTTGGGTCTGTACGTCACACAATACAACCAAGTCATTTGCTACCAATATCATCTACCGCTTGATCCAGAAAATTCTCTGTGTGACATTTGTCTGGGTCGCAGACTAAATAGCCACCGTTAACAGGGTGTCAGTCAGTCCTACCATAGTTCCTGCACGTTACGTTCCCAAAAAAACAAAATTGTAAAAAAAAATATAAAAAAACAAATATTAAAAAAAAAAAATATTTTTTCAGTTGTTTTAGCTCAGTGATACAAATCCATTTTACTCAGCTTTGTGTAACCTTTCTGTGTGTCACAGTTCAGCACATTCGCTCCCATCCGTATATACTGTCCAGGTGATACTTTCTGTACGTCACACAATACAACCAAGTCATTTGCTACCAATATCATCTACCGCTTGATCCAGAAAACTCTCTGTGCGACATTTCTCTGGGTCGCAGACTAAATAGCCACCGTTAACAGGGTGTAAGTCAGTCCTACCATAGTTCCTGCACGTTACGTTCCCAAAAAAACTAAATTGTAAAAAAAATATAAAAAAACAAATATAAAAAAAAAAAATATTATTTCAGTTGTTTTAGCTCAGTGATACAAATCCATTTTACTCAGCTGCGTGTAACCTTTCTGTGTGTCACAGTTCAACACATTCGCTCCCATCCGTATATACTGTCCAGGTGACACTTTCTGTACGTCACACAATACAACCAAGTCATTTGCTACCAATATCATCTACCGCTTGATCCAGAAAATTCTCTGTGTGACATTTGTCTGGGTCACAGACTAAATAGCCACAGTTAACAGGGTGTCAGTCAGTTCTACCATATTTCCTGCACGTCACGTTCCCAAAAAAACAAAATATAAAAAAAAATTATTATTTCAGTTGTTTTAGCTCAGTGATACAAATCCATTTTACTCAGCTGCGTGTAACCTTTCTGTGTGTCACAGTTCAGCACATTCGCTCCCATCCGTATATACTGTCCAGGTGACACTTTCTGTACGTCACTTAATTCTACCAGACTGAACAAGTTTGTGGGTTTCAGTACACCAGGCCCGTTTAATTTTTTTTTTTATATCATACACTTATATACCAACAATGTTGAACCCCAGGGCTAAGGGTCGAGGACGAGGGCGTGGGCATTCAATTACTGCAGGGGGCAGAGGCCGTGGTCCTGGGCAGGGTGAGACAGTACCTGCTGATGAGGGAGCTGTGGAACGCCGCAGAGTTACACTCCCTAGCTTCATGTCTCAACTTACAGGGACACGTGGTAGAGGACTGTTGAAACCACAACAGTGCGAACTGCTGATGTCGTGGATTGCGGACAATGCTTCAAGTAATTTGTCCACCAGTCAGTCTTCCACGCAGTCCACCCACGTTACCCAAGGGAGCACTCCTCTGGCTCCTCCACCTCAACCTCCTTCCCCCCAGTCTGCCCCCTCCCAGGAAAAATTGGAATGTGATCCGGCATACTCTCAGGAATTGTTTTCTGGACCCTTCCCAGAGTCACAAACCACTTCTCAGGTTGCTGCTGACCTCGTTCCCGATGCCCAAGTTTTCCAACTGTCGCAGTCTGTGGGTGATGATGATGACAATGTTGAGTTAGTGGAAGAAGTTTGTAAAGAGGTGTCAGACGATGAGGAGACACGGTTGTCAGACAGTGGTGAAGTTGTTGTTAGGGGAGGAATTCCGAGGGGGGAGCAGACTGAGGAATCGGAGGATGACGAGGTGACTGACCCAAGCTGGGTTGATATGCCGAGTGAAGACAGTGCTTCTGAGGCGGAGGCGAGTGCTGCACCAGAACAGGTTGTAAGAGGCAGTGGTGTGGCCAGAGGGAGAAGCAGGGCCAGAGCTGGTGCATCAGCAGCAACTGTTTCACGTAGTGAAGCTCCCGTGGCGAGGCCTAGATGTTCGCAAGTCTGGAGGTTCTTTAAAGAAAGTGAGGATGACCGACGGACTGTGGTGTGCAACCTGTGCCACACCAGGATCAGCAGGGATGCCACCACTACTAGCCTAACCACCACCAGCATGCGCAAGCATATGAGTGCTAAACACCCCACTCAATGGAACCAAGGCCGTTCACCACCTCCTGCGGGTCACACCACTGCTCCTTCCCCTGTGTCACTCGCTGCCTCTGCTAGTCAACCCCCTGTGTCACTCGCTGCCTCTGCTAGTCAACCCCCTGCCCAGGACCCCGGCATGAGCGCCTCCCGCCGGAAAACCACACCTTCGCCTCTATGATCCTCCACAGTGTCCACCAACGTGTCCCAGCGCAGCGTTCAGCTGTCTTTACAGCAGACGCTGGAGCGCAAGAGGAAATACAGTTCCACCCACCCACATGCCCAAGCCCTCAACGTCCACATCTCCAAATTGCTTAGCCTGGAGATGCTGCCCTATAGGCTGGTAGAGACCGAGGCCTTTCGCAATCTCATGGCGGTGGCTGCCCCTCGGTATTCCGTCCCCAGCCGCCACTATTTTTCCCGATGTGCCGTCCCAGCCCTACACCAGCACGTGTCGGAGAACATCATCCGTGCCCTGACCAACGCTGTTTCTGAGAAGGTCCACCTAACCACGGACACGTGGACAAGTGCTGCCGGGCAGGGACACTATATCTCACTGACGGCACATTGGGTTAACTTGGTGGAGGCTGAGACCGAGAATGACCCTGGGGCCGCTCATGTACTGCCCACACCGAGGATTGCGGGGCCTACCTCGGTCACGGTCTCTCAGACCTACTATGCCTCCTCCTCCTCCGACCCCTCCTCCTCCTCCACCGAATTACCATCCGTGGGCACGGCGCCTTCAGTCGGTAGCTATAGGCGCAGCAGCAGTGCCGTGGGTAAGCGCCAGCAGGCGGTGCTCAAACTGCTGAGCTTAGGTGACCAAAGGCACACCGCCCAAGAGCTGTTACAGGGCATTACGCCGCAGACCGATGTGTGGCTGGCACCGCTAAACCTTAAGCCAGGCATGGTTGTGTGTGACAACGGGCGTAACCTGGTGGTGGCTCTGCAACTCGGCAGACTGACACATGTGCCATGCCTGGCCCACGTGTTCAATCTCATAGTTCAGCGGTTCCTCAAGACATACCCCAATCTGTCTGATTTGCTCACCAAGGTGCGCAGCATCTGTGCGCATTTCCGCAAGTCGACCACAGATGCTGCCACTCTCAGGGCAGCGCAGCGCCGCCTACAACTGCCCGCTCACCGACTGTTGTGCGACGTGCCCACGAGATGGAATTCCACATTAAACATGTTATCCAGAGTTTACCAGCAGCGCAGAGCGATTGTAGACTGCCAGATGTCATCTTCCACCAGAACTGGTAGTCAGGTCTCTCAGATTCCTCAAGTCTACAATGAGGAGTGGACGTGGATGTCTGATATCTGCCAGGTGTTGAGCAACTTTGAGGAGTCAACACTGATGGTCAGCGGCGATGCCGCCATTATCAGCCTCAACATCCCGCTGCTTTGCCTGTTGAAAAACTCACTGCTCAGCATCAAGTCGGATGCTTTGCGCTTGTCACAAGAGACAGTGGAGGAAGATACGTCGCCTGATAGCCAGAGCACCTTCCGTTCTGTTTCTCAGCACGTATCGGAGGAGGGGGATGAGGATGAGGAGGAAGAGGAGGAGAATGTCGGCGAGACAGTAGAGGGTACCAGCGCTCAGTCCTTAACTCTTGAGCGTGTATGGGCTGAAGAGGAGGACTTGGAGGAGGAGGAAATGGAGAGTCAGGCCAGTGAGGAGAGGGAATTCTTACGTGTTGGGACTCTGGCGCACATGGCAGACTTCATGTTAGGCTGCCTATCCCGTGACCCTCGCGTTAGAAGAATCTTTTCAAACACCGATTACTGGGTGTTCACTCTCCTGGACTCACGGTACAAGCAGAACCTTTCCACTCTCATCCCTGCAGAGGAAAGGAGTATTAGAATGAATAGATATCAACAGGCCCTGGTGCACAAGCTGAAACAATTCTTCCCATCTGACATCGCTAGCAGCAAAGGGCATAGTTCTGTGAGCCAAGTAGCGGGGGAGAGGAGGCGAGCAGGCAGCTTGACCAGCACTGGCAGGGGAACGCTCTCCAAGGCCTTTGCCACTTTTATGTCACCCCAGCAAGACACTGTTACCTGTCCCCAGTCTAGGCAGAGTAGGGGGGAGCTGTACAGAAAGATGGTGAGGGAGTACCTAGCTGACCATACCAATGTCCGTAGCGATCACTCTGCTCCATACAACTACTGGGTTTCAAAGCTGGACACGTGGCCTGAACTGGCGCTGTACGCCTTGGAGGTGCTGGCCTGCCCTGCCGCTAGCGTGCTGTCAGAGCGGGTATTCAGTGCAGCTGGTGGCGTCATCACCGATAAGCGTACACGCCTGTCAACTGACAGCGCTGACAGGCTGACGCTTATTAAAATGAACAAAGCCTGGATTTCACCGGAATTCAAATCTCCTCCGGGGAAAGCAGCTAAAGATTTAAATAACTTATGTATCCGATTCCTCTTCTCTACTCCTCCTCCTACTCCTCCTCCTCCTACATATCGTCTTTGCCTAACGCTGACCCAAAAAACGCCTCTGTCCAAACAATTTTTCCGGAGGTCCACCTACAGGCCCTCTGTCCAAACAATTTTTCCGGAGGTCCACCTACAGGCCCTCTCTCCAAACAATTTTTCCGGAGGTCCTCCTACAGGCCCTCTCTCCAAACAATTTTTCCGGAGTTCCACCTACAGGCCCTCTCTCCAATTCCAGTTTCTAGTTTTATTTGCGCAAACTGCATACATTTTTATTTTTGTGATAGGTGTGAAAAATAATATTACTTGCGAATCTATATTGCCCAACATTGGATACGGTAACAAGTAGAAGACCAAACACATGCTGCCCACAGGGTTCCGCAAATTCCTGGTCCACCCGCAAATTCCTTGTCCACAATGTCAAGGAGGTCGTGGTTCTGTTGATGAGCAACAAGTCCTTCTGTACTGAAATCGCCGACAAAGTCTCCATCTAAGAACCTACAGACCATTGTGGAGAGAGCGGCACAGCTCGCCATCAAAGTGACGAACCCCTAAGCCAGACTGTGCAGAGAAGATAACGAATAAATATCTCTGTGGTTATTTTTGCTAAATAAAAGTTAAATAAACCCCCCCAAAAATTCATCTGTTCCTGTGCCTGATCCACCCAATTTGAATCTGTCCCATCCTGAGAAATTCCCCCCCAAGGAGTCCCCACTGTAACTTGGTTCCCATACAACTACTTCACCCCCCGACACCTGTGTCTCGCCATTGTCCACCACCTCCTCAGACAACACTGGTAAATCCCCACTGTCAGCACACGGAAACAGCAAAAGGTCTTGCGAATTGGGGCAGAGAATGTTCTGGGCTAGCACATCAGGAAAGGGGTGACTATGGGGTTCGAGGGAGTACGTGACCACATGCATTATCCATTTAAAAGTCATGCCACACTTGATGTAGCTCATAATTGACAATTGTAGCGGTTGATGCTAAATTTTTAAGTTGGGGTCCTGCGTCGTCATTCTGACTACACCCGGCTGTTGTCACCCCCACACACGCTAGCCCAGGGGGCACTCCTCTGGCTATTCCAGCGAAACCTCCTTGCCCCAGCCTGCCACCCACCTACAGGCCCACTCTACAAACAATTTACCCGGATAGGGGACGTATACGGTATTAAACTGAGAAGAATTGATACCATACGGATTAAAGCAACAGTTTTCCCAAATCCATCTGGCTGTTGTCACCACCACACACGCTAGCCCAGGGGGCACTCCTCTGGCTCTTCCAGCAAAACCTTCTTCCCCCCCACATGCCCTCTCTCCAAACAATTTTCCCGGGTAGGGGGATGTATTAGATATTGTACTGATTCTGAATTGCCTCCTGCAATAGACAGGAATCGAACCCAGATCAACTGCTTGGAAAGCAGCTATGCTCACCACTATACCACCAGCAGGCACAGCAACTGATAAGAACAGATACTAAACTTGATTTTAGCTGCAGTGCCAGCATGAGCAGTGGTGTCACCTGCAGGCGGTGATGTACCTTCGTTGCACCTAGTTGGGTGCTTCCCTAACATGTGATGGGTATTTGCCTCGCCTTTCTTGGTCTGTGTGAGCACAATTGCCATGAGGGTAACCACCAGGCTGTTGCCTGAGGATTTGGGGTAATGGTGGGATTAAGCAGCCTCAGAGGCATCCATGCATGCTGCCCCTGCTGTTTCCTGTCCATTTCCGTGGTGTTTCCATCATTTTCTGAGGTTTCCAGGTTTTCACCCAGCCTTCCCTAGGCAGAGCCTTGGTCCCCCGCAAAAATGCTCGAGTCTCCCATTGACTTCAATGGGGTTCGTTATTCGAAACGAGCACTCGAGCATCGGGAAAAGTTTGACTCGAATAACGAGCACCCGAGCATTTTAGTGCTCGCTCATCTCTAATATGTACCCAATCACTGCACACTTTCCATCCTTCATAAGGTCATGAAAAGGGTTAACAAGCAAAAACAAGGCAAATTGATTGTTTGTGGGGATTTTAACACAATATTAGACCCTTCTCTTGACTCCACTAATCTATCCCGCCGTCACACTCAAGGCCTCTCTTCATTTGTGCTGGTCTGATAGATGTTTGGCGTGCACAACATGGCGAAGAACGTGACTACACCTTTTTCTCTCAATTTCACACTTCTTATTCTTGCATTGACATGTTTTTGGTCGATCACATTTCCGTTTTTCATACCATCACATCCGAGATCGGCCTCATCCAATGGTCGGATCATGCCACAATCACAATATCCTTGGCGGATCAATATCAATCCAACACGCCCCCCCCCATACGGAGAAACAACACTTACATTCTCCAACATCCAAAACATATCCCAGGGATAACACAAATGTTAACTGAATATTTTAAATTCAATTCTGGCTCAGTCTCAGATCCATATGTTATATGGCAGGCTCATAAAGCCTTCATCAGGGGCCATCTGATTAAAGTAGGCCACATTGATAAAAAGCTCAGAGAAAAGGAAATATCAGCCTTACTGGAGAAAATAGCAAAACTAGCATGCTCTCGAGATCTAGCCACAGAATGGGAGAAATTGCTGGGCCTCCTCCTTCACAAATATGAAAAATCCCTCCTTCACATGAAGGCAAAGTTCTACGCCCAAGGTAAGAAAGCTGGTAAATTACTAGCCCGTAAACTTAAATCACAACAGGCAAGAGCTAGAATCCCCTACATATTACGCTCCAACTCTAAACTTACTGATCCCAGGGATATAGCTGAGCAGTTTCACCTCTTTTATAATGACCTCTATAACCTCAAGAACCATACCCCTTCACCAACAAATCATGACTCCCTGGTCAAAGACTTCTTACATGCAGCCTCTCTCTCTTCCCTCTCAGATTCCCAACTACACACTCTGAACACCCCCATTACAGAAGATGAGATTAAACTCTTACTATCTACCCTGCAATCAGGCAAATCACCAGGTCCTGATGGGCTATCCTACTAATATTACAAACAATTTCAGTGTTGACCGCACACCTTATCTCCATCTTTCAAAAAGCGATGGTTGGTTCCTCTTTTCCTTCTGAAATGCTTTCAGCATTGATTGTGACTCTTCCAAAGCCAGGCAAACCAGATAATGTTCCGCAAAACTTCAGACCTATTTCACTACTGAACTATGATGTTAAAATTTTTGCTAAATTGTTAGCAAACTGTCTTGCCCCCATTCTTCCCTGTCTAGTGCAAGACGACCAAACTGGCTTTGTAAAGGGACGACAGGCCTCAGACAATACAAGGCGACTCCTGGACATCTTCAATATTGCTGAAATCAATAAGACACATTTACTTGCTATTACCCTTGACGCCGAGAAAGCGTTAGACCGATTACACTGGTCATTCGCATTCTCGACCCTAACAGAAATGGGCTTCAGGGGTCCCATCTTCAATGCTATTACCAGCTTGTATGCTTGCCCATCAGCCAGGGTGTGGTTAAATGGAATTGTTTCTGACACCTTCTCTATTTCTAACGGTTCCAGACAAGTTTGCCCGATTTCCCCGCTCCTTTTTATTCTTGCCCTGGAACCATTAGCCCAACATATTAGGAATATTCCAGGTGTTGAGGGAATAACTGTTGGAAATGAGAAACATATCATCACTCTTTATGCTGAAGACATTATCCTTACTCTTACTAACCCCACCAATTCCTTGAAGACAGCATTAGACATCATTACTTACTTTGGGTCCCTCTCATACTATAAAATTAATGAGTCTAAATCTCAAGCTTTACCAATCCACTTATTAACAGGGGACCTAGAAGCACTATGCTCATCACACCCCTTAGATTGGCAAACGTCAGAATTGACATATCTAGGGGTCAAACTTACCTACCCCTGCTCTCTATTATATAAACATAACTATGAACCGCTCCTCCACACCATGGCTCATGATTTTGATAGCTTTACCCTACAGGAGGTATCCTGGGTGGGTCGAGTGGCCTCATTTCAAATGATGACCCTCCCAAAGCTGATTTATGTTTTTCGAGCTCTTCCTATCTCTCTCCCGGAGCTATTCTTCAAAAAAGTACAATCTTTCTTGAACAAATACCTATGGAAATCTGGTTGCCCCAGAATAGCGCATTCAACATTGATCAAAAGAAAAAGGGCAGGCAGTATTCGCCTTCCTTCCATAAAACATTATTACAGAGCTACAGGCTTATCTTTCATACGGGAGTGGTGGAGCCCTAATGTACAAAAGAAATGGGTACAGATAGAATCTCACATAGCTGGAAGACACTCTCTGCTAATTGGCATATTGTGGCATTTTCACCCACCCTCTGATCACCTTCTTACTATGACACGTGCTTATATGCTTAAATATGGTCGCAGATTATGGTCGCACGTGCTTAAATATGGTCGCAGATTCACACCCAGAATAGTACCCCTATCACTATTCTCTCACGCCCTTGGACGTCATAGAACTATTGGTAACTGATTTAGATCTTACTCAGTGGCGGAAGGCTGGGATCACACACCTGGCCCACCTCATAAAAGAAGATTCAATTTTTCCCTTTGAGGATATGATAGCTATTTATTTTCCTCACGCGAATTATTTAACTATTTGAGAGTTTGCCACTGCCTTGACCAACTTCTCCACTCCACCCCTACAGCTAACACTGACATTCTTAGGCATATGCAAATTCCATCGTTGGCCAAGCAACCCACAAAATATATATATGACCTACTAGGGGATAAAAATACTTTTATCAAGTCAAACTCTATTCTCACATGGGAATCAGACTTACAGTATAGGCATCTTTCTCAGTAGAGGAATGGGCTAATGCATCTAGATTCTTAGTAACATCATTCAAATGTGTAACCCACTATGAAGCAGGAATAAAAACCCTACTAGGTTGGTATTTCACTTCCTCTAAATTGAGCCACATATACCCGGGCATGTCTCCATGCTGCTGGCAAAACTGTGGTTGCACAGGCACTCTTCTCCACGTCCTATGGTCTTGCAAAAAATTATCTGGATATTGGAGCCAGGTCTTTGCCTTGATTTCTGTTATTGCATCTGAAAATGTTCCCCCATCACCAGCCTTAGGATTATTGTTTTTGGGTATTAACAGATTCTCGCCAAAAATTAGACGCCTTCTGGGATATATCATGTTATGTCACAAACTGGTGGTCACACGCCATTGGAAACAACTTGACCTCCCCAAGTTTCAAGAAGTGATCGCTACCTTAAATATCACCTACAAGTATGAGAGATCCCTTCCAGCCACCATCCAAAACCCTTCCTTTACTGAATCTAACTGGGCTCCTTGGCGCTCTAATCCTAACTAGTTCCTCTGACATAATTCATGTTTTTTCAGTCAGATCAACCCCTAAATTGAGTCGTCTAGACGGAGTGAGATATGCACACTGTTTTAAAAACTGTTATTCTACATAAGTGTTTATGGTAAATATTTTCTTTTTCTCTAATGTACCCGCTCTGTTAATTGTCATGTGACATGCCATATACTACTGTCCCATGTCACCTTATTGCTTTATGATGTGATTGCATGTATGTTTACAATATGTTATTCAACTGTTATGAGACTATCTGAACATATTGTCTCATGTTATATTATGATGAAAAAACACAATAAAAACTATTGTTTACAAAGGGTGGAGACTGAGTATTCTTTTGGTGTTGAACCTTTACACAAGATCCTGGACAATTTGAGTGAGACCGTGCATTTGGTCTACCAAGTCCTGCATTGGATTTATAGCAGCTTAGGTTGACACTGCAGAGAAATTTTGGTCGGTCTGTGATTCTGTCATGAAAAGTTAGAGAACAGTGCAGTCCTGTGCTCCATCTGCACCATTATCTCTACCTACTTGCACAATCCGTCCTAAGTGATGGCTCACAACTGGACAATAATCCCTTCTTACCCAAATGTAGGGGCCTAAACCAAACAGGGAAAAGAGCAGTCAGCCAGAAAGAAGTGAAAATCAGGCAACAACAAGGACCGGGTCAGTATCCAAAATCAGATACAAAAACACAGGAAAGTTAAACCAGGAGAAAATGTCAGAAGCAAAGACAAGGTCACAAAGTAGCAGAGTCAAATACCAGAAGGTCATGTCAGATGCAAAATGGGCCCCTTGTCATCCATCCCCTGCATAAGTGGCACTTAACACAGTAGACTTACTTCACTACATATAGCTAGGCAGGGTACAGCATCTCAACCAAAAAACTGGGTCTAATATTGCAGTTTATTATAATATACACGTTCATGTGACTAAGATGATTTATAAGTACAGAGGCAGGATAGACAGTGTCCTCCTTTCCCAGAGACCTGCTGTCTCAAAGTTGCTACAGGGACCCCATCATCAATCATCCGGTAGCACCTTTCTGCTGTCTGCTGCTGTGTGAACAGGTAATATTTGGATGTATCCATATGGGGGCCCTAGACAGCCCAGTCTGACACTGTGTCTGGTGATCTCATGTTGGCAAATATGTGCTTTCACTTTATTGTAAAATATTATATATATTGTATATGCATCATACACAGGGGCACATTGGCCATAGACCTTATAGAGAAATTTTGCTCTATGGTATTGTTTCACTATATGGTATTTTGCTCTATGGTATTGTTGACCCCTCCCTACTTTTTTGCCCCGCGTCCTGTCAATTTTAACCCTCCTACCATATGGGGCCACTTTTAAGTATCTTTTCCAGGGCCACTTTACATTTCCAATCCGCCTCTGATCATACAGGTATAAATAAATAATTATATTGATGTATACTAACCTAGTGTACTTTGATGCACTTCTTGTGTCATGATTGTGACATCACACCACATGGGTATAAATGTTTGTGTATCACTGTTTTATGTATGCTTGATTAAGGCTTAATTGTAGCCCAAAGTTGCATGTACTTGGATTGCCATTATATGGATTAAAAGACCACAGCTTGTTCACCACTGCAAATATGGGTGCTGCCTCTCCTTTTTCTCTTTTTGACTTTAATCAGGTGAGAGTTCAACTATGGTATCCCCCAGGAAGAAGTGACTGTGTTGATGTCAGGTGTGGGAGTAAGTGTGGTCTGTATTTATTTATTTATTTATTTTATTTATTCACTTATGCACTTTGGTATCATGATTAATTTTAACCATTGTGTTCTGTACAATATGTTACCACTGTGCCACATTATTGAACTATATTTTTGATAGTTATTACCACGTTCTCCCACTTTTTTTTATTGTGGGTATGAATCTATTTTAAGATGTTTTGTATTTTAAGTATGAACTAATAAAGGGGGTTAAATGTTTTACAATTCTGTGTGGTGCCATTTTAGTCAGTAATTACATAGTAACATAGTAACATAGTTTGTAAGGCCGAAAAAAGACATCTGTCCATCCAGTTCAGCCTGTTTTCCTACAAGTTGATCCAGAGGAAGGCAAAAAAAAACCCTGTGAGGTAGAAGCCAATTTTCCTCACTTTAGGAGGAAAAATTCCTTCCCGACTCTAATCAGGCAATCAGAATAACTCCCTGGATCAACAACCCCTCTCTAGTAACTATAACCTGTAATACCCTCCAGAAATACATCCAGGACCTTCTTGAACTCTTTTAGTGAACTTAGCATCACCACCTCCTCAGGCAGAGAGTTTCATAGTCTCACTGCTCTTACCGTAAAGAATCCTCTTCTATGTTTATGTACAAACCTTCTTTCCTCCAGACGCAGAGGATGTCCCCTTGTCACAGTCACAGTCCTCGGGATAAATAGATGATGGGAGAGATCTCTGTACTGTCCCCTGATATATTTATACATAGTTATTAGATCTCCCCTCAGTCGTCTTTTTTCTAAAGTGAATAACCCTAATTTTGATAATCTTTCTGGGTACTGTAGTCCACCCATTCCAGTTATTACTTTAGTTGCCCTCCTCTGAACCCTCTCCAGCTCTGCTATGTCTGCCTTGTTCACAGGAGCCCAGAACTGTACACAGTACTCCATGTGTGGTCTGACTAGTGATTTGTAAAGTGGCAGGACTATGTTCTCATCACGGGCATCTATGCCCCTTTTAATGCAACCCATTATCTTATTGGCCTTGGCAGCAGCTGTCTGGCACTGGCTTCTACAGCTTAGTTTACTGTTCACTAAAATTCCTAGGTCCTTTTCCATGTCAGAGTTACCCAGTGCTTTACCATTTAGTATGTACTGGTGACTTGCATTATTCCTTCCCATATGCATAACCTTACATTTGTCAGTGTTAAACCTCATCTGCCACTTTTCTGACCAAGCCTCCAGTCTATCCAGATCCTGCTTTAGCAGTGCACTGTCCTCCTCTGTGTTAATTACTTTACACAGTTTAGTGTCATCTGCAAAAATTGATATTTTACTATGCAAACCTTCTACAATATCATTAATAAATATATTGAAGAGAATAGGACCCAATACAGACCCCTGTGGTACCCCACTAGTGACAGTGACCCAATCTGAGTATCTACCGTTAATAACCACCCTCTGTTTTCTATCACTGAGCCAGTTACTTACCCACATACAGACATTTTCTCCCAGGCCAAGCATTCTCATTTTGTATACTAACCTTTTATGTGTTATCGTGTCAAATGCTTTGGAGAAGTCCAAATATACAACATCCATTGAGGCGTAGTGCGTTATTTGCATTTAAAACGGTTCAAAAAATATCTTTCTTTATTGTTAAGAAACATGTTGCAGACCTCCCCCACTCACACCACCAATTTAATAATGATGCAGGAAAGGCAGCTAAGATTTCTGTCTACTGTGTCCTGCGTGTTTAAAAATGCAGGTTTAAAAATGACCTTTGTTAATTGTTAAGACATGTTGCAAACTTGTCATGCAATTATTCCCTCCCTACCACCAATATAATGATGCAGGAAAGGTTGGTGACATTTCAGTGAACTGTGTTATTTGTGTTTAAAAATGCAGGTTCAAAAAAGCCCTTTCTTTACTGTTAAGACACACGTTGCAATATTTAATGTGATTATTCCCCACTGCCACAAATATAATGGTGCAGAAAAGATGGTAATATTTCAATGTAGAGTGTAATTAGTGTTTAAATTCACTGATATAAAAATGGCATTATTGCTGTAAAATGCAAAAAAAAAGGTTTGAAAAAAATGTGTAATTGCTCAGCAGCAGAATGCCATTGGGGTGCTGTGCTGGCAATAAGGCTATGTAGAAACGTAAGATTAAAAAATAAAAATAAAAACAGGTGTCACTGAAAAAAAATATTATTGCAGGCGTCTGGTTTTGTAATGCAGAACTGCTAGAATGTGCTTCTGCAATGGCTGTATTATTAAGCACTGTACTTCACCCCTCACTCACTCAAAGCTTTCCCTGATCAAAGGCCCTCAATTATTTCTTTATATTTCCCTTCATTGTCCCTGTTATACTGGAATAGATGACTCTGTATACTGTATAAAATCATTTTATCTGTCAGACACTGCATAGAACTGTAAACGCTCATCAAAAGCTCAACACAGAATAATGTCTGCTCATTTTGTACAGGCATCTCCCTGCCTGCTACCATACCTAATTGGCTGGTGAGGCTGTTTTACAGCTTCTGAGTCAATCAGGGCAAGCCCATACTTTCTACCAGGTCACGTGAGCATCTTTCTTCTTCTTCCCTTGTGGTTTTTCCCACCAACATGCGTAGTAAAATGGTGCTATACACAGTTTTGCTGAATTTGTCCGAAGTGAACCTGAAAACTTTGGTTTGTTTGGCAGATGAATTTTTGTAAAATTCCTTACGAATTGATATGCTTATCCTTATAATAGAGGTATTGTGTAGAACTCAGAATATTCATTTAGATCTTCTACACTAAAATCAGCTGCAGTGCTGCCACTGACAAGCTCAAAGTAGTCTTGAATCATATCCCCTCCCTGCCTCTTAAACCCCACAGCGTAGGTAGATAATCTGCTTTTATTCTCTTCTATTAGCCAAATGTATTAGACGGATCTGTCAGTAGTTACCATAACAACCACTTTCTTCTCTGGTAAATAAATACGTCCAAATCACTCCAAGCTGATGAGGAATAGAAAGAAAGGAGAACAAGCAACTCACAGAAGAGAAATATGGTTTCATATATATTAAAGATGAAAGACACAAGGTCTTATTACCTTGCTTGGAATTCAACCAGGAGACTTTGTCCGCTAGCATATCGATTCACTAGAAAAAGATGATACGGTGCCAACTCCCAGTGTCACATTACAGAGCACAAGCCGCTTTAGATCAGAGCTCCTTGTGGAAATTCCTCCAGAATATGTAGAAGAAGCAAAAGCTGAGGGATATAATCTTTTAGCTTAACATAAAATAATGTGTGTGTGCTGTAAGTGGATTCTTTACGTCATTATATATTTAGCTAGGTGTCGTACTGTACTAGTTCTAAGCAAACCTGGTTATTAAACCCTGCTCTTAAAGTGTATGCACACCATCTTAATTTTTATTTATACTGAAAGGGGATTTCTGGGACTACAAAACAATTAACCTACTGTACGGTATATCAATATAAGATCAATATATCAATATGAGAAAGGGCTGTAGCACTCCATTATCCCCTTCACTGGGTCATACTCATACTGATCTGGTATTAATGGTTGATCTTTAGGATGTGTAATTGATTTTGTTGTCCCAGATAACGTCTTTACGTTTTAAGCCACTTTTAACCTTATTGAATGAGCCAAATCTGACACTTTATGTGGTAATAACTTTGAAATGCCTTTAATTATCCGACTGAATCTGATAATGTTTTCTTGAGACATATTGCACTTCATGTTAGTGGTAAATTTGGGTCCATATCTTTTTCCTTTATAAAAAAAAAATCCCAAATTTACTTTACAATTTTCTAAATCTGAATTTCTCTGCATTTAAGACAGATAGTGATACCTCACAAAATATTTATTAACCCCTTCACCGCATTCTCACGTCCATGTACGTGATAGGATTGGGCGGGTGCAGGAGCTGCACCCGCCCGATCAGCAGCACGGGCCCAACTGTTGTCGATAGCCAGGCCTGTGCTGCATTCCCCGGCATCACTGTGTGCGGTGATGCCGGCGGATTAACCCCTCACACGCGGCGATCACCGCTGACCGCAGCGTGTGAGGAGTCTGAGAGAGGGAGGGGGCTCCCTCTGACCCCATCGCCCCCCCGCGCTGCGCTGGCAGGGGGTCGATGGTTGCCATGTCAACTCCAACGCCTCACATCGGAGGCATCGGAGCTGCCATGTACGGAAGCCTAGGGGATCCAGCCTGAGGGCTGGGTCTCCTAGGTAACCTGTCAGCATCTCACACAGTGAGATGCTGACAGTTCAATTCAGTACAATACAAAATGTATTGTACTGAATTGAAACAGGGATCAAACCCTAAAAATGTGAAGTCCCATAGTGAAACATAAGTAAAAAGTAAATAAAAGTGTAAAAAATTGTTTTTTTTAATAATAAAAAAAATAAAGTTTCAAGTAAAAAAAAGAAAAAACGCCCCTCCCCATAAAAAAATAAAAAATAAAAAACACACATATTGGGTATCGCCGCGTCCGTCACAAAGTGCTCTATAAAAATATCACATGATCTACCACCTCAGGTGAATGCCGTAAAAAAATTTTAAAAAAAATGAGCAAAAATGCCATTTTTTGGTCACCTTACATCACAAAAAGTGTAATTACAAGCGATCAAAAAGACGTATGTACCCCAAAATAGTGCCAATCAAACCATCATCTCTTCCCGCAAAAAATGACACCCTACCTAAGACAATCGCCCAAAATATTTAAAAAATATGGCTTTCAGAAAAAGGAGACACTAAAACATGATTTTTTTTCTTCAAAAATGCTTTTATTGTGTAAAACTGAAATAAATATAAAAAAGTATACATGCTAGGTATCACCACGTCTGTAATAACCTGCTCTATAAAAATATCATATGATTTATGCCCTCAGGTGAACGCCGTAAAAAAAAAAAACTGCCAAAAATGCAATTATATTTGTCACCTTCATCACAAAAAGTGTAATTACAAGCGATCAAAAAGACGTATGTATCCCAAAATAGTGCCAATCAAACCTTCATCTCTTCCCGCAAAAAATGACACCCTACCTAAGACAATCGGCCAAAAGATAAAAAAAATATGGCTTTCAAAAAATGGAGACACTAAAACATGATTTTATTTTCTTCAAAAAAGCTTTTATTTTGTAAAACTGAAATAAATGTAAAAAATAGACATATTAGGTATCGCCGCGTCCGTAAAAACCTGCTCTATAAAAATATCACATGATCTAACCCCTAAGATGAATTTCATAAAAAAAATAAAATAAAAACTGCCTAAACTGCCCATTTTTTGATCATTTTGCCACATAGAGTGTAATATTGAGTGATCAAAAAATCATATGTACCCAAAAATGCTACCTATAAAAACGTCAACTCATTCTGCAAAAAATGAGCCCCTACACAAGACGATCGGCAGAAAAATAAAAGAAATGTAGCTTTTAGAAAATGACGACAAAAGAAGACACAAAAACATAATTTTTGTTTTGAAAAATGCTTTATTATGTAGAACTGAAACAACAAAAAAAAAAAAATACACATATTTGATATTGTTGTGTCTGTATCAACCTGCTCTTTATAAGCAACACATGATCTATCCTGTCAGGAGAACTCTGTAAAAAACAAAAAATAAAAACTGTGCCACAACAGCCATTTTTTTGTTACCTTGCCTCACAAAAAGCGTAATACTGAGCAATCAAAAATCATATGTACCCCAAAATAGTACCATTAAAACTGTCACCTCATCTTGCAATTTCCAAAATGGGGTCACTTTTTGGGAGTTTCTACTCTGGGGGTGCATCAGGGGGTGTTCAATGTGACATGGAAACTTAAAATTATCCCAGCGACATCTGCCCTCTAAAATCCATATGGCATTCCTTTCCCTCTGCGCCCTGCTATGTTCCCCTACAGAAGTTTACCACCACATGTGGGGTGTTTCTGTAAACTGCAGAATCAGGGTAATAAATATTGAGTTTTCTTTGGCTGTTAACCTTTGCTGTGTTACAGGGACAATAAATTAAAATGGAAAATCTGCAAAAAAAAGTGAATTTTTGAAATTTCACCTCCATTTTCCTTTCATTCTTGTGGAACACCTAAAGGATTAACAAAGTTTGTAAAATCAGTTTTGATTAACTTGATGGGTGTAGTTTCTAAAATTGGGTAATTTGTGGGTGGTTTCTATTATGTAAGCGCCACAATGTGACTTGATAACTGAATGGGTCCCTGAAAAGTGGGTTTTGGAAATTTTCTTAAAAAATTTTAAGAATTGCTTCTAAAATTCTAAACCTTCTAACTTCCTGAAAAATAAAATGATGTTTACAAAATGATGCCAACATGAAGTAGACATCTGGGAAATGTACAGTAACAACTATTTCATGAGGTATCACAATCTGCTTTAAAAGCAGAGACATTCAAATTTCAAAAATTATAAATTTTTCCAAATTTTCTGTAAATTTTGGAATTTTTTATAAAGAAAGGTGAAACATATTGACTCAAATTTACCACTAACATGAAGTACAATATGTCACGAGAAAACAATCTCAGAATCGCTTAGATAAGTAAAAGCGTTCCAGAGTTATTACCACATAAAGTGAAACATGTCAGATTTGAAAAATGTAGCTTGGTCCTTAAGGTGAAAACTGGCTGTGAAGGGGTTAAATAACATTCACCATATGTCTACTTTATGTTGGCATTATTTTGCAAATGTCATTTTATTTTTAAGATTTTTTTAGAAGACAGGGCTCATGCACACGAACGTATTTATTATGCAGTCTGCAAAAAACAGATCCACAAAAAATACCGATGACGTCCATGTTCATTCCGTATTTTGCGGAACGGAACAGTTGGCCCCTAATAGAACAGTACTAGCCTTGTCAGTTATGCGGACAATAATAGGACATGTTCTATTTTTTCTTGCGGAACAGAAATGCAGACACGGGCACGGAAAGAAAATACGTTTGTGTGCATGAGCCTTTAGAATTTTAGAAGTAATTTTCTAAATTTTCAAGAAAATTTTCAAAACTGACTTTTTAAGGACCAATTCAGTTTTGAAGTCGCTTTGAAGGGCTTGCGTAATAAAAACAACTCTTAAATGAACTGATTTTAGAAACTACAGCCCTCAAATTATTCAAAACTGATTTTTAGAAAATGTAACACTTTCCACAAAGGAATTTCATTTTTTGTTCAGACTTTCCATTTCTGCCATTTAACTGCTCAATATTTTGTGTCCAGCGTGTGTAAGTGTGAAAAGCAAGCCCTCATATTATTATGCTGTGCTTCCTGGTTTTATAAACACCCTACATGTGGCTCTATTCTTTTGCCTTAACATTTTGAGGTCCAATGTGGCGTTTTACACAGCTTGTGCTGGCAACTGTAGAGTCTCTGTGGTGTAATGCAAAATGAAAATTGCAATTGTTCCACACATATGGCATTGCAGTGCACCAAATGTTTCCTTCTGGTGCTATCTGAGACTGACACCAAACTACTTGAATTCATACGCAGGTTCTACTTGGTGTGGAAATGCCATAAATGTGGCCTTAAGATGCTGTATGGGCATATGATATGGTTCAGAAGGGAAGAAGCACAATTTGGCTTTTGGAGCATGGATTTTGTTGGAATGGTTTTTATGTGCTACATCACATTTGCAGATACCCTGAGGAAGTGGTGTACCTCCAATGGAGGCAAACCATGCAGCTGCTATGGTGCCTGTGGGTAAGGGGGGCCCAGTGGACCAAAGTCCCCACCTCCTAATTACATTCAATGCAGTCTCACTTCAGTACAGATTTCCTGTCATCAGGGAGAAAGATAAAAGACCTGTGATTATGTCATAGGTCCTGCACTATTGAGTAAAGGAACTGCATAGAAAATTTGCCACCCCCCCTCCAATTCTCTATTTTTTTAGAAGTAGCACCTCATACCTCATTAATTCTCATACCTCAAAAGTGCCACATTACACATTATAACTGAACACCTCATAGTTACATAGTTAATACGGTTGAAAAAAGACACGTCCATCAAGTTCAACCAAGGGAGGGGGTAGGAGTGATGAAGGGGAGGGGGACGGGTAACCTTAAGACATGACTGTACATTTCTTAATATGTGGTGACCTTCTTTTTCTCTAAGAATTTATCTAAGCCTGTTTTGAAGCCCTCAGCTGTCTTTGCTGTGACCAGCTCCTGTGGTAGACTGTTCCACAGATTCACAATTCTTATAGTAAAGAAGGCTTGTCGCCCCTGGAGTCTGAACCTTTGCTTCTCCAGGCGGAGGCAGTGCCCCCTTGTCTTTTGAGGGGATTTTACCTGGAACAGTTTTTCACCATATTTTTTGTATAGGCCATTTACATACTTATACAGGTTGATCATGTCCCCCCTTATACGTCTCTTCTCAAGACTAAACAAGTTTAACTCCTTCAATCTTTCTTCATAGCTAAGATGCTCTATGCCCCTTATCAGTTTAGTTGCCCGTCTCTGCACCCTTTCCAGCTCCAGGACATCCTTCATATAAACGGGAGCCCAGAACTGAACAGCATATTCCAGATGAGGCCGTACTAATGCTTTATACAGTGGTAATATGACATCCCTGTCCTGCGAGTCCATGCCTCTTTTAATACATGACAATATCCTGCTGGCCTTAGAAGCAGCCGATTGACATTGCATGCTATTCTGCAGTCTATGGTCTACAAGTACACCCAGATCCTTCTCTATAAGTGAATCTCCCAGTGTTACTCCCCCTAGGACATAGGAGGCATGCAAGTTGTTAGAACCCAGATGCAAAACTTTACATTTATCCACATTGAACCTCATCTGCCAAGTGGATGCCCAAACACTCAGTGTGTCCAAGTCAGCTTGTAACTTCTGCACATCTTCTATAGACTGGATTCTACTACAAAGCTTAGTGTCATCTGCAAAAATTGAAACAGTGCTGTTAATTCCTCCCTCTATATCATTAATAAATAAATTAAATAAAAGTGGACCCAGCACT
Organism: Rhinella marina; assembly: GCA_900303285.1. Taxonomy (NCBI): domain Eukaryota; kingdom Metazoa; phylum Chordata; class Amphibia; order Anura; family Bufonidae; genus Rhinella; species Rhinella marina. The sequence continues at coordinate 100,551 of ONZH01028247.1, forward strand.
GAACCTTGGGGTACACCACTTATAACTGGGGACCATTCAGAGTAGGAATCATTCACCACCACTCGCTGAGTACGCTCCTTCAGCCAGTTCTCAATCCAGTTACAGAGTAGATTTTCTAATCCAACCGACCTTATTTTACCCGTCAGACGTCTATGAGGGACCATGTCAAACGCTTTTGCAAAGTCCAAATACACAATATCCACAGCCGCCCCTCTATCTAGACTTCTACTCACTTCTTCATAAAAACCAATCAGGTTAGTCTGACAGCTTCTGTCCTTAGTAAAACCATGCTGGTTATCACTTATAATACTATTATCCAAAACATATTCCTGTATATAGTCCCTTATTAGACCCTCAAAAAGTTTCCCCTCAATGGATGTTAAGCTCACCGGTCTGTAATTCCCCGGGGATGATCTAGAGCCCTTCTTGAAGATGGGCACCACATTTGCTTTACGCCAGTCCCTCGGCACTATGCCAGTCACCGGAGAATCTTTGAATATTATATACAAGGGCAAAGAAATTAATGAACTAAGTTCCTTAAGAACTCTTGAGTGTAACCCATCTGGTCCTGGAGCCTTATTCACCTTTACTTTGTTTAACTTAGCTTTGACCATATCTATATTGAACCAGTATCACCAGCACTAACTCTACCGACAGCAGCTCCCACCTCTTCATGTGTATATACAGAAGAACTCATTCAGTAGCTCTGCCTTTTCCTGATCCCCAGTAATCAATTCCCCATCACTATTATTCAGGGATCCTACATGCTCTGGCCTAGGTTTTTTGCATTTATATATTTGAAGAATTTTTTGGGATTGGTTTTGCTATCCCTGGCCACCAGCCTTTCATTTTGGACCTTTGCTGCTTTTATAGTCCTTTTATAATCTTTATTAAAACTTTTGTAGTTATTAAAGGCTATGGCAGACCCCTCTGATTTGTATATTTTAAATGCCCTTTGTTTTTCATGTATTGCCCTTTTAACATCCGCATTAAGCCACGCAGGGTTTAATTTTAACCGTTTGTATTTGTTCCCCCTAGGAATAAATTCTGCAGTATAGTTACCCAGTGTAGATTTGAAGGTCTCCCATTTATCATCTGTGTCACTACTTCACAACAGCTGCTCCCAGTCTATGTCGTGGAGTGCGGCCCGTAACCCTGGGAAATTGGCCTTTTTAAAATTAAATGTTTTTGATCTCCCAGCATGTTTATGCTTTCTACACTTTAGGATAAAAGTAACTATATTGTGGTCACTATTACCAAGGTTTTCCCGAACAATTACCTCCTCAACTATCTCTGCATTGTTAGATATAACCAGATCCAACAGTGCATCTTCTTCACTTCTTGTTGGTTCTTCTACAAACTGGCCCAGAAAATTATCCTGCAATAAGGTAAGAAAATTTCTCTCCTTTGCAGTTGAAGCCGATCCATGACCCCAATCAATACCAGGGAAGTTAAAATCTCCCATTATCACTACTGTACTCGCCTGGGCAGCCCGCTCTATTTGTCTATGCAGCTGATCCTCTATCTCCTCAGTGATGTTTGGGGGTCTATAAATTACACCAAAAATAATTCTTTCATTGTTAGTCTCCCCTTGTAATTCCACCCATATGGATTCTGCATTCACACAATCATCACCCACTAATGTCTCCTTCATACTCACTTTTATACTACTTCTGACATACAGACATACTCCTCCTCCTTTCCTATACTCCCTATCCCTCCGAAACAGAGTATAACCCTGGAGATTGACAGCCCAGTCATTCAAAGAGTCCAGCCATGTCTCAGCAACTCCAACTATATCAATTTCCTCCTCCAGTACCATGACCTAAAGCTCAGCCATTTTGCCTGCCAGACTTCTGGCATTTGTGAACATACACTTTAAATTACCATGTGTTTTTGTACATTTAGGTTTAGAAATGTAATTTATTGATGTTTTCTGACAAGACATGTTTTTTTTCTGCTGATTTGTAACACATGGATCTCCTTATCCACTGCTGTTATCCTCCCCCCGTGGTCCACTTCTCCACCCACCACTCTGTTCTGACCACTCTCTAACCTATCTACCACTGCATGCTTTGCTTTATTTTTTGCTTGTCCTCCCGCCCACATCCCTAGTTTAAAAGCTCAGCCACCCCCTCTAGAATTCTCTCCCCCAGCACAGCAGCCCCTCTTCCATTCAGGTGCAATTTATCCACAGAATACAATTTGTACCCCAATGAAAAATCAGCCCAGTGCTCTAAGAACCCGAACCCTTTTCCCTTACACCAAGACTTGAGCCATGCATTCAACTCCCTTCTCTCCCGCTGTCTGTTCTGTGATGCACATGGCACAGGCAGTATTCCTGAGAATACAACCTTGGAGGTCCATCCCTTCAGCTTGGCTCCTAGTTCTCTATAATTATTCTTAATAGACCTCCACCTACCATTTATTCTGTCGTTGGTTCCCACATGGACCATGACAGCTGTGTCATCCCCAGCCCCTCCCAGTAATTTGTCCACCCGTTCCACCACATGCCAAACCCTGGCACCAGGGAGACAGCAAACCATTTGGTTGAGGCGGTCTTGGCGACAAATTATTCTATCCGTCTTCCTGATTATGAAATCCCCTACCACTACTAGCTGTCTCGGCCTGCCTGCTTTACCATCCCCCCCACTACTAGATGGACTGTTCCACCGGCTGTTAGGGAGACCAGTATCCACTAGGGTTGCCATTTCTGAGAATGACACCCTCGCATCATCACCTAACTTGGCAATTTTGCTTGGGTGCACAGAAGCAGGACTGGCCTTCCTTTTCCTAGACTCCTTGCAACTCCCTCTATTCGGGTTAACCCAACTCCTTACATGGGCCTCCTGATTTTTCTCTCCACCCTCCATAACAGACCCCATAACTGCCTGTTCTGTGAGAAGCAGGCCCCTCTCAATATCTCTTGTTTCCCTCAGTGTTGCAATATGCTTCTCCAGATCTCTAATGTGAGCTTCCAGATTGGCAACATGCTCACATCTACCACAGCGGTATTCACCCAGGAACTGCTGCTCCTGTTGTTCATACATGTGGCAGACTGTGCACTGTTGAAAACTCATATCTCACTAACATATATTATTGCAGATAACTACAACCCCCAATACCTCAATATGTGATTATGAATTGAGGTTTGGACACCTTCTCATTCAAAGAGTTTTCTGTATTTTCATGACTATGAAAATTGTAGATTCACACTGAAGGCATCAAAACTATGAATTAACACATGGCGGAATTATATACTTAACAAAAAAGAGTGAAACAACTGAAAATATGTCTTATATTCTAGGTTCTTTATAGTAGCCACCTTTTGCTTTGATTACTGCTTTGCACACTCTTGGCATTCTCTTGATGAGCTTCAAGAGGTAGTCACCTGAAATGGTTTTCACTTCACAGGTGTGCCCTGTCACGTTTAATAAGTGGGATTTCTTGCCTTATAAATGGGGTTGGGACCATGAGTTGTGTTGGGCAAAAGTCAGGTGGATACACAACTGATAGTCCTACTGAATAGACTGTTAGAATTTGTATTATGGCAAGAAAAAAAGCAGCTAAGTAAAGAAAAACAATTGGCCATCATTACTTTAAGAAATGAAGGTCAGTCAGTCCGAAAAATTGGGAAAACTTTGAAAGTGTCCCCAAGTGCAGTCGCAAAAACCATCAAGCGCTACAAAGAAACTGGCTCACATGAGGACCGCCCCAGGAAAGGAAGACCAAGAGTCACCTCTGCTGCGGAAGATAAGTTCATCCGAGTCACCAGCCTCAGAAATCGCAGGTTAACAGCAGCTCAGATTAGAGACCAGGTCAATGCCACACAGAGTTCTAACAGCAGACACATCTCTACAACAACTGTTAAGAGGAGACTGTGTGCAGCAGGCCTTCATGGAAAAATAGCTGCTAGGAAACCACTGCTAAGGACAGACAACAAGCAGAAGAGACTTGTTTGGGCTAAAGAATACAAGGAATGGACATTAGACCAGTGGAAATCTGTGCTTTGGTCTGATGAGTCCAAATTTGAGATCTTTAGTTCCAACCACCGTGTCTTTGTGCGACGCAGAAAAGGTGAACGGATGGACTCTACATCCCTGATTCACACCGTGAAGCATGGAGGAGGAGGTGTGATGGTGTGGGGGTGCTTTGCTGGTGACACTGTTGGGGATTGATTCAAAATTGAAGGCATACTGAACCAGCATGGCTACCACAGCATCTTGCAGCGGCATGCTATTCCATCCGGTTTGCGTTTAGTTGGACCATCATTTATTTATCAACAGGACAATGACCCCAAACACACCTCCAGGCTGTGTAAGGGCTATTTGACCAAGAAGGAGAGTGATGGGTGCTACGCCAGAACCAGAACCCAATCAAGATGGTTTGGGATGAGCTGGACCGCAGAGTGAAGGCAAAAGGGCCAACAAGTGCTAAGCATCTCTGGGAACTCCTTCAAGACTGTTGGAATACCATTTCAGGTGACTACCTCTTGAAGCTCATCAAGAGAATGCCAAGAGTGTGCAAAGCAGTAATCAAAGCAAAAGGTGGCTACTTTGAAGAACCTAGAATATAAGACATATTTTCAGTTTTTTTGTTTCACACTTTTTTTGTTAAGTATATAATTCCACATTCATTCATAGTTTTGATGCCTTCACTGAGAATCTACAATTTTCATAGTCATGAAAATACAGAAAACTCTTTGAATGAGAAGGTGTGTCCAAACTTTTGGTCTGTACTACATATATATATATATATATATATATATATATATATATATATATATATACATACACACACACACACGTAGTGTGTACAGATACTGTACATAGAATATGCAGCGATATAGTCTTTTTAGGTTTTGCTACTTTTACACAATTAAATAAAAAATTATGTTTTTGTGTGGCCATTTTGTGAGAGCCAAATTTGTTTTATTTTTCTGGCAATGATGTTGTGTGAGGGTTTATTTTGTATGGGATGAGTTGACATTTTCATCTCTACAATTTTGGGGTACATAAGATTTTTTGAATTGCTTGATATTATGTTTTTTTGTGAAACAAGGTGACCAAAAATATCTGTTCTGGCATTGTTTTTAGTTATTTATTTTTTTACAGAGTTTACCTGACCGTGAAGATAATGTGATATTTTTAGAGAGCAGGTTGTTACGGACATGGCAGTAATGTAACAGCCAGACCTCTGTACTGATCAAGCAGGCACAAGTCCTGCTCCTACATGTTTATATGGTGATTTGCACAAATGTTCATGGATTAAATATCTTGTGACAATCCAGAGTGGCTTAAAAGGGTCACTGAGTTTTGAAGTTTTGGATATTTCATAGAGACACAAAACAGCTTTGATCAGTGGTGGGACAATCACTGAGGATCAAATGAGGAGAGAGATATTCACTGCAGGAGAGAGAGTAATAGACTGTCTATGGGCCCATCTCTCTTTCATCTCCTGCAGCAAGAATCTACTGCAGCAAATAGAAAGAGTGACATATGTGGGCTATGTGAGATACGTTTCCCTATCCTCAATCTAGGGGGTCGCTGGGGGTTTCAGCACTCAGACCTCACCATGTTTGTTGTCATCAATATAATATCTTCACATCTTCACAGCTCTGGTAAGTTATATTCAAGTGAATGGGCTTGAGCTGCAATACCAAACACATCCCATGATCAAGTGTGCCTAGATTCTTTTCTTTTTTTTTCCTAAATTTATTCAACCCTTTAACCCCTTAAGGACCCTTGATGTACATGTGCGTCATAGCTGGCCATGACTTAAGGACCAGTGACGTACATGTACGTCAAGCTGATCGGGCGGGTGCAGGAGCTGCGCCCGTCCGATCAGCGGCAGCGGTCCGGCAGTCATAGATAGGCATATTAACCCCTTGTAAACCGCAGTCAAAGCTGACCGCGGCATGCACGGGGTTTGTGGAGGGTACGGGTGCCCTCCACATCTCCATTGGGTCCCCGCGATGCAGTGATGGGGACACAGTGTCACAGAAGGCAGCCCCAATGCCTTCCATAGGTATCGGGGCTGCCTTCTACGGAAGCCTGTCATATCCAGCCCCTGAGGCTGGGTCTCACAGGCAGGCTGTCAGCATCGAAGCTGACAGCCAGTACATTACAATACACAATGTATTGTAATGTATTGCAGAGGGGATCAGACCCCCAGAAGTCCCAGAGTGGGACAAAAATAAAAAGTTAAAAAAAAAGTGTTTTCCATAATAATAAAAAAAAAATAAAGTTTCACATTAAAAAAACACCCCTTTCCCAAAATAAAACACATAAAATTGTAAAAAAAATAGAAAAAAAGAAAAACAGACAGACAATCTAACCATTACCTCATCTCGCAAAAAAATGAGCCCCTACCTGAGACAATCGCCCAAAAAATTAAAAAAACTATAATTCTCTTCTAGACTATGGACACACTAAAACATGATTTTTTTTGTTTCAAAAATGATATTGTGTAAAACTTCAATAAATACCTAACATGTATACTTTTTTTTCTCACCACATCCGTAACAACCTTCTCTATACAAATCTCACATGAGCTAACCCCTCAGGTGAACACAGTAAAAAAAAAAAAAGTGTCAAAAAAGCCATTTTTTGTCATCTTATATGACAAAAAGTGTAATACCAAGCGATCAAAAAGTCATACACACCCCAAAATAGTACCAATCAAACTGTACCAATCAAAAATTAAGCCCCTACATAAGACAATCGCCCAAAATATAAAAAAAAAAATCTATGGCTCTCGGACTATGGAGACACTAAAACACGATTTTTTTTTTTGTTTCAAAAATATTATTGTGTAAAACTTAAATAAATGAAAAAAGTATACATATTAGATATTGCCATGTCCGTAACGAACTGCTCCATAAAAATATCACATGATGTAACCTGTCAGATGAACGTTGTAAATAACAAAAAATAAAAACGGTGCCAAAATAGCTATTGTTTGTTACTTTGTCTCACAAAAAGTGTAATATAGAGCAAACAAAAATCATATGTACCCTAAAATAGTACCAACAAAACTGCCACCTTATCCCGTAGTTTCCAAAATGGAGTCACTTTTTTGGAGTTTCCACTCTAGGGGTGCATCAGGTGGTCTTCAAATGTGACATGACAACTTAAAATTTTCCCAGTGAAATCTGCCTTCCAAAAACCATATGGCGTTCCTTTCCTTTTGCTCCCTGCTGTGTGCCCGTACAGCAGTTTGCGATCACAAATGGGATGTTTCTGTAAACTACAGAATTAGGGTAATAAATATTGAGTTTTGTTTGGCTGTTATCCCTTACTTTGTTTCTGGAAAAAAATTGAATTTAAATGGAAAATCTGCCAAAAAAGTGAAATTCTGAAATTTCGTCTACGTTTTCTTTAATTCTTGTGGAACACCTAAAGGGTTAACAACGCTTGTAAAATCAGCTTTGAATACCTTGCGGAGTGTAGTTTCTAAAATGGGGTGGTTTCTATTATGTAAGCCTCACTAAGTGATTTCAGACCTTAATTGGTCATTAAAAAGTGGGTTTTGGAAATTATCTGAAAAATTTCAAGATTTGTTTCTAAAAGTCCTCAAAAGATAAAATGTCATTTTGAAAATGATCCAAACGTGAAGTAGACATATGGGGAATGTAAAGTTTTAACTATTTTTGGAGGTATTACTATGTATTTTAAAAGTAGAGAAATTGAAATTTAGAAATTTTTTGAAATTTTTGGTAAATTTGGTATTTTTTCATAAATAAAAATCAAATATTTTGACTCAAATTTGCCACTGTCATGAAGTACAATATGTGACAAGAAAACAATTTGAGAATGGCCTGGATAAGTAAAAGCATTTTAAAGTTATCACCACATAAAGTGACACATGTCAGAATTGCTTAAAATTGCCTGGTCCTTAAGATGAAAAATAGCAGGGTCCTGAAGGGGTTAAATGGAATCTATCACCAACACATTAATTTTAAAAACAGTGCTTTAAGCCTCATTCACACGTGTGTGAAGCATCCGAAGGATTCTCAAATGAATGGAGAAGTGTGCTGTCCGTGGAGAACACGTACAAGACACATCCGTGAAACACTGATGTGTGATTGAGGCTTTAGTCAGGTGAACTAAAGCTACGTGTCTGTAAATAGATGGATAGGGAAGTCACTGGTGATAGATTCCCTTGAAGTTATTCTACATGCAAATGTAGTAGTGCTAATATGTCAGTATAGATGTAAACATGAAACTATAAATTATTTAGTAGTGTTGAGCGAACATGTTCGGCCGAATACACTATTCGGCCGAACATGGTGGTGCTCGGGTACATGCGGTATTCGGCCGAATACCGTGTGTGCTCGAGCGTCATGCTCGAGTCCCCTCCCTGCATGCTAATTAGCCAGTTAGCGTGCGTGGAGGTATGGCATTTAGTGTAATGCCAGTAGCCATGTTAGCTACTGGCATTACACTGATTGGCTGGCCGGGAACGCGTCATCGGGTGTTATAAAGCACCCAGTGACCTGTGACCTGGCCAGTGTTAGACATGGAGAGGTGCTGCAAGAAAGGAACAGAGTGTAGGGAGAGAAGCATGCTAGGCAGGGATAGAAATTGCTCCAAAGAGACCCAAAAACTCTTTTAAGGGCTATTATATCTGGCACAAACTTATTATTTTTTATATTTTAGTACAAGGTGTTGAAAATAGCGCTAGGTGGCCTGCCATGAACGCCACAATCGATGCTGCAGCAAGGAGGGACATACGCTGTATGGAGAGAAGCACGCTAGGCAGGGATAGAAATCGCTCAAAAAAAAAACAAAAGCCCTTGTAAGGGCCATTATATCTGTCACAAACATTTATTTACTGATATTTGAATACTTTAAAGGTGGTGAAAATAGCACTAGGTGGCCTGACATTAATGACACATGTGCTGCTGCTGCCTGCTGTAGGACACTCTCTGTCTCTTAATATTATAAAAATGATTTTCTGTCTGTCTGTTCTCTATGCGCGACCAAACTACTGGACCGATTTTTCACCAAATTCGGCACACAGGTACATCAGGTGCCCGTGAAGGTTTTAGACCAGGTCTTATCTCTCTAGGACATAACATTCCCGAGATATTACCAATATATGACCTGCATTAGCCAATATTAGCCTGACAGCATTGGTTTTAAACCCCAACTGGCATTCTGTGCACAGACACACACAGGGAGGGCAGGTTTCCATAACAGCACAGCCAGGTAATTATCAGCCAGCTGAGGTTCTCAGGTAACAATCCAGTCTTTTCTATTCAATGCTTTAAAGGGGCAGAACGCTGTGGATGATACTGTTAAATGGGTATTCCGGTTACCATAAATATAACTTATGTTTTAGACTAATTTTACACTATGACCGTTCAGTAGTAAATCTTCCACTGCTACCCATTGCGTGTCTTTATAAATTACCATGGCACCGACCTGTGATTCACACCACTCTCAAAAGAAGGACTTGCAACACCTGCTCCAGGTTTCACTAAGGCACACCCCGAATCTGTCAGGCCACGCCCCCTTCCTCCTCCGCAGCCAATTGGGATTGAAAAAATGAAGGTAAAAATAAACTTCAGTCAGCTGCAAGGGTGGGAGGGTTTCTCTCTGCAACAACAAACAGAAACATTAGATTAAATAGACTAATATTAGACTACTGCCGTTCAGTAGTAATAAAATATGTTTTCCTCCACTAAAAGGACTTAAAAGCAACCCCCCCAAAGGTCCCGCTAAACCACGCCCCCGGTCAGGCCACGCCCTCTCCAACTCCACAGCCAATGGGGATTGAAAAAAATGAAGGTAAAAATCAACGTCTGTCAGCTACAGGAATGGGTGGGAAGGAGACTTTCTCTCTGCAATGACACACACACAAACATTAAATGAAATAGATTAAATATACCCGTGCGAAGCAATGTTTTCTTCCACTGCTACCCACTGTGTTTCCTTAAATTACCATGGCATTGACCTATAATTCAGGCCACCCTGAAAAGAAGGACCTAAAAGCACGCCCCCGACCCGGTCAGGTCATGCCCCCTCCCACTCCGCAGCCAATGGGGATTGAAAAAATGAAGGTAAAAATCAACTTCTGTCAGACTTTCTCTCTGCAACGACACACAGAAACATTAAATAAAATAGATGAAATATACCCAGGCGAAGCCAGGTCTTTCTGCTAGTATACTATATACCTGACATACTTTGCTATAATTTCTGCTGTTAAGCCCGCAGTAATTCTTTTGCGTCTTGCTGTATAACATTTGCGTATTGATAGAATTTCTATAGGCAGGGTTACTATCATTGTTCAAACGCCCATTGGGAAATACGTTTTTTTTTGGGTGTCAAAAAAAACCCTGGTGTGCCCTGTCAGTAACGCTAGATGCACAGCGTATTACAACCGTTCAAAAGTCTCTGTAGCTGACATCCGTATTTAATATGAAGGTAAAAATCAACTTCTGTCAGACTTTCTCTCTGCAACTACACACAGAAACATTAAATAAAATAGATGAAATATACCCAGGCAAAGCCAGGTCTTTCTGCTAGTATACTATATACCTGACATACTTTGCTATAATTTCTGCTGTTAAGCCCGCAGTAATTCTTTTGCGTCTTGCTGTATAACATTTGCGTATTTGGATTTGGGTAGGTAGAACGAATTTCGCTGTTCAAAAAAGACCAAAGTCCATTATGAAATACGTCTTTTTTATTTTTTGGGGTGGCAAAAAACCCCAGGTGTGCTCTGCCAGTAACGCTAGATGCACAGCGTATTACAACCGTTCAAAAGTCTCTGTAGCTGACATCCGTATGTAATACCGTTCATTTAGTCCGCAGTTCCTCATTTGCTGCTGCAGTTCAATTTTCCTAAGGAGGGAATTAAACAATACGGAAAGTATTTGGGTAGGTAGAAAGATTGTCGCTGTTCCAAAAAGACCAAAGTCCATTGTGAAGTACTACTTTTTTTTATTTTTTTGGGTGGCAAAAAAAAACCCAAGTGTGCCCTGTCAGTAATGCTAGGTGCACAGCGTATTACAACCGTTCAAAAGTCTCTGTAGCTGACATCCGTGTTTAAAACCGTTTATTTAGGCCGCAGATCCTCATTTGCTGCTACAGTTCAATTTTCCTTTGGAGGGAATTAAACAACAGTGATAGTGTTTAGGTAGGTACAACGTATTGTGCTGTTCAAAAAAGACTAAAGTCCATTGTAAAATACGTCTTTTTTAAATTTTTCTGGTTTTCAAAGAAACCCAGGTGTGCCCTGTAAGTAACGCTAGGTGCACAGCGTATTACAACCCTTAAAAAGTCTCTTAAATACGTAGCTGACATACGTATTTAATACAGTTCATTTAGGCCGCAGTTCCTCATTTACTGCTGCGGTTCAATTTTCCCTAGGAGGAAATTAAACAATTGGGATAGGATTTGGGTAGGTAGAACGAATTTCGCTGTTCAAAAAAGACCAAAGTCCATTGTGAAATACGTCTATTTTTATTTTTTTGGGTGGCAAAAAAACCCCCCGGTGTGCTCTATCATTAACGCTAGGTGCACAGTAGAGATGAGCGAGCACTAAAATGCTCGGGTGCTCGTTATTCGAGTCAAACTTTTCCCGATGCTCGGGTGCTCGTTTCGAATAACGAACCCCATTGAAGTCAATGGGAGACTCAAGCATTTTTGCAGGGGACCAAGGCTCTGCCTAGGGAAGGCTGGGTGAAAACCTGGAAACCTCAGAAAATGATGGAAACACCACGGAAATAGACAGGAAACAGCAGGGGCGGCATGCATGGATGCCTCTGAGGCTGCTTAATCCCACCATTACCCCAAATTCTCCTACTGGGGCATGTGTGGTATCGATTCTTCTCAGTTTAAAATCGTATACGTCCCCTATCTTGGGACCATATATTTCATGGATTTTTCGAACACGGAAAAGGAAAAAGAGCTTGCTCTGGCCAGGGGAGTGTCTTTTCTACTGCAGCTAAGGGGATGTGTCCATGCTCTGCCTATCACAGGTCAGGAGGCAATTAAAAGAAGAACCAAAAAAAATCAGTACAATATCTAATACGTCCCCTATCCGGGTAAATTGTTTGGAGAGAGGGCCTGTAGGTGGGGGGCAAGCTGGGGGGAAGGAGGTTGAGCTGGAAGAGCCAGAGGAGTGCCCCCTGGGCTAGCATGTGTGGTGGTGACAACAGCCGGATGGATTTGGAAAAACTTTAGCATCAACCGGTACGGTATGTATTCTTCTGAGTTTAATGCCGTATACGGCACCTATCCGGAAAAATAGGTTGGAGAGAGAGAAAGGGAGGAAAAAGA
>ONZH01028248.1:0-306330 GCA_900303285.1 Rhinella marina
ATCTTGTATGTTTGGTGCTGGGGATGTAATGTCCATCCAATAGGTGTCACCTACCGGTATATGGTATGTTACTGCTGCAGCCAATCAGTGCTCTAATGCTGAGAACTGGCTGCAGTGGTCACATGCCATACACCTGCCCATCAGTGTGCCATCACCAGCACTATGACAGATCTGCACACTCGCCCATTACATGCCTGTCAGTCTTTGTTTACGTGGCAGCAGCAATGATGCCAGAAAGTCCAGCGTGTCACAGGCGTCACCACTGCAGCCATATAACCAAAGCATTCAATGGCAGGGAGGGAACAGCTGAGAATTGTGGATTTCTTTTCCATCTGCCATATTTTATTTTTAATTACTGAACAATCCTCTTTATTCTAACCATACTAGAGCGGTATTTTTATAGTTAGGCTTGCTGGCTTGAATTTTCACGTGGTGGGGGTGGGGGGGTATGTGTGGTAAGAGCCAGGGGAGGTGTGATGGGTGACGGTGTACGAGCCGATTAGGGGGCGTGGTTTAGCAGATTGGGGGCGTGGTTTAGCAGATAGGGGTGTGGTTTAACATGTTGGGGGTGTGGCCAAAAATGTCCTCCTTTTTGACATGAGGCCGGTGGCCACCCTACTCACTCCTAGTGTTGTATCTTAGTAGGGCCCTCACTCCTAGTGTTGTATATTAGTAGGGCCCTCACTCCTAGTGTAGTATCTTAGCAGGGCCCTCACTCTTAGTGTTGTATATTAGCATGGCCGTCACCCCTAGTGTTGTATATTAGCAGGGCCCTCACTCCTAGTGTTTTACATTAGCAGGGCCCTCACTCCTAGTGTGGTATATAAGCTGGGCCCTCACTCCTAGTGTTGTATCTGAGCAGGGCCCTCACTCCTAGTGTTGTATATTAGCAGGGGCCTCACTCCTAGTGTTGTATATTAGCAGGGGCCTCACTCCTAGTGTTGTATATTAGCAGGCCCTCACTCCTAGTGTTGTATATTAGGGGTAGGGTGGCCAGACGTCCGGTTTTAGGCCGGACATTCCGGTTTTTAGACTCCTGGTCCTCTGTCTGGCGCAAGGCCAGGACGGCCGGCCAGAAGTCCGCTTTTTTGTGGTTATGGGTGACGGGACGGCGGGCATGGTCACTTTAAGTATCCCCGACCCCATGGCAGGAGGCAGGGCCTGACAGCACGTCCAGATCACACAGCGCGCTGTGTGACGTGACGTCACAACGTCATTAGCGCTGCTGCCCGGCCAATTCTAATTTCTGCAGGCCGGAACGGAGGAGCGCGGGTGCCACTTGCAGACCCTGCCCAGTGTCCACTCTACTCACTGGCGTCTTGTCTGGCCCAGCCATCCACACCACGATCCCGGATCCCACCACTTCTTCCTCTCTGACTGCCAGGCCCAGGCATAGTCAGTCAGCGTCGACTCAGCCTGAGCCAGCCCACTAGTCACAAGGACCAAGGCCCAGGTACTACTGGTATCTTCCATATATTATTATATATGTACAGCTAGTATTAGTTATACATCTTCTGGAATATTATATAATATACCAGAAGATGTATAACTTATACAAGCTGTAAATATATAATTATATACAGGAGATGCCCATGTTATACCAGCATGGTCCATATCCCTGTATACAAGAAGACGTATAACTTACAGTATACCAGCTGTACATATATAATTATATACAGGAGATACCCAGGTTATACCAGCATGGTCCATATCATCATATACAAGAAGATGTTATACCGTATAACATCGTCTTGTATATAGTGATATGGAGCATGCTGGTATAACCTGGGCATGTCCTGTATATAATTATATATGTACAGCTAATATAACCTGGGTATCTCCTGTATATAATTATATATGTTCAGCTGGTATAAGTTATACATTTTCTTGTATATAGTGATATGAACCATGCTAGTATAACCTGGGTATCTCCTGTATATAATTATATATGTACATCTGCTATAACCTGGGTATCTCCTGTATATAATTATATATGTACAGCTGGTATAAGTTATACATCTTCTTGTATATAGTGATATGGAGCATGCTGGTATAACCTGGGTATCTCCTGTATATTATTATTATATATGTACAGCTGGTATAAGTTATACATCTTCTGTATATAGTGATATGGACCATGCTGGTATAACCTGGGTATCTCCTGTATATATTTATATATGTACAGCTGGTGTAAGTTATACATCTTCTTGTATATAGTGATATGAACCATGCTGGTATAACCTGGGTTTTTCCTGTATATAATGCCCAGTAAGTAAAGCGTAAGTGTAATACAGTACTAGCAGTGTATGAGATTAAACAAATCTCACTTTTATTTTGTTTTGTTCCATACGGAAATTGACCTGCCATGCGGATTTAGAAATCCTCAGAATGTCAATTTTTGGTATGAGTTTTGTTTTTTCCCCCCAGTTCTCCAGAGGCAGTTAAAGGGGTTGTCCTGCCATTTATATAGATCAGCTGTCAGAGTGCCGCTTCCTGGTCATTACACTACTCGTCGTCTCATGTGGAGCGATGGAGTGTGTAATGGTGTAATTACAAGCACTAGTACAAGTACAGTATGTATTCTGTCTATTGTATCGCGCATGCTGTAATATTAAAGCATTGTCCGCCACTGTCCCCGGTACGATGTCCTCCTTTTTGGGTTGTGATGTCCTCCTTTTTGGGGTTGTGGAAGTGGCCACCCTAGTCCATACACCAAAGACTGCAGCCCAGGCACATGTACTGGAACCCGAACACCTAACAGGACTCAGTACACACAACACACCCAGGAACCAGCTCACCGGCAACCACTCACAGTATCGCTGTTCCCCCTCCGGGGAACCCTGGAGCCCTCTCACCGAAGGCACATACATACAGGAAATGTCTGGACTCCATGTCAGAAAACACATGGCAGTCACAGACCAAACACCCACCCGTACATAAACCACATAACAGGAATAAGGGAAGGGGATGAGAAGACCTCGATGACATATTAAGTGGCCACAAGGATTGGGCAGATGGAATCCCAGGAAAGGTGCATAGCTCCAGCACCAACGGAGGCTGAAGCACAACTCACCCACCAGGCTAGCAACAACAGAATAAAAGCACCTAGTGACCACACCCAGGTCAATATGTTAACCCCATGAGAACCAGACAGGGAAGGAGGGAAGCATGCAATCAGGGAACATACCAGCAACCAAAACTACACGTTGCCCCTGGCAACCACGGCCTACTACCGCAGCCAGAATGCCAGGACACAAACATGAGCAACATGGAAGCCGTGTCACGGAGAACAACCGAGACACCACCAATTTACACGTTGCCCCTGGCAACCAGCATACAACCAAATCCGGAATACCAGGGCACAAACATGAGCAACATGGAAGCCGTGTCACGGAGAACAACCGAGACACCACCAATTTACACGTTGCCCCTGGCAACCAGCATACAACCAAATCCGGAATACCAGGGCACAAACATGAGCAACATGGAACACGTGTCACGATAACCACACGGTACGTGACACAGAATGTCTGATCCCCTGTAAAAAAGATTCTCAAAAAACCAAATGCAATACTTTTGGTTACAATTTTATAACAACATATAATCAGAATTTCCAAATGATCAAAGCAGTGGTAAAGAAGCACTGGCATATCCTCAAAAGGGACCCCATTTTATGTAAACTACTCCCCAAAGCTCCCTGTTTAACATACAGGAGGGCTAGGACCTTGAAAAATATTCTAGCCCCAAGTAAACTAAGGGAACCACTAAACATCTCCCAAAGAGATAGCAATCAGACCGTTTGGAATGGTTGCAATAAATGTAACCAACCTAGATGCCTATGCTGCGATATCATCTGCAAAAGTGAAATGTTCAAAAACCATTCAAGCGGTGAGAGCTTTCAAATAAATGGCAATTTGGACTGTAGTTCTACACATGTTATTTATGTCCTAGAATGCCCCTGCAATCTGTTTTATGTCGGACGCACAACGCAGACTTTAAGAAATAGACTGAATAAGCACCGGTCGAATATCCGAAAGGAATATCAGAAGCACAGTGTGTCTAGACACTCAGCGGACTATCACGACGGTAGCATGACTGGTTTCAGAATTACCGCAATTGAACAAATCCCCGTTCATCAACGGGAGGACATCCACTTTATACGCCGACGGGAAATGTTCTGGATCTTTAAACTAAACAGTCTTAGCCCATATGGCTTGAATGAAGCCTTTGAAATTAATTTATAAGCACCAGTGTAACCATTCTTTGCTGTTGGGTTGCTCTTATCAATGTATAATCCCTCACAAATTTGTATATATATATCTTTACCTGTAGGCTCATAGAAATAGGTTTTTGAGGACAATTATTCCAGGCCCTCTAAAAACACACCGTTAAAAACACACTGTTAAAACCAATCTCAAAGCTAATTAAAAGCACATACAACTGTCAATATACGCTATACAGTATTATTTTTCATTTCATTTTTACTTTCTATGCTCTGTAATTTTTTCAAAATTTCTGTAATTATTTATTTATTTTTTATTTTCACAAAAGCACAAACCATTATAACCAACATCTAATATTTATTCTAGACCACATGTTACTCTATTTTTTCTAAAGGTCATCCTTTAGTCATCATTATAATATCCAACTAATACTGTCATATCACCATTCACCATTTATATTAGCAGGCCATCTCGTGTCAAATATCTCAAGTTCACATCACTCCCTTAACTATGTGTCATGATTCCCTCTCCCCCCCCTCTTCAGAAACAGCACGCTGCCCGGAGTTGCCTCCTCCCTCTTTTCTGCAGGCTCCTGCTTGCGTTCCACAAGCGGTCCAGAGGTCGATCACGTGGTCCCTCCACGTGACCTTGGTACTGCCTCCTTCCCTTGCGAGTGCGGACCTGCGGCCCTCCCCTTTTTCACTTTTACGGGCGGTCCGGGCTCTGCGTTCCACGGGCCGACCACGTGACTCGGCTTGCGCTTCACCAGCTGGTCACGTGGGCCGCCAGTAGATATGTATTTTTTAGTCCGATTCACTCATCTACCACTCGTTTTTAATAAACTATGCCAGGATCCATACGGGCATTTGTTTTACAACATGACCTATATTTATTTTATTTTATTTTATTCTATTTTATTTAAGTATGTATATATGCAACATCTAATTAATTATGCATGAACTCACTAGTACCGCCTCCCAGTGCGGTTTTTGGCGGTTTTTGGGGTATGTACACACACTATAAATGTTTGTATGTCTGAATCATTTCTTAATTGTTGTAACCTGATGAAGGGGACCTTGTATTCCCCGAAACACGTCGTTTATGTCACTTGCATGCTGGTAATATAATAAAATATTGCCAAATTAAGAAGTTATTGGACCTACATCAATTTGCGCCTAAAAGCAGGAAACTTTACCCTTCTATATAATCAGGATCTGCTGCTGGCAAACAATGATTCAGTATGGGGATTAGCTATGGCATTCATGATCGTTCCTCCCCATCCTATGGATGAGATCGCTGCTTGTAATAGCAGTGGGCTCCTCCGGTGACAAGCAGGCGATTGCTAAGAAGGATCACTTCCCTCCTGACAACCTGTCACGAACGTGGCTGCATCAGGTTGCAGGTGTTCGGTTAGACTTTAAAAAGTGACATAATTTGACGTTTTCCTCTTGGTTTGGTTGCTGTTTAATACACCCCTTCCCCTCAGCTGTTGTGGGTGTGGTGATTGTCTTTCCCCTATTTATCCCTTCCTCTCCCAGTATCCCTTGCGGTTTATACTTTCTGCTGACTTTGTTGTCTGTGGTGTGGATCTCGGCTGAGATCCAGTTGCTGCAATTTCTGCATTAAGATAAGTGTTATTTTCCCTTTTGTGTTTATCCTACTTTTCCCTGTTGTGGTTTAGCCTTCTGGAGTCCCCTGTTCGTCCGTCCTTTTGGAGGAACGGGTTGACTTCTTCCCCTGTCACTAGTGGCAGGGTTCTCTAGGGTCAGGTGTTATTAGGTTCCTGTGTATGAACTCTCCTACCTCTAAGGCCTGTTCATACTGGTAGTCAGCCAGGGCCTAGTTTCAGGGTTTCCTGCAGGAGGTGACCATTTCCCTTGTTTTGTCCCTTTTCCTTCCCTCTTACGCTTGTTGTGGCTATACCCTCCACACCAGAGCGTGACACAATCGCCTGCAAAATCTGCGCTTGTAATATAAACACAAGCTGCTTTCTCATTTGGCTCTGTTAACTTTATTTTCTAATTCTTATATAGATCAGCCCAGAGGCCTTGATCGAAGGGTCACTCTTTGGGAATACTCATATCCCTTCTCTAGGCAGTTTGCACCATTTTGATGATTGTCTGCTGACTCACTTGCCAATCTTGAAATTCATCTCCTCCTATGGAGTGGGAGGAGCCTGGGGAATCTACTACTCTGATCTGGTGACCGGCCAGAACCTCATTTGCCCTGACAGTCTCACATATTCTAGCTATGATGGAGAGGAATCTAGTCCTCTTCATTATTTATTTGCAGCGCTACTGTATGATACATAGCTGTTAAAGATGTTTCCGAGATAATTAAAAATATCAGACAACCCTGTAGGGTCTACTCACCCTTTAGTCCAGTCCCTTTCACTACTTCTGGCACTGTTTGTTTTCACGTGCCTGGATATGGCACATGACTGCTGGAGCCAATCACTGTCCTTGGGGGTCTACAGCTGATGCAGGCAATGGCTGCAGCAGTGAAGTGTCAAATCCAAGCACGTCACTGTACACATAACCAACTACTGTGACACTAGTTTGATCTCCTGTCCTGGTTCTGTTCCCAAGCTTTGGCACTTTCAGATTCCAAGCTTTGGCACAAAAAATGTTGAGGAAAAACAACATGAAACAGCTGGTTCAAATGTAAAATATTATTATTTAGATTACAACAACGTGACATACAGCATGCACTAAAATGTCCTATCAATGTGTCCTATCCATCAGATATTATTATCAGTCTTGAACACAGTATAACATTTAATCACAATGCAAACAGATGAGCATATGGTCATCAGATATGCTTCCTTATCTTCTGCCTTCTTGGATTGTTCTGGTGTGGTTGGCTGGAAGGGTAAGGTTATTTCTTTTGGTTTGTGAAAAATTGTTTGAAAGCACAAATATAATTTTCCTTAAAGCACAGCAGAATATATAGTATTTTTAATGTGTCTTTTAGAAAGAAAATGATATATAAGCCAGACAGAATGGTAGAATGAATAGATTTCTTTCACAGGAACTAATGATCACATGAATGCTCATTCCCGTTAAATAGCCAGTGTAATTGAGCCAACCAATCACCCGATGAACAAACCAACACTCATTCATTGAGTGAAAGCATAGCTGATGTGGCACCCAAAATCACGGATGGACCCATGCTGATTGACAGAAGATGAAGGGCAACATAAGTCAGCGGAGCCGGCAATACCTTAAAGAGGACCTTTCACCACTCCTGACATGCCTGTTTTAATAGCATCATGCATTCCCCATGTAATAACAAGTCTGGAGCATCTATTCTTATGAGTCTATGTTGTGCCATTCCTTTATTATTTCTACTAGAAGTCATAAATGCATTGCTAGCAGTCTGCAGTAAGGGTATAGAGGGGTGGTAAACAGTTGGGGGGGGGGGTACCTGCACAGTCTGACAGTGGCATCACTGATTGGATAGAGTGAGCCTGTGCAGGTACACACCCCTAACTGGTTACCTCCTCTCTGTACCCTTACTGCAGACTGCTAGCAATTCATTAATAGCTTCAAGTAGAAATAAGCACAGATGTAGAAATGGCACAATGTAGAGCCATAAGAATAGATGTTCCAGAACTGTAATTACCTGGGGAATGCATGAAACTATTAAAATAGACATGTCAGGAGTGGTGACAGGTCCTCTTCAACGCAACACAAAATACCAGCCCAATAGAAGAAAATACCAGCAGTATTCAACTGTATCACTGTCCTGAGAATAGCGATATGGTTGAATTCAGAAGGGCCCCTATGGCTGACAGCTAGATGCTTAAGTTCCTGATGCTTCTAGCACTAATTTATGCTGAGAGCATCAGATTGTTACATACTCAGCCAGCAGTTGTGAAGAGGGGCGGCCCCATAGGCATCAGTCCACCAGCAAATTTCCCTGTAGGGTCTATGACCAGTCCGCCCCTGCCCAAAATTGTTTCTGAGCAGCAGATTGTCCTGTGTAAACAAGGATCTACTACACAGATATGATGAGTCTCTATGGAGACAAGCGATTGCTGTAGCATATAGCGGAGGTGATCAGCCTCACCTCTGCTCGTAATCAGGCAATTTTGGAGAATGAATGGGTCATTCCCATTAATTTCCTGGTCAGTCAGCCCATGTAAAGGGTAGGCTACTTTCACACCAACATTTTTGCTGGATCCGTCATGGATCAGCAAAAACGTTTCCATCTTGATAATACAACCGTCTGCATCTATTATGAGCAGATCAGGTTTTATTATTTTTAACATAGCAATGATGGATCCGTCTCTATTGACTTACATTGTGAGTCATGACGGTCCGTCTTGCTCCGCATCCCAGGATGCACTCAAAAACGCTGCTTGCTACTCTTTTGTCTGTGTCATGGGAACACAATGAAATGGAATGCAAAGCATCCTGGTGCACTCCATTCCCTTTAGTTCAGTTATGTCCCTATTGACAAAGAATGGGAACAAAACTGAAGCGTTTTGAGACCCTATGACGGATTTCAATAGCGGAAAGGGAAAATGCTGGTATGAAAGTAGCCGTAAGAGCTCATGCACACTGCAGAGCTACATCCCTAAAACCTTTCCAGAGGCACACAGAGGTCCTATGGCTCTGTACTACAGAGCTGGAAACCTTTCATGTACCACCAGCGTACAGTATTACTGATATTTTCTATAAATCCATTGGATGCATACAGAGGAAAAGTATTTGTTCATAAACTGCTATGGAGAAGTGATACATATGTGAGGCCTAATGGTTAGGCCTGCCTGCTGCCTGCATGCATAGTGAGTACTGAAAAGTGATTAAAGCTATGGTAGTTTAGCAAAGCAGCCCTGCTAGAGGAGATTCATACACTTTAGAAGCAATGGCTCTAATAACTGGGGCCCAATGTAATGGGGTCAGATCCCCCCATAACAGTCATCCACAAATCCCCAATAAGTGTCCTCCACAGATCCCCCATAAGTGTCCTCCACAGATCCCCCTTACAGTGTCCTCCACAGATTTTGACAATCCCCCTAACAGTGTCCTCCACAGATCCCCCATAACAGTGTCCTCCACAGATCCCCATAACAGTGTCTCCACAGATCCCCCATAAGTGTCTCGCACAGATCCCCCCATAAGTGTCCTCCCCAGATCCCCATAACAGTGTCCTCCACAGATCCCCCATAAACAGTGTGTCCTCAAGATCCCCATAACAGTGTGTTTCCAGATTCCCATAAAAGTTGTGTCCTCACAGTCCCCATAACACTGTCCTCCAAGATCCCAAAGTTTCCTCCACAGATCCCAAACAGTGTGTCTCCAAGATCCCATTATTCAAACCACCAAAGAACCATTTGGTTTCAATATTTATTTTCTTAATTTCTTCAAAACCTAGGTGGTCTTATCATCAGGTGCGTCTTAAAGCGAAAAATACGGTATTAGGCTTTTCTTTAAATATTTGTTTCTTCCTATGTTCTATCAAACCGACATCTAAATGAATATGTATGGAATATAGTTTCCTGTCCATAGCTACAAGAATGTCAGTTACTCAGAACTATGAGACTGCAAGAACATATGTTTCAGGTCGCGGAGAAGAATACTGCTGGAATTGAAGAAATCAAGCTTGAGCTGATGGATGGAGGCTTCCAATGTTTTCCTGGGCTGGAATTATATAAACTTGAGCTATTTGCCTTATTATCTGGGTTTGCTATGTGTATGAACCACGAAACCGATGAATTTATCTATGTTTACAAAGTTATATGATTTCACCAATATTTCTGTAATTTCTTCTATACGTCGAAGTGACTACAAAACATGGATTTCTGTGCAGATTGCTTTGGAGCTACAGTATATGTTTGGCCTATACGTCTAGAAAAGTGCATAGTGTATACATCAATTGTATCCATAGTCTAGGGCAGCAGCACAGGGGCCCTGAGGAGATGGGGGCCCTCCTCAGAATTGTGTGCCGCTTCTGTGTGTCATGTGCCTAATGTGTGTAGCATGTGTCTAATGTTTGACTGGCGTGTCTCTAGTATTTGTCAGATGTGTGAGTGGTGTTTGTGTGGCATATATTTAAAGCATTGGTGTTGTGTGTGGCAAGTGTGTGATATGCAAGTGGCGTGTGTCTGTAGCACGTGTCTTGTGTGAATGAGGTGTGTACAACAGCCGTCGAATGTGAGAGTTGTACAATTAGTGAGCAAGTGTGTGTAGCAGGTGTCTTATATGTGCTTTAAGCACAACGTGCGCAGGGGTGCACCAAGCCTTTCTGCTGCCTTAGGCGAAAACTAAAACGCCCCCCCCATACCAATTTCTTAACCTAAACCCTTTGCCACAATGAAAGCGCCCCTACCTGGTGCTGGCTTAGGAGATCGCCTCATCTGGCCTTATTGGTGGTGCACCCATGAACGTACGGGTGTCTGAAGTATAACTGATACATACAGTATATAGTAGGGAGGGAGCCCAAGACACACTTTTTGCACAGGGGCCCTTGGTTGTCATTGTCTGTTTCTGTCCATAGGGCTTCATTAACCCAAAGGTGGCCAAAATATTGTCCTTCTGGCCTTCATTGGGATGGCATGAGTTTTATTCCAATTGTATAGGAAAGCACAGCAGACTATACAGACCTATACAGTCATGGCCAAAAGTTTTGAGAATGATACAAATATTAATTTTTACAAAGTCTACTGCTTCAGTTTTTATAATGGCAATTTGCATATACTCCAGAATGTTATAAAGAGTGATCAGCTTAACAGCAATTACTTGCAAAGTCAATATTTGCCTAGAAAATGAACTTTATCCCCCAAAACACATTTCAACATCATTGCAGCCCTGCCTTAAAGGGACCAGCTAACATCGTTTCAGTGATTGCTCCATTAACACAGGTGTGGGTGTTGATGAGGACAGGGCTAGAGATCAATCTGTCATGATTAAGTAAGAATGACACCACTGGACACTTTAAAAGGAGGCTGGTGCTTGGCATCATTGTTTCTCTTCTGTTAACCATGGTTATCTCTAAAGAAACATGTGCAGTCATCATTGCACTGCACAAAAATGGCCTAACAGGGAAGAGTATCGCAGCTAGAAAGATTGCACCTCAGTCAACAATCTATCGCATCAAGAACTTCAAGGAGAGAGGTTCCATTGTTGCCAAAAAGGCTCCAGGGCGCCCAAGAAAGACCAGCAAGCGCCAGGACCGTCTCTTAAAAGTGTTTCAGCTGCGGGATCGGGCTACCAGCAGTGCAGAGCTTGCTCAGGAAAGGCAGCAGGCAGGTGTGAGTGCATCTGCACGCACTGTGAGGCGGAGACTCTTGGAGCAAGCCCTGGTCTCAAGGAGGGCAGCAAAGAAGCGACTTCTCTCCAGAAAAAACATCAGGGACAGACTGATATTCTGCAAAAGGTACAGGGAGTGGACTGCTGAGGACTGGGGTAAAGTCATTTTCTCTGATGAATCCCCTTTTCGATTGTTTGGGACATCTGGAAAACAGCTTATTCGGAGAAGACGAGGTGAGCGCTACCCCAGTCTTGTCTCATGCCAACTGTAAAGCATCCTGAAACCATTCATGTGTGGGGTTCCTTCTCAGCCAAGGGAATCGGCTCTCTCACAGTCTTGCCTAAAAACAAAGCCATGAATAAAGAATGGTACCAGAATGTCCTCCGAGAGCAACTTCTCCCAACCGTCCAAGAGCAGTTTGGCGATCAACAATGACTTTTCCAGCATGATGGAGCACCTTGCCATAAAGCAAAGGTGATAACTAAATGGTTCAGGGAACAAAACATAGAGATTTTGGGTCCATGGCCTGGAAACTCCCCAGATCTTAATCCCATTGAGAACTTGTGGTCAATCATCAAGAGACGGGTGGACAAACAAAAACCAACAAATTCTGACAAAATGCAAGCATTGATTGTGCAAGAATGGACTGCTATCAGTCAGGATTTGGTCCAGAAGTTGATTGAGAGCATGCCAGGGAGAATTGCAGAGGTCCTGAAGAAGAAGGGTCAACACTGCAAATATTGACTTGCTGCATTAAAGGGAACCTGTCATCTCCGAAACACCCCCTGAACTAGAGTAAGCGGTGTATAGTGTAAGTGATACTGAATGCGAATATGTAAGTTTTATCCTCATACTCACTTCCATTCTGACGCTGAGCTCCCACAAACCAGCAGTAAAATGCACTCAGTGGACTCCAGTGCTCACTCACATAATGGAAAGGACTCAAAGAAGAGTCATCTCAATGCATTTTACTGCTGGTTTGTGTGAGCACAGCGTCAGAATGGAAGTGCGTATGAAGATTAAACTTACATATTCGGATTCAGCATCACTTACACTATACAACGCTTACTCTAGTTCAGGGGGTGTTTCGGAGGTGACAGGTTACCTTTAACTCATTCTAACTGTCAATATAAGCTTTTGTTACTCATAATATGATTGCAATTATATTTCTGTATGTGATAAAAACATCTGACAAACACACATAAAAACCAGAGGGCAGCAGATCATGTGAAAATATAATATTTGTGTCATTCTCAAAACTTTTGGCCATGACTGTAGAGAGAGCCACCAGAAACAAATGTGTACTTTGTGCTATATATATATTTTCTTTTTCTTTATTTACTGTGGGTGACGTATGCCACTATATGTTAATTCCCTGGAGGTCGGGAAAGGCTGAGACGCAGTCTGCACAGAGACGATTTTTCCTTCTTTATAATAAATCTCCTATATTTAGGTGGAATCGGATTGTTCTCTATCAGGCACTCAAGTTGTGGGTTGGTTTCACTGTGCTGATTGCACAACAGACCCTTTTCTTGATTCATTCCATCAAGTCTTTTTAAAGAAGGCTTTCTGCCCGTTAAGAGATCTTAATTACCCTACAGTACATCAGTAAATATTTCCATCACACAGTCTAAGCAGTGGGATGAATTATAGGTGTCACCAGGAGCTAATCTATTAGCCTTGTATAGGGCCTTTATGGAAATGTGCTAGGAAGTGTCTTTATGCCAACTGTTTATTAAAGGGAGTCTGTCACCTCCTAGGCCCCTATAAAGTACATAAAGATGCCCATAGCACATGTTGTAACAACAGTAATGTTACCTTTGGCGCATTCCTCTGTGTTTTAGAAGTCCCAAAAACTGAGTTTTAAATTTATGCAAATGAATCGCCGCATGAGCCCGGAGGCGGCGTTTAGGTCTTGGAGCCCGGGCTCCAGTCTTTTTTAACATGCAATCCCCGCCCTGCTACTGCCTCTGCCCACCCTGCACCTCGTTCGGGTCCTCCTTCTCAGCCGGTGAGATCTCAGTCTCTCGCTGGGCCGGGGCTTGCGCACTGACTTCGGCGATGCCGTGCCCAAAAGGGGCATCACAGTGCGCATGCCCCGGCCCAGCGAGAGACTGAGATCTCACCGGCTGAGAAGGAGGACCCCAACGAGGTGCAGGGCGGGTGGAGGCAGTAGCGGGGGCGGGGATTGCATGTTAAAAAGGACTGGAGCCCGGGCTCCAAGAACTAAACGCCGCCTCCGGGCTCATGCGGCGATTCATTTGCATAAATTTAAAACTCCGTTTTTGGGACTTCTAAAACACAGAGGAATGCGCCAAAGGTAACATTACTGTTGTTACAACATGTGCTATGGGAATCTTTATGTACTTTATAGGGGCCTAGGAGGTGACAGACTCCCTTTAATTAGTGAAAATTAGTGCAAAATTCACTAAATGCTTGTATTTAATGTATGACCTATAATTTGGAGTAGGTCCACTAAAGCCTAAAATGTGGCAAAAATGGACTAGCAACGTTATTAATATTTAGTATACCCAGGATGGCTTTGCTGACGGTCTGACAGTTTTATGTACTACAGATATCATATTTTATGGATTAATTTGGAGTATGCATTATTTAGAAATATAGGAGGAGATTTATCAAACTAGTGTAAAGTAGAACTGGCTTAGTTGCCCATAGCAACCAATCAGAGTTCACCTTTCATTTTTGACAGCTCCTTTGGAAAATGAAAGGTGGAATCTGATTGGTTGCTATGGGCAACTAAGCCAGTTCTACTTTACACCAGTTTGATAAATCTCCCCCATAGTGTGTGTGGCACCGTGTAGTGCATAAGTTGCAGACCAAAAAAAGGGGTAAATAAAGCTTTACTTTCCAACTAATTATTATCATCTGCCTAAAACCTTATTGGTCTAATAAAGAGCAAGGCATACCCATCAAATAAAATTAAAGGTATATTTTTATCTTATGCCTTAAAGGTGCGGGACTCCGCCATCATATTCTCCACACAATACAATGGAGAGGTGACTGTGCTTGTGTGCCTCGACAAAGCCATACAGATTCCTATCCTCTAACCAAATCTTATCCTATTCTAATAAATCCTTTGAGATGTTTTATTTCGCTTTGTGTAAAACAATTTTTACTATTTTTAAGTTTTGTTTTAAAGGGAGTCTGTCACCTAATTTTCACCAATATATCAAAGAGCACTGCCCCACAGAAGATTGCATACACATCCCAGACATACCTGTGTGCACTGTGTGTCTGTATAACATGTCCAGGAAAAGCACTTTTATTCTGCTGGAAAACAGCTCACAAGTGCCCAGCTGAAAGTGAAACTAAAAACAGCTTTCACTCCTGACTCGATTTCTAACAGCTATATCTTCTGATATAGTGGATATTATGCTATGATTCCAGTATCTTGTATTTGAAAGGTTGGAATGCTAGCTTTCAAAGAAGGTCGAAACCATATTTCTATCTGCTACCAATCACAAGATATGAGCAGCTAAAGCAGCCCTCCCCTCTTCAGTCTGGTTTGCTTTGGGCACTTGGAGCAGCAGAGCTGGGCACTTGGGAGTAGAGATGAGCGAACGTGCTCGTTACGAGCACTGTAGCCCTCGTTACGAGCACTGTAGCGCTCGGCTCCCCTGCGCAATGCCTGCAGGCATTGCGGATCCGTCCTCAGCTGCGTGTAAGTCAATGGGGACGGATCCGTTTGGTATGACACTCATACCAAACGGATCCGTCCTCCTCACCCGACTGAAAGTCAATGGGGACGGATCCGTTTGGTATGAGTGTCATACCAAACGGATCCGTCCCCATTGACTTACATGCAGCTGAGGACGGATCCGCAATGCCTGCCGGCATTCGTTCGCAGGGGAGCCGAGTGCTACAGTGCTCGTTATGAGCACGTTCGCTCATCTCTACTTGGGAGCTGTTTTCC
Organism: Rhinella marina; assembly: GCA_900303285.1. Taxonomy (NCBI): domain Eukaryota; kingdom Metazoa; phylum Chordata; class Amphibia; order Anura; family Bufonidae; genus Rhinella; species Rhinella marina. Next base: position 15,415 of record ONZH01028248.1, read on the forward strand.
AGCAGAATAAAAGTGCTTTTTCTGGACATAGAATAAAGGCACAAAGTGCACACAGGTATGTCTGGGATGTGTCTGCAACCTTCAGTGCTCTTAGTTATATCGGTGAAAAACAGGTGACAGACTCTCTTTAACCCCTTCCCGACCAGCGCCGTACTAGTACGGCGCTGGCCGGAACTTTAAAGATGGCGCCCGCTCCTGCACGGAGCGGGCGTGATGGCCGCGGGTGACCTGCATATCCAACTGGCAGGCACCCGCGGCTAACGTCCGCAACCGGCTAACCCGGACATTTAACCCCTCAGGTGCCGCGGTCAAGCCTAACCGCGGCACCCGAAGGTGTTTTGGTCCGGCTCCCCCGTGTGGCGATCGGAGGAGACGGAGCATGCCTGCAGCAGCCCCTGTCATAGTAAATGACAGGAGGCTGCTGCATAGTCTTTCCTATGGAGCCCTTGCCTGTAATAGCGCTCCATAGGAAAGCAGTAAAATCATCATAGACTCCAATGTAAGTGCATTGGAGTCTATGATATAAGCAATCAAATGATTGCTTCTTATAGTTGAGAACTATTAAAAAGTGTAAAAAAAAATAAAGTTTTAAAAAAAATAAATTAAAAAACGTAATCACCCCCCTTTCACGAAAATAAAAATAAAAGTATTAAAAAAAAAAAAATACACATCATGGGTATCGCCGTGTGCGAAAACGCCCATATTATAAAAAATAATAATTTCCCATACGGAAAAAAGCGTCAAAATGGGCGATTCGCCATTTTTTGTCGCTTTTAAAAAATAAATAAATAAATAAAAAGCGATCAAAAAATCACACACATCCCAGAATGGTATCAATAAAAAGTTCAGATCGCCCCGCAAAATATGAGCCCCCATACAGCTCCGTACACATAAATACCAAAAAGTTATAGGGGTCAAGAACTGGGAAAAAAAATGTCCAACTTTATAATTTTTTTATCACTATCAAAATGCAAGAAAAACTATACATATTAGGTATCGCCGGATTCGTACTCACCAGTAGAATGAAAGTAACTGGTCAGTTTTAACGCACATCGAACGCCATAAATAAAAAAACCTGTAAAACTGTGCTGGAATTGCGTTTTTTTGCAATTTCACCCGATTTGGAATTTTTTTCCCACTTCCCACTACACCATATGCAATATTAAATGGTGGTATTGGAAAGTACAACTTGTCCCGCAAAAAACAAGCTCTCATACAGATATGTGAACAGAAAAATAAAAAAGTTATGGCTGTATCAAGGCAGGGAGAGCAAAACGAAAACGCAAAACCGAAAAAACCTCCGGGGTAGAAAGGGTTAAAGGGGATATGTCAGCAGATGTACTGTACAACTGGCTATAAAACTGGTTGGCCTGTTGCATGTGCACTTGGCAGCTGAAGACATCTGTGTAAGTCCCATGTTCATATGTGTCCACGTTGCTGTGATAAATTAAGTTTTAATATATGCAAATAAGCCTCTAGATGCAACGGGGGCGATGCCATTACACCTAGAGGCTCAGCTTTCTCTGCAACTGCCGCATTCTCTGCACTTTGATTGACAAGTCCAGATGTGATGATGTTTTTGACTGTCCAGTCAATCAAAGTGCAAAAAGCTCAGCAGTTACAGACAGAGCAGAGCCTCTAGGTATAATGACAACGCCCCTGTTGCTCCTAGAGGCTCATTTGCATATGTTAAAACATCATTTTTCTCAGTAATGTGGACATGCACATCCAACAGGTCAGCCAGTGTCATAGGTACAAATCTGCTGACAGATGCCCTTTAATAATTTTGCTAAATGGGATCCAGGCAAGTGTGGAGGTATCAAGGACATTTCTGTTCCTATTGAAAAGACGTGGGTTCCAGATATATTTATCCAGCAGATGTAAGTATCCAAAGTTTATAAAAACAGAAGGATTTTTTGGACAGATATTTCTCAGAAAGTACTATTCTTTTAGACGGCACTGTAAATCATGCCATATATGCACAATGTGAAATGTTAAATACTATAAATATTTGGTCCTGCAAATCTATAAGTAGAACTTTTATTTGTTATATTTTGATATCAATATACACAGACTTTAACCCCTTAAAGGAGTTTTCCAGGATTTTAATACTGATGGTTTATCCTCTTCAAGTTTGTTTTTCCTTTTTGCATTTTCTTATATATTACCTTGCTTACTTTTTCTATGAATTATTAAAGTTTTTTTTCAATGTGTTGGGATAGTTCAGTGCATTTTTCTTCTAGAAGCTAACCAGTTAAACAATATCTGGATCTGAGTGCTTATATAGCATAATGTGATTTTAATCTATATTTTTGAATAAATTAGACAGGTGCTGCTTAAAGGGGTTATCCCACAATTAATGTAAAAAAAAATAATTAGACATCATATAGTACAGGGCAATCTCTTTCTACCAAAGCTAGAACCAGCCCTGTACCTCACCTCCAGAGATCTCCCCATTCATTGCTCCAATTATACTGTCATAGCTTCTAACAGTATATCCAGCTGGTGCAAGTTACAGTAAATGATGGAACTGAACTGCATCTCTCTGCCTTACCTAACAGGTGCCGCAATCAGCATTGATTGCAGCATCTGAAGGGTTAAATGATGGGGATCGGCAGGATTGCCTTTCCCTGTCGTTGCTGCTGTATATAAGCTGGCACCTGCTGCGTATGCACCACAGCAGCCTGCTCCACACAAATGCAGGCACGTAATGCCATACATGTAAGGCATCATGCATTAAGTGGTTAAGGAGTTACCTAACAAAAAAATAACATTGCTGTAGAAATACTTTCAACTTCCCCATAAACATGTACAGATTGGCCAATATACATGTTTATTTCACAAGAGAGAGAGAGAGACACAAGCCTCTGACTAGACATCAGACATACAGTATAAACAGCTTTTACTCTGCTGATGGGTAGGAGGTCAGTAGTATTACTTTTTAAAGGGGTTTTCCACTTTATTTATGGTATATTGTTGACCTATCCTCAGGATAGGTCATCAATATCAGATCGGCACGGGTCCATCTCCTGGCATTCCCACAGATCAGCTGCCTTCTCTTCATTGTTTATCTGCTCGCCATCGACACTGCAGCGGTGGGCAAGTGCAATTACAAGTAAGCCATCCCATTCACTTCTATGGGACGGCTCGTTCCTATACACTTGAATGGAAGGAGCAGGTAAACCATGAAGACCGCGCCCTTCTCTTCAAACAGCTGATCTGCAGGGGTGCCAAGAGTCGGATCCCCACGGTTCTAATATAAATAGTTTGGACAACCCCTTTAATGAAAAGTAAGCTATCTTTCTATTTTGTTCTGATGTCATTAAGTGGGTCTTTGCATGAGTCATAGAGTATATGTGGCACATTTTTTTCATATTTATTTTGTTAGCCCTTGACCCAGATTGACTGATAAAGAAAGAAAAATAAATGAATGACTCAGTAGTGGAAACCTGTATATTATAACCTCTGTGCACCATGGTATCTAGTATCACAGGTTTACCTTCAGCATAGCATATCTTGCAACTTATCCAGTTTACTATATAGGTTGGAAGACGCCACAGGTCCATCAGGTTCAACCTTTCTCAGCATGAATTGTTAGAATAATTATAACCCTCAATGTCATTTGTCATTAGGTAAGAATGTAGCTGACATTGTATCTGTTCTAGATATACAATATATAGACAGCACTCCAGTATTCGATGATAAGGTGAAGACTTTATTCAGCCAGCCATAACTGTACACATCAGTATAGTTATAGCAATGTTTCGGGCTATTTGGAGCCCTTCATCAAGCCAGTTGTAGACTCTGGCCGTAGTGTGTGACCATAGTATTGTATCTGTTATTACTACTTCTTGGGGTAGGCCATATCATAGTTTGAGTGCTCTAACTGTAAATATGTCCTATGTCCTATGTACAGTAGAAATCTTAATCACCCTCTTCTCACACATTAAAGTGTTGTCTGAAATAATTCAAAATCTTGGATAACCCATGAAATTGCTTCATATAATAAAACCATGATACATACTAATCCGTACTCCAGTTCCGTTCTCCTGTCGCTTTGTGTTTACAAACAGCAGCAGTGACATGTTCTCAGTGCTCTACAATGATTGGCTGCAGTGGTCACATGACACATCCCTGCATGTCACTCTGCAGTGATGTGCAGTGATGCAGTGTCAGTACAGAGCACCATACAGAATGGTGCCAGAGAAAGGGGTGAGTATATCATGTTTTAAAGAGGACTTTTCATAGAATGTTTTTCGTTTAATTAAGTACCTTTACTTCCAGGGTACCCTCCACTGAGGCTACCTCCTGTGCCCCCTTCAGTTTTCACGCCCAGTATGTTAATACTGAGCCCCGGTACAGGGAGGAGGAGACGCCAGAGTTTCTCAGTTGGCATCTCCTTCTCCCTGGCTGTGCCACGGTCCAATCACAGCAGAGCGCGTCACAGCCAGGGAGAAAAAACAGCTTTCTCCTTGGCTGTGACGCTCTCGACCACGGCACAACCCTGGCGTCTCGTCCTTCCTGTAACGGTGCTCAGTATTAACATACTGGGCATGAGAATTGCAGGGGGCACAGTGGGGCAAGAGAGGGGTATTTGAAAAAAGGAACAAGGATGTACTTAGTTAAACAAAAAAATTACATGAGAGCTTCTGTAGGGCTTATCTGAGATTTTTAATCATCTTATACAACCTCTTTAATGAATGTCTCCTGGTCCTTTGTGAAGGACAAATAACAAATAAATCTTGTCCCAATTCTTTGTCCTGGCCACACATGTATTTATACATGTAACAAGATCATCTTTAAGACGTCTTTTTTTCAAAGCTGTACAAGCCAGAATCTTCAAGGAAATGTATTTACCCCATACTTTACCTTCCTTTCTTTATGCTGGGCCTCCTCTATCCAGTCCATCTGCATAATTAAGTATAGCTTTTAAGTCCGTGTTTTATCTACGTAGCCCATAATTGCCCACATGGGATCCAAATGGGTGTTAGGGTTTAGGTGTTGGGTGGTAAATTTGTGAACTTAGACACAGAACTGTTGGATCTGAGCACTGCCATGTACAGTAATATAAGTTTACTTTAGTCAAAAATACCATATTTAAAACAAGCAAAAGTAGAGAAGAAACCCATTTTATAACCTCTTATGGGGATGTTATATGCCCTATGGATTAATTTAAGAAGCACATATCTAGTGGTTGGGAGGAAGGGATTGTTCAACTGATTGGCCTATGAGAGAGTGTGTGAGACTAGGGTCATCCAAGTACCATTTAGTGATGGAGAGGTGGGACTCGTCATAATCAGTAGGGGTATGAAGGAATTAGTATGATCGTGTAATAACAGCTTTGTGGGAGCTGGGCTCTACTATAAGTGGTTAAAATTGGGAGGTCCATTCTTGGGGTGTTACATGGCATAATATTTCCCTGGCATAGCTAGAAGACTGGAGGTAGTGAAAAAAAGGAAAGCTAATACCGGGTAATTTGTCTTGTAGTTCAGAGAGATATAGGGGGTGTTTCTGTGTAAAATTTAACAAGTATGCTATGGAGGCAATAACTTTTCTTTTCCAATCTTGAAATATTTTGTGTGGGGTTCCACGTTGGAATTGAGGGTTCAGTGTCAGAGCAACGGAGGAGGAGCACAGGAGGTTGATTAATTTGAGGGTGTGTGTCTTGTGCCAAGCCCGCCATGTTGTCAATACTAGAGGGTTAGATCTAGCCTCTAGCTCTAAACCCACGTCAGAGTGGTAAGCTGTGGATTGAAGCCAATCCATTATGTATCTGGCCAGAGCAGACAGGTTATTACATAGTATATTGGGGAAAATGAGCCCTCCATTTAGTCTAGGCTGCTGTAGAACATGGAATGGAATTTTTGGTCTACCCCCTCCCCAAACGAATGATCTATAGAGATAGGATAGGACTTAAATAGATAGGAAGGCATTAAAATAAGTAAAGTAATCTGGGTAATTCTACCATTTTCAGGATGTTTGCTCTGCTCATAAAGGACAAAGAAAAATGCTTCCAGGTTTGTGATGTGTGTTGGAGGGAATTAATATATCGGGAAACATTATGGTTATATAAATTGATTGGCAATCAGGTTATCTCCACTCCTAGGTATTTGAGGAACCAGCAAAGTGGAACAGTTGCGGCTCAAGTAGAAGTAGGTGGGCCTTTTAACATAAGGGCTTTACAGAGAGAGCCTAATGTCCAAATTTCTGACAATAAATGTTTTGTCTTGGATCAGAGACCAGGAGGAGGAAGTCGTTAGCAAAAGCAGCAGTCCGTATTTCCCTGTGACCCAACCAATGTTGGATTGGGGTGCCTAGGGCCCACCAGTAAAATTTATTTTGGGGGCCCACCGTACGGAGACAGATATATATATATATATATATATATATATATATATATATATACAGCAAGATGCTACCTGATGATTGATATGGGGGTCCCTGCAGCAACTCTGAGAAGGTAGGTCCTGTGGAGAAGAGGACACTGGTAGCTTTCCTCTATACCTAGAAGTCATCTCAGCTCTGATCATGTCTATAATCTGGGAAGTTTCTTTAAAAATCTATCAAGTTTTTTAAATGAACATAGGCTGGTTGAGGTGTTGTACATTGAATATATGTATGTATGTAAGTATATTCTTGAGGTGCTGTAATAAGGGATCAATAGATAAATAATAAAGGAGAAAGAGGACGGCCCTGTCGCACCCCACGGCATAAAGAAATAGAGGGGGATAGATTATTATTAATCAGGAGGGAAGTACAGGAATATTTTTGCATGAGTGTTAAAAAATGGAGAAAGGTAGGGCTAAATCCAATTCTTTTCAGGGTAGATAGTAAGAAGGACAATTCACGGAAAATGGTGCACTACAGCGGAAAATGCAGTTGACAATATATGGCTAAACCCTCACTCTGGTGTTAAAATGAGACTTTCGCCAATATATTCTTATATCAAGAACATACCGGAGCCCGAGCACCGCGTCAAGGTATCTCAAGTGGCACGGGATCTAACACTATCCCTACTATGGTATAGGTAATGACAGATAGGTGCATGAGGTCTGAGACACAGCAACCAGCTCCCAGTTACCTCCAGCGTGAAATCACACATACAATGGGAGGGGGGGGCGGAGGCTGTATTTCCCACATTGCCCTGACGTCATGTGACCCAGGCTGCACAGGTGCACCTGAATGTTACCCATTAGTATAATCAAGGCACCTGGGGATTTGCTCCCGGTTATAAATGCGCTACAGCATTGGGGTTTTTGAGCATGTTCTGCCATTTGAGACCACTTTTTTTTCCATGAGTTAGATAGTAAGAAGGGCCACAAAATCTTGTCAAAAGGCTTTTTGGCATTTGAAGTAAAATTGGAAGTAAAATTTATAAGGTTCTGTAAAGCGGTCTGCTATAATTTGATGTTTATAAAGTACGTTATAAAGGAAAGCTAAAAGTGGGACAATATCTGACTGCAAAATTTTATAATATGCTGGGAAGCCATCAGGGTTGGGGGCTCAATCCATAATTCTACTTCTATGACAGTAGTAGCTATAGGGGGTGCAAAGGTGGCAGTGGCTCCAAGGACCTGGTGCCTGAGGGAACCCAAAGGTCGATCTGCTGAATAAGAAGAAACAATAGTTATAAATGGCATATGGTATGTTATGGAGCTGTTACATGAAGCTACATCTCTGATGGACAGGTACTACATGAAATATTCAGTTATGATGTTCCTATATTCCAAGATGATAATGCCGATAATAAGTATTAAAAGAAGGTCCAGAGCAGCTACATGAATGCATGATTGAATAGACTAGCTTTCTTTGGTACTATAAAGCATTGGACTGATATGAGGACACACACTGTGCTCCTCGTCATATTTTCCCTGCTGTGAGAACCCTTCTCAAAGAAGCCTTGTTATGGATGTAAGGTGCAATGATATGGACAGAACCCTCATATCATGCCTCAGCAGTATGCACCATGTATGGTGTCTTCTAGCTGAGGATTGTTGTGGAATGTACAAGTGCATATGATAAGCAATAGCCTGCAATATGTGAAGCTATGATCTAATCTTCTTCTTTTTCAATTTATCTTCTCTTACTCAGAACATCAATAGAGGGCTGTTGGTCAGTACTGAGATGTGGAGAGAGCAGAAATCTATATAATGGTATGGATTAGGGATCAGCTAATCGACATCGGATGCTACTTGGAACCAAACCCGAGTTCTGTATCAAGGTTTTTAACAGTAAAAATTAATTCCAGAAGTTATTAATCTCACGGGACTTTGCGAGGTAATAACTTCGCTTCATCGGAGCCAATACATTCTAATACTGTAGCTCCTGCTCCGTACAGTATTAAAACAAAGTTTTATGCAAATCGACTTCAGATGAAGCATCTGAATTCGATTAGCTCATCCTTAGTATGGATATTTTCAGATATTCATCTATGGTTTTTTCCTATGTATGTTGACACCTCCAGGGAGAAGCTTGAGCGAAAAGTACATCGGGGTGCTGCTGCTGGTCCTTAGATCCCTGGTTGGTTATTTTCATGCTTATTTGCACTACTTGCATTTACTGTTTTACTTTATTTGTCCTTTATACTCATTATTTTCATGTTACAAGTGTTGATGCCATTATTTGGCACCCTTTTTTGGTCCTGGTATGCATTTATGTACGTTCATAGTTATGTTCAGAGTTATAAATTAGCTATAAATGAGTAATAACTGGGCTCCAGAGACTTTGGGTATTTTCTGACATGTCTTATTATATTTTCCTGTGATTATTATGTACGGATTTTATTGATTATGTTGTAATAAAAATATTTATTAATGAAGTGTGGTGTTAGTTTTGTGTTTGTATTGGTTATACAGAATGGCTCCATTTTCATAGGCGGTATAAAAGTCCTTCACATGGCCCCAAATTTATAAAAAGATATTTCTGTTTACATCCATGAGGAAAAAAATTGTAGTGTGGTCCATCTCATGCCGCATATGGTTTTGCCATGTACATAAGGCCTAGAGCACTGTCCTTTTCTACTACTAATGGTGCTGTCACAAGTAGCAGCTGCCGCATGGCTGATATATGGTCAAGAAGTGGGTGTTGTGTGGCCAAAAGCAGCAGGGCCAGATCTGGCGGGACAGTCCCAGCTTTCAGTGGCAGTCCTGTGGTCCCAGAACAGGGAAGGTGTCTCCCACTCGCAGGCAGTTGCCTGTAATGGTTTATCATTTCTCCCCCTTGTCAATGCTCCACACGGCTGGTGTGTGCAGGGGCGGGCCATCCAGAAGTCAGCTGTGCTCCTCCTACACAGGCCAGCATCTCCATGTGTATCCTGCTGCTGCTGTGGAGATCGGAGGAACCAGGTGAGTATGTAGAGTTTTTCTTTTTTTTTTACTTTCTGCAAAGGGGGTATATACCTGGGCATAATGCTGTGTGTGTGTGGGGGGGGGGTCACTTAACTGGGCATATTACTGTGAGGGGGCATATACCTGGGCATATTACTGTGAGGAGGCATATACCTGGGCATATTACTGTGAGGGGGTAAATATCAGGGCAAAACTACTGTGATGGGGAGCATATCTAGGCATCACTACTGTGAGGGGACACATATCTGGGCATAACTATTGTGAGGGCATATATCTGGGCAAAACTACAGTCAGGGGCACATATGTAGGCATAACTACTGTGAGGGGGCACATATCTGGGCATAATACTGTGAAAGGGACACATCTGGGCATAATACTGTGAAAGGGGCACATATCTGGGCATAATACTGTGTAAGGGGAACATATCTGTACATAACTACCTTGAGGGGGCACATATCTGGTCATCGCTACTGTGAGGGGGCACTTATCTGGGCATAACTGCTGTGAAGGTGGCATATATCTTGGCATAACTACTGTGAAGGGGATACAATGTGGGCATAACTACAGTGTGGTTACATAAAGGGGGAATAATTACTGAGTGGGGGCAATTAGGGGACAGGGCGGGTTTAGGTGTATAGTTATGTTTTGGGCGGAGTTACAGACATGGCCTAGTGTGGAAAAAAAATTTGCTGCGGTGGACATAATGTCCCTCTTATCAAAACAATTTTTCTGCGCTTTGGGGCCTTTGTGGTCTGCAAAATATAGATGCAGTCCTGGTTACATCTGCATTTTTTGTGGACCCATTAACTTCAGTGGGTTCATGGGCCACATTCTGCAGGACATGTTATTTCTTTTTGCCGAACGGACATATGGCTGCAGGAAGCACACAGACCATCCATGCAATTTGCAAACCGCAAAACAGATATGGTTGTGCGCATGGGGCCGTAGTAGGAAGATTTTTTTCCTGTTTTTCCACTATAATAGAATGTTTACGTTGACTACATAGGAAATTATTGGCCAGTTAGCACTCGTAAACTACGGCTATTAGCACCATCTGGTGAGAATTGGGTTCTAGTATTTTAAAATACATCATATTTTTATTGTGCATCTGTTAAAGTTTTATATGAGATTGTAAAACATAGCACACATAACAGTCATAGTATATGATGTGAGACTGTAAAACAATAATAAACACATAACAGTCATAATATATGATGTGACTACATGTGTATACGTAAGATTTAGTGTAGTCGGAAAACAGAGAAAACAGTTGAGTGTCATACCACTATAATTACCTAAATTCTTAAGCAATTGAAATATTATATGAACAATAATTTAAAAATATGAATTGTGTTCAAAATCCCTATTTATTCTACTGGGACTAAAATAGAGTCGCACTTTCCAAATGGTTGAATTCTCTATACATCTGCAGTGACAACTGTGTGACCACTGGGACTCTGGAATTGTGACCTTTCTCTCACTTCTAATGAATCCATAGAGAAGAAGGAAAAGTAACAATTACTGAAAATGGGCATGGTGTTCTCTGTAACTGCCCACCTGCCTTTGTCTACATAAAGAAGTAGAAAGATAACCATATTCAGTAGATAGCTAGGGACATAAGTAGGCTTCTCTTTAGAAGTGGGGTGCAAAATATATGGTGTCCAGTTAGGGACATCAACCATACCATGATATGGAGGGAGTAACTGGAGGTATAAGAACACTAGATCCATAAGGAGAGAAGTAGAGGGGAAAAGACAGTGATACAGTCAAAAAAATTATAGAGGAGTTGAAAAACTGCAAGACCTATCTATGCAGCTTATGAAGGCAATACCTGAAGACATGAAAGCTGTTCTTCTTGGTTTCATCATCTGGCAAGTTTTACCTAATGGTAAGAAATATTAAAGTCTTTAGAGAAAATTTTGAGAAATTTAAAATGTGACAAATCCACTTCTTGCTCTTACTTGTCTTTATTCACCACTGGGTCATACCAAACAAACATTCTGCAGGCTTTCCAGTCCAGTATTACAAATTAGCATTAGCACTGGACTCTGGAACACTTATAGACGGGTTGAAGGTTCAAGGGGTCCTTATAGTAAAGCAAAATTTGCTTAGTCTGCACAAGAGCAGTTGTACATCTGAAAAGAGGAAAGGTGTTGTAGATTGTCTTTGTCTTCACCATATATTTATATATAAAAGCAATTGTTCCCCGAGTAATTTAGTTACCAGGATGCCAGTGCTTATTCTCTAAGTGGAGTAAAGCTGGCCATACACATTGTTGGGTTGGCCAAATGCACAGATTTCGTCAGGATTGGCTGAGTACATGTATGGGGTGTCCCAACTCTCTTCTGACAGCAGATAGTGGGGAAAAGAAGAATTTAGCATGTTAGCTTTCAACAGGGTTTGGCCAGTTAGTGGGACTGCAGTCATCACAATAAAAATTGTCAGAAAAAATCATAGTGCTGAAGCACTATATCATACATCACATGTGTTACATCAAACATGTAAACTAGCGCAAGATAGCATTGTAATATAGTTTGTAAGGCTGAAAAAAGACATTGGTTCATCCTGTTCAGCCTGTTATCCTGCAAGTTGATCCAGCACTTCTGGTCCAGAAAGTCTACTTTTAATGGGGAATTTATTTTTACATTCTGCATTTCATTGCTTTGATATGCTGTTTCCTCCTCATTGCTCTCTGCAACTCCCCCTTCATCATTCTGTAAAGGGCTGAAACCTTCAGATTTATACTTTATACTATTTATATAATTGAAGAACATTTTAGGGTTAGTTTTACTCTCTTTGGTGATTAATCTCTTGGTCTCTAGTTTGGCTGCTTTTATTTGTCTTTTACATATTCTATTTTTTTCCTATAGTTTTTCCTCCTATAAATGCTTTCCTTTTGTCATTTATTGCTTTCTTTACATTTCTATTTATCTATTTATCACATTGGGTTTTTTCTATTTCCTTACCTCTTACCTTACCTTATTCCCACCTCTCACAATTAGGTTTTAGGATGCTTTTAAAAATATCTAATTTTGTGGCTGCATTTTTATTTCTGAGGATTTTGTCCCAGTTAATTAGGCCAATGCCCTCTCCTAGCTGGTCAAATTTAGCTTTTTTGAATTGGAAGGTTATTATTTTATGTCACTATTTACCAGGTGTCCCCCAACCTGCATATCTGTTGTTCTCTCAGGTCTATTACGGTCCACCACTGAATACAGGAGATGGTGGACCAGACGGATACACAGCAGTGGATGCTACCAGAGAGGAAAATGTGCAGGGAAAAAAAATCACAATATTTTTATTGTAATAATAATTTAATTTAATGTCTTATTCACGGTAGTTTTTGTGGGATAATCCCACATTTTTTTCTAGCTATGCTGTTTCCAACCCAAATATGCATGGGATGTGGATGACAGGAGACAAAGATGGATCTTTATATTCCAAAAGAGACCCCCACTCACATTGAGGAGGGTAGCTCTGAAATTGGATCAGTGGGACACATTTCTGTATTGTACATTACTTACATGGAAATGGCAAGTGTTGAGTTTAGTTTATTTATTATAGTGTAGCATTTTTTTCATTTACTAGAATACAGTATGTGCATACAGTAAATAATATTATTCATATACATCCCTTATGGACACTACTGCGTAAGAGCTTTGTACAGCCTCTGGTGTGTCGTATGGAAACATCATGTTCACATGTGGATTCTGTCAGGATTTTGGCATTTTGTCAACAGTGCATTTGAATTTAAAGGGATTGGCCAGTTTCCAATATTGATGATCTATCCTCAGGTTAGGGCATCAGTATCTGATTGTTAGGGGTCTGACTCCTGCTGTTTGAAGAGAATGCAGTGCCTGTGCACTCTCTTCACTGTTTAGCTGCTCACCATCAACACTGCAGCGTTGAGCAGGTGTAATTGCAACTCCTCCGTCGCCATCCACTTAAATGGGAAAGAGCAGACTGAGTGTAACTGTCAACGGTGAGCTAGTAAACAGTGAAGAGAATGCAGTGCTCACAGGAATGCCACCTCCTCTCCAAACAGTTGATCGGTGATGGTGGTGGGAGTTGACCTGAGGATAGGTCATCAATATTGGAAACCAGACACTCCCTTTAATTATTTCACTATTCACATGGTCTGGAAAAAAAAATCAGTGCAGAGTAACAACCATGTCATGGATTTTAGAATCCATGGCACATTATCGGGGTGGATTCTATGCTAAAAGCCATAGTTTAGATGCATTGAACAATCCCAGAGCTAATCTGTATGTGGATCCAAATGTCAGTCTGAATTTCAGTTGTGCCATGGATTATCTTCAGATCCATGCTGATGTGTCGCACAACATATAGGGTACAACTACACTTCAACATGTGTTGCAAAACATTCATGTCGCACCAATGTCATTCAACATATTTTATAATGCTAGTCTATGGTGTAGCACTGTGACATGGGACATGCAACATTACTGCGACAAAAAGTTACACGACAAATGTCGTCGTGTAGCCCTAGCCTTACCCAGTGCTTATCCTGACCCTAAGAATATACAGTCATGGCCAAAAGTTTTGAGAATGACACAAATATTATATTTTCACATGATCTGCTGCCCTCTGGTTTTTATGTGTGTTTGTCAGATGTTTTTATCACATACAGAAATATAATTGCAATCATATTATGAGTAACAAAAGCTTATATTGACAGTTAGAATGAATGCAGCAAGTCAATACTTGCAGTGTTGACCCTTCTTCTTCAGGACCTCTGCAATTCTCCCTGGCATGCTCTCAATCAACTTCTGGACCAAATCCTGACTGATAGCAGTCCATTTTTGCACAATCAATGCTTGCATTTTGTCAGAATTTGTAGGTTTTTGTTTGTCCACCTGTCTCTTGATGATTGACCACAAGTTCTCAATGGGATTAAGATCTGGGCCATGGACCCAAAATCTCTATGTTTTGTTCCCTGGGCCATTTAGTTATCACCTTTGCTTTATGGCAAGGTGCTCCATCATGCTGGAAAAGGCATTGTTGATCGCCAAACTGCTCTTGGACGGTTGGGAGAAGTTGCTCTCGGAGGACATTCTGGTACCATTCTTTATTCATGGCTGTGTTTTTAGGCAAGACTGTGAGAGAGCCGATTCCCTTGGCTGAGAAGCAACCCCACACATGAATGGTTTCAGGATGCTTTACAGTTGGCATGAGACAAGACTGGTGGTAGCGCTCACCTCGTCTTCTCCGAATAAGCTGTTTTCCAGATGTCCCAAACAATCGAAAAGGGGATTCATCAGAGAAAATGACTTTACCCCAGTCCTCAGCAGTCCACTCCCTGTACCTTTTGCAGAATATCAGTCTGTCCCTGATGTTTTTTCTGGAGAGAAGTGGCTTCTTTGCTGCCCTCCTTGAGACCAGGCCTTGCTCCAAGAGTCTCCGCCTCACAGTGCGTGCAGATGCACTCACACCTGCCTGCTGCCATTCCTGAGCAAGCTCTGCACTGCTGGTAGCTCAATCCCGCAGCTGAAACACTTTTAAGAGACGGTCCTGGCGCTTGCTGGTCTTTCTTGGGCGCCCTGGAGCCTTTTTGGCAACAATGGAACCTCTCTCCTTGAAGTTCTTGATGATGCGATAGATTGTTGACTGAGGTGCAATCTTTCTAGCTGTGATACTCTTCCCTTTTAGGCCATTTTTGTGCAGTGCAATGATGACTGCACGTGTTTCTTTAGAGATAACCATGGTTAACAGAAGAGAAACAATGATGCCAAGCACCAGCCTCCTTTTAAAGTGTCCAGTGGTGTCATTCTTACTTAATCATGACAGATTGATCTCTAGCCCTGTCCTCATCAACACCCACACCTGTGTTAATGGAGCAATCACTGAAACGATGTTAGCTGGTCCTTTTAAGGCAGGGCTGCAATGATGTTGAAATGTGTTTTGGGGGACAAAGTTCATTTTCTAGGCAAATATTGACTTTGCAAGTAATTGCTGTTAAGCTGATCACTCTTTATAACATTCTGGAGTATATGCAAATTGCCATTATAAAAACTGAAGCAGTAGACTTTGTATTTGTATCATTCTCAAAACTTTTGGCCATGACTGTACACTGCATTCCATTTGTTCACTAAGGGAATGCACAGTTTCGGCTGTAATGCTGTTTATTCAGTAGGACATTTGAAAACTGAAAGTTTATAGAAGCTGCGTCTTCTTTCAAAACACCAAATAAAAAAAAGGCCAGTCTGTGCCAAGATACCGTCATCAGGTCCTGTATAACCACCATTAGCGTAAGGCTCAGAACTACATATGGAAACACCTGGGAATATACAGATTACACTTGGTTTGGTCTGCCACAGCATGAATGTACTGTTTTTATCTTAAATCTTTACTTTTGTACTGATTCTCCCAGTTGATATGTTCAGTATATGTGGGTGGACGTTTTACATAAATGCAGTTGAGTATAAATAAGATGTATCTTATTTCTTACATTCAACTGCACAATCTAATAGCAGTAAAGGTCTCATGCACACAACCATATTTTTCATCTGTGTGCTATCCGCATTTTTTGCAGATAGCACATTAACTCATTCATTTGTATGGATCCAGGGTCAGACTGAGGTTGCTTGGGCCCACTAGAGGAAATTATTCTCAGGGCCCAACCCCCATAGCATCAATAAAGTCTAAGGCCTTGTTCACACATCAGTTCTTTGATCGGTTATTTCCAGCAGTTATTGTCAGCCAAAACCAGGAGTGGAGCCTCGCAGAGATAAGGTATTTATCTCTGCGAGGCTCCACTCCTGGTTTTGGCTGACAATAACTGATTTTTTGACCCGCCCCTGTGTTTTTGACCCGCACCTGGTTTTGGCTCACAATAACTGATAGAAATAACTGATCAAATAACTGATGTGTGAACAAGCCCTAATAGGTTTTGATTTAAAAAAATGGACCCTAGTGGCAATTCATTGTCTTCAAAAGCAGCTCTAAATGCCTTTTTTTTCTCTGGACCTTTAGGGGCCACTATGGTATGAGAGGCTGGGACCCCCAGAAGATTCTCTGCTACTCTGATGGGCCAGTCCAATGATGTATGGGCCCATGCACAAATTTTGCGGATCCATGTAGCCATTCCACAAATGATAGAAAACTACAAACAAGAATATCCTTTCTTTTGATGGGCATGATAGAAATACGGAATACACACCAAAGGTATCAATATTTTGTGGATCCGTTGTATGCGGACCAAAATACGGACATGGTCATGTGCATAAAACATACGTTTTTAAGAAGCGGAATATCAGTATGTACCGTATTTTTAACCCAATAAGATGCACACCCCCCCCTTCCCAAAGTGAGGGGGAAAATGTTAGTGCATCTTATGGGGCGAATACTAATGAACGTTTACAGGAGGACCGAATGCAGCGCTCCCTGTGTGGCCTCTGTATTCACCACCTCCTGGTCTTTGTCGACCGCATACTGTACTGTCACCTGCGCACAGCATGAGGACCTTGGCGCGGTCAGTGATCTCACGCTGTGCAACGTCGGGTGACATCACAGCAGGGAGAGCAAAAGCAGCGGCAGCATCCGGATGCAGGAGAGGTAAGTTGATTTATATTTTTTTCCCTCTGATCTGAGGTCTGATTAACATGGGGGTCTTTTTAACATGAAGGCCTGATCTGAGGTCTGATGGCAGGTCTTATAAACATTGGAGGTCTGATCTGAGGTCTGATTGGGGGGGTCTTATAAACATGGGGTCTCATTAACATAGGGGTTAACATGAAGACCTGATCTGAGGTCTGATTGCAGGTCTTATAAACATTGGAGGTCTGATCTGAGGTCTGATTGGGGGTCTTATAAACATTGGGGATCTGAGGTCTGAATAGGGGTCTTATTAACATTGGGGGTCTGATCTTAGGGGGTTTTATAAACATTGAGGGTCTGGTCTGAGGTTTGATTGGGGGTCTTTGTAACATTGGGGGTCTGATCTTAGATCTGATTGGGGTTTTTATAAACATTGAGGGTCTGATCTGAGGTCTGATTGGGGGTCAGATCTGAGGTCTGATTAACATTCCCGGTCTGATTGGGGCTCTGAGCTGAGGTCTGATGAAAAATATTTTTTTTTCTTATTTTCCTCCTTTAAAACCTAGGTGCATATTAGGGGTAGGTGCATCTTACAGGGCGAAAAATACGGTATATTGTCTGCTCTAATATATGTCATGTTTGCTCTTCTTATTTGGTGATGGTGAAGCAGTTGTTTTGAACTTAAAGAGGACCTTTCACCACTCCTGACATGCCTGTTTTAATAGCTTCATGCATTCCCCATCTGGTAACAATTCTGGAACATCTGTTCTTATGGCTCTATGATGTGCCATTCCTTTATTATTTCTACTAGAAGTTATGAATGAATTGCTATTATAAGGGTACAGAGGGGAGGTAACCAGTTCAGGGTGTGTGCCTGCACAGAATGACTCTATCCAATCAGTCAACACTAACAGACAGAATGTCTGGTTTAACAGGGTGTATTATGCATCTTTAATTACCTGAAATCATTGCCTTGCTTTCTAACTTTTGGCCTGGCCTTTCTGGAGGACTACATGCCTTTGCAGGGGCATAACTACCATAGCAGCAGACCATGCAATTGCTATGGGGCCCAGGGCAAGAGGGGGGCCATTTGGGGTCATCTCCTCTTCTACTGAGGGTGAAAACTTGGTCAGGACTCTACTCTCTAAAGGAACAACTTTTAACAAATGAGGCAGTGAAAAAATGGCCCAAGGGTCATTGAAAAGGGTTTAGACGGAAACCCTTCTGTCCTGTGTGGGGGGCCTGGTTTGATCCTTGCTATGGGGCCCTTACTTCTCTATGTACGCCATTATGCCTTGCTTTTATTAATCATATATCTGATGTCTGCTCATCAGATCTCAAAACCAGTAGACACACTGGTAAACAAAGCAAAATACTGCTGTTCCAGAAGATTTAGTCTTCCAGTTACATCAACTTTACCCACCGCTGCTAAGTCATGACCTGCTGTCCCTTTGTGTACTGATAATAACTGTATCTCCAGAGTATAATCTTAAATCCTCTCCTAGTTTGCTATAAATAAATGACCTTCTTCCTAACCTCTCGCCTACCATGCTACTGAGACCTCACACAAACCTGAATCCACATACTTCTCTACTTTTTCCTTCTCATTTAAGTATATAATATTACCATGTTTATATTTATGGGGGTATCTGATATAGCCTTACATTAGTGTAAACTATAAACAGGGAGTAAGAATAAAGGCACAGAAAGTTCTTCAGATCCAGGTGAGGATCACCAACAGAACCGTGTTATGAAATGCCATTCTACACTAATAATTATCTATCACAAAAGATTCATTGTCCTCAACATACAAATACATGGCATTACATTGCAGTACAAATGAGTCAGCAGATCCTTCCAGCAGAACAAGTAAGCAGATAGAAGGTTATGAGAATAAAGCAGGAGTAGCTATACAGCTGGCCTCAGGGAGAGATAAGCATTGACAGAAGCAGCAAATTTCAGCTGTTTTCCCCATTATCAGCCATTAATTGGGTTCTTTCATACAAATAATTGATTTCTGACAGTTTGACAAAATGTTGATAGAGTTAGACCTTGGGGGATTTTTTTTTCAGCCTGCCAGTATGTGTTACAGGTGTTTATGGTATAACTGTTGGAGAACAGATAACAAATGTTGTAAAAGGGTGTTTTTTCTGTCCCCTCTTTTATCTATTGTTATTTTACTATAGATAGCTGTAAATGCTTGTGAAGGTATTTACCAAACTGATTGGTCATGCGTTAGTTAAAGCGCTTTTCTAGGAATTAAACAGGGTCAGTCTGCCAGAGTGGGCCACCTGTTCCTGGGACTTGGCCCCAGGATGTGTTCCCTGGGCCCCAAAAATAGTGGCTGCTGCAGATACAAATGTATCTATGTCTAAAAAACATCAATACAATTAATCGTGTGGCAAGGCATGTGAAGCATTGGTTCCTGGCCCCTCCGTTCACGGTCATAAATCACAGGGCACTAGGCTTGAAGCATATGAGCCAGTGCAGGCAGTCGTGATGATGCAATGGCTCTGTAATGACCGCCTGCGCCAGGCTATGGGTAACTCAGGCCTGTGGCCTGCTTCGCAGACTGAAGCATTGAACTGAACTCAGGTGAGTATTTGGGTTTTTTTCATCAGTTTTGGGCCAATACAGGGAAGCGATATAGCTACTGGGGACACTGTAGGGGCGTATAAGTACTTGGGCAGCATAGGGGGCATTATAACTACTGAGGACACTACAGGAGGTCACTATAGCAGGCATTATAACTCCTAAGGGTACTATA
Organism: Rhinella marina; assembly: GCA_900303285.1. Taxonomy (NCBI): domain Eukaryota; kingdom Metazoa; phylum Chordata; class Amphibia; order Anura; family Bufonidae; genus Rhinella; species Rhinella marina. Next base: position 35,086 of record ONZH01028248.1, read on the forward strand.
AAGGGGCTTTATAACTAGTGGGTGCCCTAACTACTGGGGTCATTAGAGGGGGACACTATAACTACTGGGGACACTACAAGGAGCATTATAACTACCTAGGGCACCATAGGGACGCATTATAACTACTGGGGAACTATAGAGGGCATTATAACTACTGAGAGCAATACGGGGGCATTATAACTACTGGGGGCAATTCAGGGGCACACTGCAAGTATTTGGGCGTTATAGAGGGCATTATAACTCCTGGAACCAGTACAGAGGGACATTAAAAGTACTGGGGGTACTTCAGGGGCGCATTACAACTATTAATGCATTATCTGTACCAAGCAGAGTGGTGTACAATGTATTGCGTCTGTGCTTTTGAATGGGACTGCGCTATACAAAGCTCATGTGATCAAAGGGCATGACATGACAGGCCTAGGAAGAGGTACGCAGTGGGCAACACCTAAAATATAACCTTTATTATATATTATATTAAAAAATATCCTTAGGGTTATTCAATAACAAACTAAATAACAAAATTCATCCACGATTATATACAAAAAACCATGCCACTTATGGAAGAGGCCACAGCAGACAGTAATGGCAGAACATATGGGGCCAGCCCAGAGATGCAACTGTAGGGTAGAAGCACTCTGTCCCCGTGGCTTTCCCTATTCTGCCATTGACATGACCCTATCCTAAAAAAGGTGACAATCCCAAGTCCCAACGCTTTTCCCCTTCACAGTTGTGGAAGGTTCATCATGGGATGTAAAAATAACATATATACCACAGACATAAAAAATCATATACGGTTGAGGAGACCCCAAAGATAGTCTCAGCACCAGAACTGGATTAAATGATAATTAACTAGATGTAACCAGCAGGCATACTCACGTAGATATAGTGGCACAAAGAGTCAAGATAAATGCTAACAGCAGTCATAGTACACAAATATCAGGTAACTTAAGCCCATATACCACTCACGGTTACCGCTCCCAGTCTGTGCTCAAGGGGACTCCAAGATGGCATGATCAGCAAAGAATAGAGGGAGATCTATTTTAAATAGGGAAATGTTGACAAGAAGTGTCTCTATTGGTCCAATGATGACAGGGTTGTCAAGAACACGCGCTTGTATTGGTGGCAGTGGTCATACGCTCATTTACTGATTAATTAATTGGCGTGCTTTCCACACTATACCAAGCAGTGAAGCCAAGCCAGTGCGCTCCCCAGCCTAGCTGCGCTGTTCTCGCTGTAACCGGAAGCAGGTAAATGCAAACTTCCCGTTCAGCTAATTGTGCATTCCAAACCTGCGTTCCAGCGCCAGGAAGCCAGCAACGAATGCGCCCCACCTCTCTATGAGGACCAAGGCATATCTTATCACATTGAGGCCATATAATCAGACCCAAAAGCAATAGTCAACCCATATTACATGAACATAGGTGATGAAAATTATCACATAAAACCATATGTCTAGATTTTTAGTCTACCCCTAGTTTTAATATGCACTAAGGTAATTGATATATATATAGATAGACAAGGACCAGCCTAACCTTTCACATATTGAGCCGCAAGTGTCCCTCTTTGACCGTCCAAAAAGTTGGGTGGTATGTAAAGGATACAGGGGCGGACTGGGAACTTGGCCCTTGAAAAAATACTAAAAGTGGCCGCGTTTTGTAGTTGGGTCCAAACTGATGGAAGGCAGGGACAGCAATACCATATTATGGCACATTATACCACCCCAACAGAGCCAAATACCACAGTCCATCACAAAACACATCCCCAAAAACTTCCACTGGCAGGCAGTGAGGGGGGCTCAGACGCCCCCCTGGGCATCGGCCCACCAGCAAATTTCCCTGTAAGGTCTATGGCCAATCCGCCCCTTAAAGGATAGTTAATAAATGTGTGAATGCTGGGATAGGTAATAAATGGCAATTGTGGAACAACCCCCTGATGATTGTCTAAAAAGTTTATTTCAGTAAAGGAGTAGTTGAGTGTTAACTTGATCGGATGAAACTGAAGATAGGATGTCACTTTCAAGCTTGGCCATAAAGAGATTTGCATATTCTGGTGCCATTTTGCTTACAATTTCTGCACCGGTTTCTGTAGATATATGCTGTCTCTAAATGAAAAGTTGTTACGGGTAGAAGTTTTGTAAGTTATAACACAGATTCATGGACGCTGTGAGCCCTAGACACGCCATCTGCTTCAGCCTGATGAAGGGCCCTCCTTTTGTAGGCCCGAAACGTTGCTAACCACTGAATTACCACTGGTGTTGAAAATAAAAACAATGCCCTAAGAGCATCAAACCGGTGTGCTGTCTCTGAATTAAGAAGATTAATTACAACACAGATTCAGTGTCACTTTTTTTTTTTTCATAAAAACCTGGCAACCTGGCATCCCTCCTGGCGTGGATTATTGGAATATAAAGATTTCATATCCATGGTAGCAAGGATAATTCCCTCTGTTAGGGGACCCATTGTAGACAGTTTATTTAGTAATTCAGTTGTTTTATTAAAAGTATTTATTAAAATTTCAAATCTAAGAAGGACAGGAAGGTCTGGGAGTACAAGCTTATGACAAACTTTGACACATTCAGACCAAAGTGCATTGTATTTATTTTGAGCTAAAATCATTTTTTCAATTGGTCCTTATTTTCTGTACATAGCTGAGATGTTCTAGTAGAAGCCTCTGGATATTCTCTCTTTTCTGTCAGTTGTGGATCTGACGGGCTCCTTATCTCTGCTCTCTGATATTATAAACACTTATTATAGCTCACTTCTTATCGTAATGTGACTTAAATAAGTGTTTATGACCTCTTAGTAGTTTAGAGATAAGATTTATTAGATGGCAGGCACAAAGTGAAAATGAAAGTACCAGTCACACAGTTAGAAAAACAGTTAACCCTTTGTGACAGAACGGCTCAATATTTTTAATAAAGGCCTATTGAAAATATTATTTTTAGCCAAAAATGAGTAAAATGCAATCATAAAAATTGCCTCTGCAGGTGTACAGTACAGACCAAAAGTTTGGACACACCTTCTCATTCAAAGAGTTTTCTGTATTTTCATGACTATGAAAATTGTAGATTCACACTGAAGGCATCAAAACTATGAATTACCACATGTGGAATTATATACTTAACAAAAAATTGTGAAACAACTGAAAATATGTCTTATATTCTAGGTTCTTCAAAGTAGCCACCTTTTGCTTTGAATACTGCTTTGCACACTCTTGGCATTCTCTTGATGAGCTTCAAGAGGTAGTCACCTGAAATGGTTTTCACTTCACAGGTGTGCCCTGTCAGGTTTAATAAGTGGGTTTTCTTGCCTTATAAATGGGGTTGGGACCATGAGTTGTGTTGGGCAGAAGTCAGGTGGATACACAGCTGATAGTCCTTCTGAATAGACTGTTAGAATTTGTATTATGGCAAGAAAAAAGCAGCTAAGTAAAGAAAAACGAGTGGCCATCACTACTTTAAGAAATGAAGGTCAGTCAGTCTGAAAAATTGGGAAAACTTTGAAAGTGTCCCCAAGTGCAGTCGCAAAAACCATCAAGCGCTACAAAGAAACTGTCTCACATGAGGACCGCCCCAGGAAAGGAAGACCAAGAGTCACCTCTGCTGCGGAGGATAAGTTCATCCGAGTCACCAGCCTCAGAAATCGCAGGTTAACAGCAGCTCAGATTAGAGACCAGGTCAATGCCACACAGAGTTCTAGCAGCAGACACATCTCTACAACAACTGTTAAGAGGAGACTGTGTGCAGCAGGCCTTCATGGTAAAATAGCTGCTAAGGACAGGCAACAAGCAGAAGAGACTTGTTTGGGCTAAAGAACACAAGGAATGGACATTAGACCAGTGGAAATCTGTGCTTTGGTCTGATGAGTCCAAATTTGAGATCTTTGGTTCCAACCACCGTGTCTTTGTGCGACGCAGAAAAGCTGATCCTCCTCCATGCCTGGTTCCCACCGTGAAGCATGGAGGAGGAGGTGTGATGGTGTGGGGGTGCTTTGCTGGTGACACTGTTGGGGATTTATTTAAAATTGAAAGCATACTGAACCAGCATGGCTACCACAGCATCTTGCAGCGGCATGCTATTCCATCCGGTTTGCGTTTAGTTGGACCATCATTTATTTATCAACAGGACAATGACCCCAAACACACCTCCAGGCTGAGTAGGGGCTATTTGACCAAGAAGGAGAGTGATGGGGTTCTATGCCAGATGACCTGGCCTCCACAGTCACCAGACCTGAACCCAATCGAGATGGTTTGGGGTGAGCTGGACTGCAGAGTGAAGGCAAAAGGGCCAACAAGTGCTAAGCATCTCTGGGAACTCCTTCAAGAATGTTGGAATACCATTTCGGGTGACTACCTCTTGAAGCTCGTCAAGAGAATGCCAAGAGTGTGCAAAGCAGTAATCAAAGCAAAAGGTGGCTACTTTGAAGAACCTAGAATATAAGACATATTTTCAGTAGTTTCACACTTTTTTGTTAAGTATATAATTCCACATGTGTTAATTCATAGTCTTGATGCCTTCAGTGTGAATCTACAATTTTCATAGTCATGAAAATACAGAAAACTCTTTGAATGAGAAGGTATGTCCAAACTATTGGTCTGTACTGTACATAGCCTTTAAAGGGTTTCTGTCATCAGGATTTACCATAGTAAACCGAGTGTTATTTGGAACTCGAACAGGGCCGGGAGCCGAAAGAGCTGGCTGCCTGGCCCTGTCAATCAACGCTACGGAGGAGGGTTCGGAGGAGGAATGACGGCCGCTACTAGGTGCAGGGTTCACGCCTACTGCACCTAGGGGAGGTAATTTACATATTATAAAAACACAATTTTCACAAAAACTACTTTACATGTATAAAAAATACATATCTGTCATCAGGTGTCATTTGCACATTGCAAATGACACTCGGTTTACTATGGTAAATCCTGATGACAGAAACCCTTTAAGGAATTTGACCCTCAGACCTCCTGGGTTCATCACATTCCGGCATTGGATATATATCAGGGGACAATAAAGGTTTCTCACTCTTATCTGTAACTTCTAGAACAATTTACTGCTACAAATGTTTGTTTCCTCCACTCAATTATCTGCTTTACATCAGTTGTCTCATCTACCTCACTAATCCCATGTATTGTTTGTATAAATATGTGAATCTTCTTATATTGTGTTATAACACGCCTAAGAAAGAGACTTGAGTAGTCCCAAAAGCTTGCAATCTTGTCATCATCTCTTCGGTTAGTCATTAAAAAGTGTCAACAGCTAAGGAATCAAATTTTTATATCTTATTTACTGGCTAATATGGTACAAAGATATTTTTAACTTTCTTATAATTCAGTATTGTTGCATTTAGTTATTAACAGTAACAGTATGATGTGGAAAATTGATTATTAAGTGGATAAAAAACTAATGTATTACTTAAGAAATATTTGCCATTTTTCATTATTTCCTCCATTGTTCCAGCTGAAGGTGATGAGCTAAAATGTTCAGGTTCGGAAGCTGGGCCATCATATGAATCCTTGCAGAGTGTGTTTGATAAGAAGTCATTTCGTCCAACCCTGAATTATAGCCGCCCAACCAGTGTGAACATCTCCTTCACTCTCTATGCAGTGCTTGGAGTGGTAAGATTTATTGGATACTAGCAGAAAGACCCGGCTTCGTCTGGGTATATTTCATCTATTTCATTTAATGTTTCTGTGTGTCGTTGCAGAGAGAAAGTCAATGCAGCTGACAGAAGTTGATTTTTACCTTCATTTTTTCAATCCCCATTGGTTGCGGAGTGGGAGGGGGCATGACCTGACCGGGTCGGGGGCATGGTTTACCGGGACTTTGGGGGAGGTGCTTTTAGGTCCTTCTTTTCAGGGTGGCCTGAATTATAGGTCAATGCCATGGTAATTTGAGGAAACACAGTGGGTAGCAGTGGAAGAAAACATTGCTTGGGTATATTTAATCTATTTCATTTAATGTTTGTGTGTGTCATTGCAGAGAGAAAGTCTCCTTCCCACCCATTCCTGTAGCTGACAGAAGTTGATTTTTACCTTCATTTTTTCAATCCCCATTGGCTGCAGAGTGAGAGAGGGCGTGGCCTGACCGGGGGTGTTGGTTTAGCAGACCTGGGGGGGGGTTGCTTTTAAGTCCTTTTAGTGGAAGAAAACATCTTTTATTACTACTGAACGGTAGTAGTCTAATATTAGTCTATTTCATTTAATGTTTCTGTGTGTTGTTGCAGAGAGAAACTCACCCTCCCACCCCTGCAGCAGACAGAAGTTTATTTTTAACCTTAATTTTTTCAAACCCCATTGGCTGCGGAGGGGGAAGGGGGCGTGGCCTGACAGAGTTGGGGTGTGGCTTAGTGAAACCTGGAGCAGGTGTTGTAAGTCCTTCTTTTGAGAGTGGTGTGAATCACAGGTCGGTGCCATGGTAATTTATGAGGACACGCAATGGGTAGCAGTGGAAGATTTACTACTGAATGGTCATAGTCTAAAATTAGTCTAAAACATAAGTTATATTTATGGTAACCGGAATATCCCTTTAACAGTATCATCCACAGCGCTCTGCCCCTTTAAAGCATTGAATAGAAATGACTGGATTGTTACCTGAGATCCTCAGCTGGCTGCTAATTACCTGGCTGTGTTGTTATGGAAACCTGCCCTCCCTGTGTGTGTCTGTGCAGAGAATGGCAGTTGGGGTTTAAAACCAATGCTGTCAGGCTAATATTGGCTAATGCAGGTCATATTTTGGGAATATCTCGGGAACGTTATGTCCTAGAGAGATGAGACCTGGTCTAAAACCTTCCCGGGCACATGATGTACTTGTGTGCCGAATTTGGTGGAAATCGGTCCAGTAGTTTGGTCGCGCATAGCGAACAGACAGACAGAAAGACGGACAGATGGACAGACAGACAGAAACTAATTTTTATAATATTAGGATAATATTTAAGGCTCAGAAACCATGTGGTTATAAGTGTAGAGAAGAATTTAAATAGGGTCATAGTAAGATGCTAGCAGCATAGTCATGATCACCAAATTTAAAACAATTACTCTGAATCATTCCAATTAATTTACACAGAGTGAAAAACTGGACAGTATCTGGGCTCAGTTACCTGGAAAAATGTCTAACATTTCAGTAGCTTTGTATAGATATTAGATAATATTCAATTGAAAATAACCCTTCAATAGCTTTTAGTGAATTTTACATTTGAAACTGGAAAAAGTTGAGTAATAAAATATAGGTGACCACAGAAGTATATCACTAGAATCACATATAGGAAAAGAAGAGGAGGAGCTAAGGGAGGGACCTGACACATCCCACCAACCAGACATCTAAATGTTGGCTATATTATTCCAGTGTTCCGGGCTTTTGAAAACTTTTCTTGTGTGTCAGACAAGATGCTGTAGTGCTTATTATTAAGGGTTGTGCTATAAAGGCTACCTATTAACATATGGATGTCATTGAGCAGGGCTATAGTGAGCTCGAGACAACTATATATTACATGGATCAACATTTATGTGAATGGCCAATACTAAATTGTGCCTCATCAGCAACATACAAGTGCATCTCAATAAATTATATAGATGATATATTATATATCATCAAAAAGTTTTATTTCAGTAACTCAGTTTAAAAAGTGAAAGACATGTATTATATAGAGTCACTACAAACAAAGTGAACTTTTTCAAGTGTTTATTTATGTTAATGTTGATGATTATAGCTTATAGCCAAGGAAAACCCAAAAGTCGTTATCTCAGAAAATTAGAATACTCAACCCAAAACACCTGCAAAGGCTTCCTAAGCCTTTAAAAAGGTCCCTTAGTCTGGTTCAGTAGGTAACACAATCATGGGGAAGACTGCTGACTTGACAGATGTCCAGAAGGCACACTCCACAAAGAAGGGTAAGCCACAAAAGGTCATTGCTAAAAAAGCTGGCTGTTCACAGAGTGCTGTATCAAAACATATTAATGGAAAGTTGAGTGGAAGGAAAAAGGGTGGTAGAAGAAGGTGCACAAGCAACAGGGAGAACCGCAGCCTTGATAGGATTGTTAAGAAAAGGCCTTTCCTAAATTTGGGGGAGATTCACAAGGAGTAGACTGCTGCTGGAGTCAGTGCTTTAAGAGCCACCACACACAGACGTATGCAGGACATGGGCTACAAGTGTCGCATTACATGTGTCAAGCCACTCATGACCAATAGACAACGACAGAAGCATCTGACCTGGGCCAAGGAGAAAAAGAACTGGACTGTTGCTCAGTGGTCAAAGGTGTTGTTCTCAGATGAAAGTAAATTTTGCATTTCATTTGGAAAACAAGGTCCCAGAGTGGAGAGGAAGAGTGGAGAGGCACTCAATCCAAGCTGCTTGAGGTCTAGTGTGAAGTGTCCACAATCAGTGATGGTTTGGGGAGCCATGTCATCTGCTGCTGTAGGTCCACTGTGTTTTATCAAGACCAAAGTCAGTGCAGCAGTCTACCAGGAAATTTTAGAGCACTTCATGCTTCCCTCTGCCGACAAGCTTTTTGGAGATGGAATTTTTATTTTCCAGCAGGACTTGGCACCTGTCCACACTGTCAGAAGTACCAATACCTAGTTTAATAAACATGGTATCACCGCTTGATTGGCCAGCAAACTCGACCTGACCTTAACCCACTCGACCTGACCTTAACCCCATAGAGAATCTATCTATCTAATTGTCAAGAGGAAGATGAGAGACACCAGACCCAACAATGCAGACGAGCTGAAGGCCGCTATCAAAGCAACCTGGGCTTCCATAACACCTCGGCAGTGCCACAGGCTGGACCGAAGGGTCTAGCGCTGTCTATCATTCAATACAGGGGCGTGGTTAAAGGCTGCAGGGCGTGTTTTGGAGCCGGGAGGGCGTTGAAGATGCAGTGCTCGGACTGCAAGAGCACACCTTCCGGTGCTCCGAAGACTAATTTACATAATTATAAAAGTTAATTTTCTACATGAATCGCTGCTTGGCTCTGCACTATGAAGGTATGTCTGGGGTTAGAAATAAAGCACCTAAATGCCTATGTGTATAAATACATAGGTTGAAAAGTAGTGACACTTTAACACCAATAACAGTAAAGTGCAAATGCAAATAATTGGATGATATAAATACAGCCGTAATCAAAGAAGACACTAGAATTGTAATCAATCATAAAGGGTGACATAAAACCACAGGCAGGTAGTCACAATAAATTATACCGACCAGTGTAGCCTCCGCCCCGACGCACAGTAAGCTCTCACTTCCTCAAGATTATTTTTGTATTTGCACTTTACTGTTATTGGTGTAAAAGGGCTATTACTTGAAGCAATAATAATTCTCTTTTATTGCTTATCATGTACTAATAAAGTTTGGTCTATATTTATTATAAAAAAGTGCTGTGTATGTATTTCTATATTGGTGTGGTATACTTTTCATTTGGCCAACATTTCTGTGTTTAAAAATAAAATTTACAGTTGGTCTAATATAATATTCTAATTTTCTGAGATAATGACTTTTGGGGTTTTCCTTGGCTGTAAACCATAATCATCAACATTAACATAAATAAACACCTGAAAAAGTTCACTCTGTTTGTAATGACTCTTTATATTTGTTTCACTTTTTGAATTGAATTACTGAAAAAAAAACTTTTTGATGATATTCTAATTTATTGAGATGCACTTGTACAAATTTGTAGCATGCAGAGAAATATGTAGCAAGTTGAATCTTCCACAAGCAAAATAAGTCATTTTATGAGGGGTCCTTAACAATCAACTAATGAGCATGCTGGCTTTTAGATTTAAGGAATGTGTTAGTGGAGAGACAACCCTTTCAAAAATAATTCATGACAAGGACAAAAGAACATATAAATTGGTTTATGATCAGATAATCCCATTTTCCACCATTTTTATTTTAACTTTTTTAAACTATACTCTTTTTCTTTAGAATGAAAAATCTCAGATCCTCACCACTTTCCTTTGGCTACGGCTGGTAAGTTACCATACCATCTTAATTTTGAACATATAGGAGGTCAGTAAGCTGAAATACACCTAAATTAGGCATATTTCAGGCGGAGATGGTGAGTGCAATGGTTAGTTTCACTGCCATCTGTGACTTCTCACCGCTCACACCAGGTCTAAAATTGTGGGCATGGCGTGGGCGGGGAAGGGGACAGGCTAGCGGAAAATGGTCTAAATGTAAGACAGCTCTGGAGCTGTCTTACGTTTAGAACTGGAGCTGGATGCGCCAAAATTATGAATGAAGGCATCAAAACTATGAATTAACACATGTGGAATTATATACTTAACAAAAAAGTGTGAAACAACTGAAAATATGTCTTATATTCTAGGTTCTTCAAAGTAGCCACCTTTTGCTTTGATTACTGCTTTGCACACTCTTGGCATTCTCTTGATGAGCTTCAAGAGGTAGTCACCTGAAATGGTTTTCACTTCACAGGTGTGCCCTGTCAGGTTTAATAAGTGGGATTTCTTGCCTTATAAATGGGGTTGGGACCATGAGTTGTGTTGGGCAGAAGTCAGGTAGATACACAGCTGATAGTCCTCTAATAGACTGTTAGAATTTGTATTATAGCAAGAAAAAAGCAGCTAAGTAAAGAAAAACGAGTGGCCATCATTACTTTAAGAAATGAAGGTCAGTCAGTCTGAAAAATTGGGAAAACTTTGAAAGTGTCCCCAAGTGCAGTCGCAAAAACCATCAAGCGCTACAAAGAAACTGTCTCACATGAGGACCGCCCCAGAAAAGGAAGACCAAGAGTCACCTCTGCTGCGGAGGATAAGTTCATCCGAGTCACCAGCCTCATCGCAGGTCAACAGCAGCTCAGATTAGAGAACAGGTCAATGCCACACAGAGTTCTAGCAGCAGACACATCTCAACAACAACTGTTAAGAGGAGACTGTGTGCAGCAGGCCTTCATGGTAAAATAGCTGCTAGGAAACCACTGCTAAGGACAGGCAACAAGCAGAAGAGACTTGTTTGGGCTAAAGAACACAAGGAAATGGACATTAGACCAGTGGAAATCTGTGCTTTGGTCTGATGAGTCCAAATTTGAGATCTTTGGTTCCAACCACCATGTCTACGCCAGATGACCTGACCTCCACAGTCACCAGACCTGAACCCAATTGAGATGATTTGGGGTGAGCTGGACCGCAGAGTGAAGGCAAAAGGGCCAACAAGTGCTAAGCATCTCTGGGAACTCCTACTTTGAAGAACCTAGAATATAAGACATATTTTCAGTAGTTTCACACTTTTTTGTTAAGTATATAATTCCACATGTGTTAATTCATAGTTTTGATGCCCTCAGTTTGAATCTACAATTTTCATAGTCATGAAAATACAGAAAACTCTTTGAATGAGAAGGTGTGTCCAAACTTTTGGTCTGTACTGTATATATATATATATATATATATATATATATATATATATATATATTAGGGAAAATAAGCATTTGATACACTGGTGATTTTGCAAGTTTTCCCACCTACTGAGAATTGAGAGGTCTGTAATTTTTTATTGTAGGTACACTTCAACTGTGAGAGACAGAATCTAACAAATATACAGTATATATAAATAATTATATATATATATATATATATATATATATATATATATATACCCCCACAAGCCTCTCCTCAGTAAAAGACCCATGAAAGCCCATCTGGAGTTTGCAAAAGAGAAAAGACCCTAGATACTCTTTCTAAAGGACTCTCAGACTGTTAAAAACAAGATTATCTAGTCTGATGAAACTCAGAATAAACTTTTTGGTCTCAATTTTAAAGGGAATCTGTCACCAGGATAATCGCTATTGAAGTAAAGCCATGGCCTAATAGCACTTAGTACCTTATTTCCAGATGTGCATTTGTTTCAGCAATAGATGTTTTCTATCTTCTGAAAATCCAGCTTATTTGGTATGCAAATGAGCCAGTAAGGTGCCCAGAGGGGCGTCATTCTTGCAGGAAAAAGCCCAGGCATGCCTCCTGCTAGGGCCCAAGCCCGCCCTCCTGCTGGGAGCAGGGAAAAGGGGGCAGAGTTATGGCTTGAATTTGATGTAGGAGGCGTGCCTGGGCTCCTTCGTTCAAGAGACACCCCTCTGGGCACCTTTTTGGATCATTTGCATACCAAATAAACTGGATTTTCAGAAGACAGAAAACATATATTGCTGAAACAAATGCACATCTGGAAATAAGGTCCTAAGTGCTATTAGGCTATGGCTTCAATAGCGATTATCCTGGTGACAATTTCCTGTTTGGAGGAAACCATGACACCATGACCAATATCATCAGAACAGTGAAACATGGTGGTGACAGCATCATACTGTGGGGATTTTTTCAACAGCTGGGAGAGGGAGACTGGTCAGAGTTGAGGGGAAAGTTGAAGTGAGCAAAGTGCATTGATATTCTTAATGAAAACCTGATCCTGTTATATACGGATGATCTATTCTAAGGACAGGTCATCAGTATGTGCATCCTGGAAAAACGTTTATAGTTGTATACTGTACAGTCATAAGAAAAACAAAGTACACCTCAGATGAACACTACATAACAGATTCAACTGTGTCATTCTTTATTCACCAGTAAAGAAAAAATAGGGCTTAGTCATCACATCCCAATGCGCAGGTGCACATCGCCATGGCTGAAAACACAAAAGCAAAAACAAACACAATGCAACAGCACTCTGCAAACCAAATAACAAAGTAAATACAAGCAAACAAACACAAATTATTTTTTACAAAATGTATTTGCCAAGAATCTCACATTAGTACATGTTCTACACTGAGTATAGCATGATTGTATTTACCTGATTATTTGTGTTTGCAGAGTGCTACTGCATTGTGTTTGTGTTATTTTGTGATTTCAGCCATGGCGATGTGCACCTGCGCATGGGATGTGGTGACTAACCCCTATTATTTTCTTTGTAGTCTGCATTGGAGGTGTAGCTTTGGTCGTGCACTCATAACTAACCTGTATGCCCCATAGGTAGAGATGAGCGAATCCAGGGGCGAGCTATAGGGGTGCAGAGTAGCAGTCGCTACGGCGGGCCAGGAGCCTTGAGGGGGCTCCAAAAAACCCTTGTGCGACCATAGAAGACACACAAAGCAACTGAGGGAAGGGGGGCCAAGCTGAACTCTGGCACCAGGGCCCATGATCCTTTAGCTACGCCCTGAGCCGAATCTATTCGCTGGCTTCATAGAATTCCGTTAGCGAATTCTGCCTTTTTTCCTAACCGAAACGATCCGGATTTTTTCAGATTTGCTTTGGTATTATTCGTATAATTTTTGAACGCTAATTGGCTATGTACGCCCCCCCCCCCGGCCCCAGAAGTGGGGAAAATTACGGTAGCGGCCCCCTCATGAGCGGGAAACTGGAAGATACACACCCCTCATAAGCGGGAAAAACAGCCTGGCCCACTGGGAACTAACTATTTGCACGTATAGGGAGTGAAGACTTCTCCCTCATTACTCCGCCCTCCTCTCCAGTTCAAGCCAGCGGTGAACAAGATACCACAGCATGGCGAAACAACTGTGACCAAAGTGGGGAGAGATGGTGTTTGGTAGCGAGTACCCCGAACCACCGGCTGCTCCAGAGATCAGAATCCCACTGGCTCCTGATTCGATGTTCACCATGCCGGCTGGTGCGGTGGAGGCGGCTGGAGTGTCCACCATCCGCCGCCCAGGAGGAGAACAACAACACCTTCCATGCGGCAGAATCCCATTGTGCCTGCATCAGTGATGGCCCACGCCTAGACCCTATGGGACTACAAGAATGCAGTGGAGGACTGGGTCATCCAAGTACTGGACCATCCGAGGCCGATAGACCCTACACTGGAACGGCGTGAGGGAACAGTCCTATGGTTTTAAGTGGAGGCTGTGGCTTCCTTGCGGACGATGAGGGCGGCAAGGAGTACTTTGTGGGCCGCAGGTCTGTGAAACGGTCTTACCTGCCCCAACCCCGTCACAGCCTATACGTGAGGGATCAGGTGGAATATATCACCATGGCATCCCTGAAAGGCCCCTTGCTATCGGGGTTACCTTATTGTCTAAGCCCCTGGTACCTGCATCAGCACCAGAAGTTTGGCCGGAGGAACCGGCAGGCGCAGGACGTGTGCGCTGCCTACAGGAGTCACCAGATGGAACCCTCCGTTTTAGGGAGAAGCCACAACCGGAGTCTCTGATCCCTAGATTGCCACCACCACCACAGTCCTTTCACCTGGGTCTGATGACATCATACTTTACTTTCCAGTCCACAGTGATCCAGTACCAACTACCATGGAAAATGAAGTCAGCAGCAGCCAGGGGAGCTGGTGATTGTTCTCTGGGTGCAACCTTGCCTGAACCGCTGCAGCCAGAAGTCCTTACTCCTGGTGTCCCGGCAGGAGTATCCGGAAAAGTGAAGGCGCAAGTGGCTGCAGCGGTCACCAGTGTGGCCACCACCAGGTCAAGACCGACTTCTGGCAGAAGAGGGTAGTGGAGCTCAACCACAGCAGCCAGCTTGGCCTACAGGAGGCAAGAGTGTCCTCTAATGTCATTCAGCAGCAGTTCCAGAGAGGAGGACTTCAGGTCCCTCATCTCAGGAACCCTTCTACTGGCTGTCAGTCTTGATGATTTAAAGGACACCTCATGGTCTGGACCTATGGGAACCACAACATGGACTGCACCTGACGGGTGACAGCTAGTTGGCACTTGTTTTTAGTTTATGTTGTTTTTATTGCCCCCTCTTTGGCTCTCACCCAGATGGACATGGCTTGTCAGGACACCCCCCCCCCCCCATTCTGCAGGAAATTCCCAGTTGCACCTAAGCGTGCCTATTTTCCTTTCTCAGGTTATTTGGGAGCCCGTTTTGCAAAAAGGGTTCTCTAGTTTCTATTTGCTGCTATTTTATATTATCCATGTGGATTACACGTTACCTGTTTGGATTACAAAATTACCTCACGTGGATTACAACTGAATTTTGGACTGTGTTCAAGTGTTTTATGCCAAGCAGCCATGAAGAGAGACTCAAACGTATATCTGAGCCTATTATGCTTGCAAATGTGAAATTGATTGCACTAAAATGTTTGCATAATTATGTATTTTAGCATAGCAATAATGTTTTTACAGGTTCAGCAATGTTCAAGCACTTTAGCCCATTGTGTGTATTCTTTTTCAGGTACTGCAATGTGTCCTATTATGCACTTATTGTATGGTGTTTTAGTAAATTATGCACTTAGCCGAATAGCTAACAGTGAGCACCTTACTTTTCTACCTCATATGGCCTAACCTCGTGCGTGCGTACGTATGACCCAATCGCGAGTCAATAGTACATTAAGGATTCGTACGCACTTTTTACGCTAATGCTTACGCATTCAGTTCAGTAGCGTACTTTTAAAAAACGCTTAGACTATATGTTCGTAATTTGTGCAGTAATGTTCGCAAAACAACGATAATTTTTTAACACAAATTCGACCGAATAAATTCATGTTAAGAACGAATCTTGTCATAAATTCAACGATTATTTGCCAAAGCAAATTTTTGATGATTCGTTCATCTCTATCCATAGGCTGATTTTAATTAGTGCAAATATAAAGCTGTAGCCTGCTCTCCCTGAATTTAATGGAGGCCATTTGGCACCAGAAGAGGTAAAATATAGAGTGGGTTCAGCATGCATGTGGAGCCTGCATTCCCTAAATTTAATGGAGGCCATTGTGGCACCAAAAAAGGTATAATACAATGTAGACTCAGCATACATGTGGAACATGCAGTCCCAGAATTTAATAGAGACCATTGTGGTACTAGCAGAGGTAGTAGTCTTAGTTCCTGTCCTAAATAGATCGCATTGTCGTTGGTGGGCAGGCACAAAAAATTGTGTACAAAATGTATTTGCCAAGAATCTATATTTATTTATAATTTAGCATTTGCTTTAGTACATTTGTTCAACAGAAATTAAATGTACTTGGAAAAGCCATGTGAGAAACACTAAGTACACCCTGTGAATCAATAGCTTGTAGAACCACCCTTGGCAGCAATAACTTGAAGAAATCCAACGATTTGTACAATTTGTACGACTTTGTCAGTCTCTCACGTCGTTAGGGAGGAATTTTGGCCCACTTTTCTTTACATTGTTGCTTCAGTTTATTGATGTTTGTGGGCATTTTGTGCCACTGCTTTGCACACCTGTCCCAGCCTTCTTCCCGGCAACAGGGACCCACCTATCTCTCTCCCCTTCTTCCTTGGGGGCCAGGCCACTGGAGTTGCTCTGTCCTTCCATGAAGGCTGCGGCCTGCTTGCCAGCAAAGCATACATTTCCCCTGCCTCTTAAAGAGCCAGCACATGCGGACCCTAATTCACACCAGCTAATGGCTGGACACCTTAGCGTAGTTTAAAAACCTTCCTCTATGGGAGAGCGCCTGAGTATTAGATTTCTAGTTCTCCAGTGTCCTGCTAAGGTTTGCTATTTATGTTGTCTGCTTGTGTACTGACCTCTGTCTGTTTTATGGATTTCATCCTTCATTTCCTGCCTCGATTTCCATCTTTACCTTGAGCTGCCAGCCCTGACCTTGGATTGTTTCTCATATTGCTCATACTCTGCCTTCCCTGACCTGAGCCTGTCCCTGACTCCGGTTTTGTATGACCCCTTGTTACCCTGCATTATTTTCTCTTGACCACCATGGGTCAGCTGTCAACCAAGCAGAGACTACTCCAGGAGGTAGCAGCCTGGTGGTTCTTCGGCAGGTCCAGATCCCTGTCTACAGGTTAAAGAATAAGAACCAGGGAATTGACAGGATAACGGCTTTATGAGTAGTCCTTGGTCAAATCTGTTCAGTTGATTTAGTGGTTCCACACCCACTGTGTGACAATTTTGTTTATGTACAGCTCTCTTAAGGTCCTGCCGTAGCATTTCAATTGAGTTGAGGTCTGGACATTGACAGGGCCATTGTAACACACTCTTTTATTTTTCAGCCATTCTGTTGTAGATTTGCTGGTGCTGTTGGATCATTGTCCTATTGCATGATCCAGTTTCTGCCTCAAATTTGTATACAGATGAGTTCATGTTCAACTCAATGGCTGCAAGGTGCCAAGCCATGCTGCCATGTTCCTTTTAGAAAGAAAAGATTTTCTACTGGAAATCCTTCCATACAAGCCATACTTGTGCAGTCTTTTTCTAATTGTACTGTCATGAACTTGAACTGCCAAGGACCTTTCACATTTTTTTTAACTGAGTACCTTTATATAGAGAGTACCCTCCGTTGATGCTGCAGGGATTTTTCTATTTTTGAAACACCCCTCGGCTGCCTCACTGTGATCCACCGAAGTTTTGGTGCCATATATAATAATGCTGAGAATCTCTACAGGGAGGAGGAGACATCAGCTCTCCTCAGTGGGCGTCTCCTTCTCCCTGGCTGTGATGCTGTCCAATCACAGCAGAATGCATCACAGTCAGGGAGAAGGCGAGATTTACCAAACCTCACGAGAACAGGCTATGTAAGCGAGTACAGTACTTGCTTACATAGCCTTTTCTTGTGAGATTTACCAAATCTCAAGAGAACAACTGTCCCTCTTCCTGGCTGTGAAGTGGTCCGCTGCGATAGGACAGCATCACAGCCAGGGAGAAGAAGACGCCCACTGAGAAAAGCTTATGTCACCTCCTCTCTGTAGAGATGCTCTGCATGAACATATATGGTGCCAAAACTTTGGCGGATCACAGTGGGCAATCAAGGGATGTTTCAAAAAAAAGAAAAATTCTTGCAGCATCGGCGGAGGGTACTTTCCATATAAAGGTACTCAGTTGAAAAGGTCCCCTTTAGTATGCTAACAGAGGTCTGTAGTATCTTAGATGTAGCTCCTGGGTGTTTTGCAATTTCGCTGAGAATTGCATTCTCTGATCTTGGGGTGAATTTGCTGGGAAATCCACTCCTTGGAAGATTGTCAGCTTTCTTAAATGTTTTCCACTTGTGAATAATTTTTCTCACTGTAGAATGATGGTCTTCAAATTGTTTTGAAATGGCCTTTTAACCCTTCCCAGATCGATAGTTAGCAACAATTGCTTCTCTAAGATGATTGCCGATGTCTTTCCTCTTTGGCGTTGTGCTAACACACACATGAATGCTCCAGACTAGAAAACTGACTGCTTTTATAGACGCAGTCAGCTTGCTGATGATCAGCTAATCAGAGGGCATTTGTTTAGCAGCAAATGGCTTCTCCTTACCCTCTTAATTCCTATGGAAGCAGTAACAGATGTAGTTTGTATAATTAGATATAGCCATACCAGTATTATTACTAATAGAATGTATTTATATAAAATGTACCGTTTAGAAGATTTGCCTATTTGTATTTCCATTGTTCCACACACATCAGTCAGTCCGTTGCCCCTAGTTACGACCACCGTGGCCATGTAGTAGTGGTGGTTGGCTTGCTCCTTTTCAATCCCGCTCCGAGGTAACTGCTGTATTGTGAACGCACATTACATGAGCATGCGGAGACACATCTTTGGGTACTTTCACATCTGCGTTTTGGACGCTACTAGTCCAAAACACAGTGATCAGGATCCGTCCAAAACGCAAACCTTATAAACGGATCCTGCTCCATAGAGATGAATTGATCTTGGAACAGGATCAGTTTCTCTGTGTTTTGGAAGCGCAGACAAAAATACTACAACCCTAAGATGTGTCTCCGCATGTTCATGTAATGTGCGTTCACAATACAGCAGTTACCTCAGAGCAGGTATGTCCAGGAGCAAGCCGGCCACCAGTACTACATGGCCGTGGTGGTCGTAACCCGGGGCAATGGCCTGACTGATGTGTGTGGGACAATGGATATACAAATAGGGAAATCTTCTAAACCGTACATTTTATATAAATACATTCTATTAGTAATAATTTTGGTATGGCGTTATCTAACTGTACAAACTACATTGGTGAGATGAGAATACCCCTTTAATTTTTCACACACAGCTTTTGAATTTTGGCTTAGATTTTGTTGAATAAATTTGTCGTGTTTTTGTTCATCCTGAGGTTGAATTTATCTAATTTTAAGACCTATTAAGGACCAGATGTTTTTTTATGTCCTGAAATGTAAAACCATAGATTCAAAGAGGGTGTACATTGTTTTTCTCATCTTTATACATGATTTCTGAGATTATTAATATCTCTAATAGTCCTTTACACAGTTATGTAAATACTCAGATGCAGGTTGCTTCATTGGATATGCACACAGAAAGCAGTGCCAGTTTGATTTGACGTAGCACATACCTGGCTTTATTCTCCAAAATACCTACATATATTACCTTCAAATTAGTATAGTGGTTTTTGACACTTTTTATATTATTTCAGAATATTTACAAGGATTCACAAAGGGTGTACCAAATTTAGCAAAATGGCACATGCTTCATAACACTTTCGTGACACCACTTGCATCTCTTCAAATCTGTAAAGTATCCTGCAAAAAAAAAGATTAAAAATAGAGCATTTCTTTCAGTGCCAGATTGGAGTTCGTAGGCCCCACCACTAAAACTGTACAGCACAGCAATAAGATACTCAAGATGATTGATTAAGGGGGTCCATGCAGAAACTTTGAGAAGGTAGGTCCCTGGGGAAAGAGAATACTGGCTGGCCTGCCTTTGTACCTAGAAGCCACCCGATGCATCTATAATAATGAATTGGATAGTATGTTTAATAGTCTATGTAGTTTTTTTAAAATGTATATAGGCTAGATTAGATGCTGTGCCGCGGGACTGGCAGGCCACCTTTGTCAGGGGCCCACCGGGGGATTCCCCTGTGGCCAGTCCGAGCCTGATTTCTGTCATAAATATGGAGCTTAATTAAAACAGACACTGGCCAATGGCAAGCATGGTGTTTTTTTGGGGAAAAAAGATCCTTTTGCCATGGCAGACAACCCCTTTGGTTCTGTTTGATGGACACACACATTATTCTACAAGCATATCATTATGTAACCATCCGCTATGCCTGGGTGCTGGGAACATTATGCAAGGTTTATGATTTGAACATATTACCTGCTATAATATTTAATAACTCCATATTTCTCTTTTTTCAGTTTTGGTACCATGAGTTTTTAACCTGGACCCCAGCAAAATGTGGATCAGTTGAGAAAATTTCATTGCCAGTGGAGGACATCTGGACCCCAGACATAATTGTTTATGAGTTGTACGTGTTGACAGCCATATTTTTACTTGTGTGTGCATAGTCAGTAATGCCAATCTTCCTTATGTGCTAAGTACCTTATGGTGGATACAGTATCTTCTAACTGTACCCTTCTTCATGTGAAATATTAGCCTGCTGAAACCTACTGTATATGCTTGACAAACAAAAACATTTTAAATGGACAGGAAAATCTTCTGGAATGGTAGAAGATAGAGAAGATACAGCAGGACTAATCAAAAGATAAATCGTACTGATAAAGCAAAGGAGATTTGTATTGTAATATTATATCCTTATTATCCTTGCAATAAAAATATATATATATTTATATACTTATTATCCTTGCATTATGTTTTTGTGTATATGAAGCAAACTGTATTATTTTTTCTGCAGCATAGATGAGGATAAGTCACAGCGGACCCCCTTCGTATACGTTAATCACACTGGACGGGTGCGATATGACAGAATGCTTAGAGTGGTCAGCTCATGTAATCTTGGTATCTTCAACTTCCCATTTGATGTTCAGAACTGCTCTTTGACCTTTGGCTCATACATGCACACAGGTGTGTATTACAAGTTCATATCGGCAAATAAATGATGTACGAAACTAGATATATAGCAAGCTGACCAGCAAATTACAAGTAAGTACTGAGCCTCTAGGGTAAAGGCAATGCTTCTATTGTTCCTAGAAGCTCATTTGCATATATTTAAACATATTTTTCTCAACAATGCGGGCATACATGAACATGGGACCAACACAGATGTCTTCAGCCACCAAGCACACATGTAACAGGTCAGCCAGTTTCATAGGTACAAATCTGCTGACAGATGCCTTAAACTTTGAGTGCACAAATTCAATCTTTTTTTTTTATTATTTTTTTTTAATCTTGTAGGGGATGGCGGAAGGAATAAACAGGAAAAGGCACATTTCATGACCAAACTAATTTGTGGTCCATTCTTAGACTATATGAGATCAAAAACCAAATGTCATATTTGATTCCCATTCACCCGTCATTCGAGTGGTTGTCTGGCATTAATAAAAAATGAGCCTGGGGTGTGGGTGATTGCATAAAAGAATCATTACTTTACTGTTAACCTGCAGGATACCAGCACCGTAAATCAGGAGCGTAGCTAAAGGCTCATGGGCCCTGGTGCAAGAGTTCAACTTGGGCCCCCCTCCTCCTAGTGCTCTGTGTGTCTTCTTATGCGTTACAAGGGCTTTTGGGCCCCCTCAGGCTCCTGGGCCTGGTAGCGACTGCTACCCCTGTACCCCCTATACATAGTAACATAGTTTACAAGGCCGAAAAAAGACATCTGTCCATCCAGTTCGGCCTGTTTTCCTATAAGTTGATCCAGAGGAAGGCAAAAAAAACCCTGTGAGGTAGAAGCCAGTTTTCCCCACTTTAGGGAAAAAAATTCCTTCCCGACTCCAATCAGGCAATCAGAATTACTCCCTGGATCAACGACCCCTCTCTAGTAACTATAACCTGTAATATTATTACCCTCCAAAAATACATCCAGGCCTCTCTTGAACTCTTTTAGTGAACTTACCATCACCACCTCCTCAGGCAGAGAGTTCCATAGTCTCACTGCTCTTACCGTAAAGAATCCTCTTCTATGTTTGTGTACAAACCTTCTTTCCTCCAGACGCAGAGGATGGCCCCTCGTCACAGTCACAGTCCTGGCGATAAATAGATCGTGGGAGAGATCTCTGTACTGACCTCTGATATATTTATACATAGTTATTAGATCTCCCCTCAGTCGTCTTTTTTCTAAAGTGAATAAGCCTAATTTTGATAATCTTTCTGGGTACTGTAGTCCACCCATTCCAGTTATTACTTTAGTTGCCCTCCTCTGAACCCTCTCCAGCTCTGCTATGTCTGCCTTGTTCACAGGAGCCCAGAACTGTACACAGTACTCCATGTGTGGTCTGACTAGTTATTTGTAAAGTGGCAGGACTATGTTCTCATCACGGGCATCTATGCCTCTTTTGATGCAGCCCATTATCTTATTGGCCTTGGCAGCAGCTGTCTGACACTGGTTTCTGCAGCTTAGATTTCTGTTCACTAAAATTCCTAGGTCCTTTTCTATGTCAGAGTTACCCAATATTTTTACCATTTAGTATGTACTGGTGACTTGCATTATTCCTTCCCATATGCATAACTTTACATTTGTCAGTGTTAAACCTCACCTGCCACTTCTCTGCCCAAGCCTCCAGTCTATCCAGATCCATCTGTAGCAGTGTACTGTCCTCTTCTGTGTTAATTACTTTACACAGTTTAGTGTCATCTGCAAAAATTGATATTTTACTGTGCAAGCCTATAGCTACGCCCCTGCCGTACATGTATGGTGCTGCCG
This sequence comes from Rhinella marina, assembly GCA_900303285.1. Taxonomy (NCBI): domain Eukaryota; kingdom Metazoa; phylum Chordata; class Amphibia; order Anura; family Bufonidae; genus Rhinella; species Rhinella marina. The sequence goes on from ONZH01028248.1 coordinate 57,558, forward strand.
GACATAACTTAAAGGGAACCTGTCATCTCCGAAACACCCCCTGAACTAGAGTAAGCAGTGTATAGTGTAAGTGATGCTGAATCCGAATATGTAAGTTTTATCTTCGTACTCACTTCCATTCTGACACTGTGCTCCCACAAACCTGCAGTAAAATGCATTAACTGGACTCTTCTTTGAGTCTTCTCCATTATGTGAGTGAGCACCGGAGTCCACTGAGTGCTTTTTACTGCAGGTTTGTGGGAGCACAGCATCAGAATGGAAGTGAGTATGAAGATAAAACTTACATATTCGGATTCAGCATCACTTACACTATACACTGCTTACTCTAGTTCAGGGGGTGTTTCGGAGATGACAGGTTCCCTTTAAGTCCAAGCGCCATACACGTACGGCGCTCTGATCAGGCAGGTGCAGGGCACTCAATCCGCAGCAGGGGCCCAGCTGTTACTGACAGCCAAGCCCCTGCTGTATGTGCCAGCATCAGTAAATACACCAATGCCAGAGTAATAACCCCTTGTATGCCACGATCAACACTAACCAGGGCATGCGCGGGGTTTGCGGAGGGTACGGGCATCCTCTGCGACACTATCAGGTCTTTGCGTTGTAGTGATGGGGGCCCAATGGCTGGTATGGCAGCCCACAGGCATCAGTGCCTGCCAGCTACGAAAGCCTATGAGACCCAGCCCCCTGACTGTGGGGGTGTACAAGCTGACAGGCAATGCATTACAATATATTGTAATGTATTGTAGAGGGGATCCAGTCCCCAAAAGTTGGAAGAGTTTTCCACAGTTTTCTCACAGTGGGGAAAAAAATTAAAAGTTTGAAAAAAAAAGTTTTTCATAATAAAAAACACCCCTTTCCCATAATAACATATAAAATTATTTTAAAAAATAGAAAAAAAGGAAAAACAGACATAGTAGACATCACTGCATCTGTAACAAGTGGCCTTAACAATATCATATGGTCTACCCCCTCAGGTGAATGCCATAAAAAATAAAATAAAAACTGTGCCAAAACAGACATTTTTTAATCACCTTAACCCAAAAAGTGTAATATTGAACGATCAAAAAATCATATGTACCCAAAAATAGTACCAATAAAAATATCCATTCTCCCCACAAAAACAAGCCCCCAGACAAGATGATCAGTGGAAAAATATAAAAAATATGTCTTTCAGAAAATGGAAACACAAAAATGATTTATTACGTAAAACTGAAACAAAAATAAAGATAGCCATTTTTGGTACTGTCAGATATGTAACAACCTGTTCTATAAAAACAACACATGATCTATCCTGTCAGGTGAACGCTGTAAAAAAAAAGAGAGATAAAAACTGTGCTAGAACAGCCATTTTTTGGTTACCTTGCCTCACAAAAAGTGTAATAATGAGCAATCAAAAAAATCATATGTACCACAAAATAGTATCAATAAAACTGTCACTTTATCCGGTAGTTTCCAAAATGGGGTCACTTTTTGGTAGTGCCTACTGTAGGAGTGTATCAGGGGGTCTTCAAATGCGACATGGCAATTTAAAATTATCCCAGTGAAATCTGCCCTCCAAAAACCATATAACGTGCTTTCCCTTCTGAGCCCTGTGTTATGCCCATATAGTAGTTTACGGCCACATGTAGGGTGTTTCTGTGCAGAACTACAGAATCAGGGTAATAAATAGTGAGTTTGTTTGACTGTTAACCCTTACTTTGTTACAGGAAAAATGGATTAAAATGGAAAATCGGAAAAGTGACATTTTGAAACGGATCCGCCCCCATTGACTTACAGTCAGATGAGGACAGATCCGGATGCCTGCGGCCATGCGAGCGCAGGGGATCTGAGCACTACAGTGCTCGTTACGAGCACGTTCGCTTAACTCTAATCAACACCACTGCAAAACAGATCGCAGGGTGCCAAAGTCTCAATATGGCATCCAGGCACAGCCCTGATAGTGCCTGTCAGTATAGTAGTGAGCTGAAGTATCAAGCTGCCGGGAGGCAACAGCACTCACCAGAGCACTGGTTAGTGCCATGGCTTCCTGAAGCAGCTGATCGGTGGGGATAGGTCATCAAATTCCCAGAGAACTTCATTAAAGGGCATCTGTCAGTAGATTTGTTCCTAGGAAACTGGCTGACCTGTTTCATGTACACTTGGCAGCTGAAGGCGTCTATGTTAGTCCCATGTTCATATGTCATGTGTCCACGTTGCTGAGAAAAATGAAGTTTAAAGATATTGAGCCTCTAGGAGCAACCTTGCCGTTACACCTAGAAGCTCAGCTCTCTCTGCAACTGCCATGCTCTCTCTACTTTGATTGCAGGGCCAGGCGTGATGATTTTTTCACTGACTGTCCCTGTCAATCAAAGTGTAGAGGGTGTGGCACTTGCAGAGAGAGCTGAATCTCTAGGTCTAATGGCAACGCCCCCGTTGCTCCTAGAGGCTCATTTGCATATATTAAAACTTAATTTTTCTCAGCAATGCAGGCACATATGAATATGGGACTAACACAGATGTCTTCAGTTGCCAAGCGCACATGCAACAGGTCACTGATTGATGGGGGAATGGGGGATTGGCAACGTGCACAGAAGTCCATTTTACTCCAATGCTGGGAACACCTATGTTACACAGGGAGAGACAATCTATGTCTCTCCTTCCTTCAGACTGTCAGCACATCCCCCACTGCTTATGCCTTCCTCCACCAGGCTGGCTGAGATCACATCTGGCTGAATGGGGGGAGGACTGTTTAATTTCAGGATCCGATTTAGCTAGACCCACGATCTTGGTCTAATTTAAAAACTTTAAAATAAGACCAGGATCATGATGCTAGCTGCCATAAGACAAGAGAACAGCCTTTAAAAATCGAGTTGGGAGCTAGAGCTGCAAGTTTATGCAGCTCTCATTGGGACCTGTTACTGACAGCAGTAATAGAATTGATGTATGGAAGATCCTAGTCTTATTTTAACGCTTTCAAACAAGACCAAGATCGCAACTCCAGCTTAGTTGGATCCTGAGATAGTATCCATTGTCAGTTTTCAAACAAACCAAGACCATGGATGTAGCTGAACAGCGGAACAAAAAATAATCCTCATAAGTGTCTCCACATGACCCACAACCACATAGCCCAAACACAGTGTGGTTCTTTCCTGGATGAATCGACTGTGTTCAGGATTATCAATAGAGGGGGTAGTGTAATGTCAATGAATTGTGAAAACTTATTTTTTTGTGGGGGGCGTGTCCGGACACCGACAGTAATGGCCGCATAGAAGCTTCGCTCCTGCCTGCACCTCTATTTACTGGCCAGCGACACTCGCACTTCAGGCCTCATGGGGAAAAAAAACTAACTCCCGCAAGCCCTCACCTCCTCCTCGATCGCCTTGTCCATCGAGGACTTCGGAGGAGTGTTGGACGAGGGCTCCTCGGTCGGTCCTATCTTCAAAGCGCACCGCGCCAACTGGAGCCGCCCGCCATTGCTCTCTCCCGCCATTCCGCCTCACCGCCAGATCTGGAGCTAGAGGGGACTGCTGGCCTATCTGATCAGGCCTCCGACGTGGGAACACAGCAATCGCCACTCAGTGACGCAGGGGCTCAGGTATCTGGAGCGCAGAGCCCTCCGGGCGCCAGTAGCCTCCATCTTGCAGCGCCCATGAGGCTAGACCACAAAATTGGCGGCCGCTGAAGAGGTTACCTCGGGGGACTCTGCCATGAGCGGTACTACCCCACTATTCCCACTGCAGACCCCAACCACCTCAGGCCCTCACAGGGACTCCCCACTGCCCCTTTCTGAGGAAATATGGCCAGCTCTTCAAGAGGGTAATCCTCCAGCCATAAATGTGGGAACGGACGTTTCTGTGTCTTCTACTGGTGCCTGGGCTAGCTCCCCTGGCCCGTCTTTGTCAGCCACTGCTTCGCCTGCTGCTGCCCCTGGCTCTCCACATCCCTGGGAAACATATTTTAGCCAATTCCCTACTAAAGAAGATTTTAAGTTGCTTATTTCTGACGTTAAGGGAGCCTGCAGAGCGGAAATCGCTGCTGTTCGCACCGATATTAAGCATATTGCCGACTGGGTGGACTCTCTGGAGAATGCGCACGATGACACTAGACAATACCTATATACCTTGCATGTGCCTGTAACCTCTCAAACTGCAGCCCTCAGAGATATGGGACGTCACCTGGAAGATTTAGACAACAAGGGCCGCCGAAACAATATTCGGATTTGGGGTTTGCCAGAGGCTACTAGAGATGAGGACCTATTTGCTACTTTGGAGGCCATTTTCAATATGATTCTTGGCGAACCTTCGTCGAAATTAAATTGGATAGGGCTCACAGGGCACTCAAGCCGAAGGGCACCACTGCCCGCCCGAGAGATGTGATATGCTGTGTCCATGACTATACCCTCAAGGAGACTATAATGGCGCAAGTGCGGAATCTCCGCAACTTTGAATTTGATGGGGCCCCGGTACAACTTTTCCCTGATCTTTCATGGATCACTCTTTAAAAAAGAAGACAGCTGCAGCCCCTCATCACCCTTTTAAGGGATCGTCAAATAGCATACCGTTGGGGTTTCCCCTTCTCTCTTTCCGCACGTCACCAGGGCAAGACGGCAATTCTGCGCTCTTTTCCTGATCTGCATCCTTTTTGTGAGACACTGGGACTCCCTACGCCTACTATGTCAGATTGGGAGATTCAACCGCCAGCCACGCCACCTTCCCGGATCTGGTCCCCAGTAGCTAGGAAAAGACAAGCGGGCGCACCTACGGGACTATCTGCGAGGAACCTATCATCTCTGAGTCGTCGAGCTCCAGATTGACCTCCCTTCATTCTTCCTATGAAGAATTGCATCACCTATGCTTCAATGACTTTCTGAGAAGTCTTACTATGTCTCTATTAGTATAATCTTTCTCCTTCTGTACCACCATACTAGCCTGGTTTATTAGATGTAATGCCAATTCTCTGTTAGGTTTAATCTTACTAAGCTTTCTTAGGTGCGAGCTATCCGGAGCACTGGCTGCTTGGGAATGGCCTGGTTGCTTGTTAATTTCTTTTCAGTTTTCGAACATCAGTCGTACTCTGACACTGCTTCCCCAGGGGAGGCTTTATTTATTGCCTCCAGCAGGAATGTAATTTCCTGGGAATTGTTTTTTGCTGTTTTATTCATGTTCTTCATTATTTTCTTAAAATGTCTTGTCTACTCCCTCCTTCTGTTTCCACCCTTCCCTGTGGCTCTAGCTTTCTCTTGGATCATCGTCCCTTCACACCCTGAAAATAACAAGAGAAGAGACTTCATGCGATGTTTAGCTATCTGGATCTCAACTGAATCATTCCTAGTTGTGGTACTCTACTGTGACGTCTTGGGTGAGCTACACTTCCCTCTTGTCTCTCTTCCATACACATTACCATGGCACACTGCGTGACTCTTAATGTAAAAGGACTTAACTCCAATGCTAAGAGGAAACTTTTGCTCCTGGAGTTGAAGTTTCTTAAGGCCGACATTGTATTTATCCAAGAAACACATTTTGATGACAGCTCCTCTTCGTTCTGCCACACATACAGTGCCTTGCGAATGTATTCCGCCCCCTGGAACTTTTCAACCTTTTGCCACATTTCAGGCTTCAAACAAAAAGATATAACATTTTAAATTTTTGGTGAAGAATCAACAACAAGTGGGTCACAATTGTGAAGTGGAATGAAATTTATTAGATCATTTAAACTTTTTTTGTAATAATAAAATGGAAAAGTGGGGCGTGCATAATTATTCAGCACCCTTAATACTTTGTTGCACCACCTTTTGCTGCGATTACAGCTGCAAGTCGCTTGGGGTATGTCTCTATCAGTTTTGCACATCTAGAGACTGAAATTCTTGCCCATTCTTCCTTGCAAAACAGCTCGAACTCTTTGAAGTTGGATGGAGAGCGTTTGTGAACAGCAGTTTTCAGCTCTTTCCACGTATTCTCAATTGGATTCAGGTCTGGACTTTGACTTGGCCATTCTAAGTACTGGATACGTTTATTTTTGAACCATTCCATTGTAGATTTTGCTTTATGTTTGGGATCATTGTCTTGTTGGAAGATAAATCTCCATCCTAGTCTCAGGTCTTTTGCAGACTCCAACAGGTTTTCATCCAGAATGGTCCTGTATTTGGCTCCATCCATCTTCCCATCAATTTTAACCATCTTCCCTGTCCCTGCTGATGAAAAGCAGGCCCAAACCATGATGCTGCCACCACCATGTTTGACAGTGGGGATGGTGTGTTCAGGGTGATGAGCTGTGTTGCTTTTACGCCAAACATATCATTTTACATTGTTTCCAAAAAAGTTCGATTTTGATTTCATCTGACCAGAGCACCTTCTTCCACATGTTTGGTGTGTCTCCCAGGTGGCTTGTTGCAAACTGTAAACAAGACTTTTTATGGATATCCTTGAGAAATGGCTTTCTTCTTGCCACTCTTCCATAAAGGCCAGATTTGTGAAGTGTTTGACAGATTGTTGTCCTATGGACAGACTCTCTTGGCTGCATCTCTGATCAGTCTTCTCCTTGTTTGAGATGAAAGTTTAGAGGGACGGCCGGGTCTTGGTAGATTTGCAGTGGTCTGATACTCCTTCCATTTTAATATGATCGCTTGCACAGTGCTCCTTGGGATGTTTAAAGCTTGGGAAATCTTTTGGTATCCAAATCCGGCTTTAAACTTCTCCACAACAGTATCACGGACCTGCCTGGTGTGTTCCTTGGTCTTCATGATGCTCTCTGTGCTTTAAACAGAACCCTGAGACTATCACAGAGCAGGTGCATTTATACAGAGACTTGATTACACACAAGTGGATTCTATTTATCTTCATCAGTCATTTAGGACAACATTGGATCATTCAGAGATCCTCAATGAACTTCTAGAGTGAGTTTTCTAAACTGAAAGTAAAAGGGCCGAATAATTTTGCACGCTCAACTTTTCAGTTTTATTATTAGAAAAAAAGTTTAAATGATCCAATAAATTTCGTTCCACTTCACAATTGTGACCCACTTCTTGTTGATTCTTCACCAAAAATTTAAAATGTTATATCTTTTTGTTTAAAGCCTGAAATGTGGCAAAAGGTTGAAAAGTTCCAGGGGGCCGAATACTTTCGCAAGGCACTGTATGTACCCGATTGCATATTCAGCCACTCACTCCCGACGTAAAGCCGGGGTTGCTATCCTCATTTCGGCTCACTGGCCTCTTAATGTTGAGTCCTCCGTCCTAGACCTTCAGGGAAGATACATTATATTAAAAGGTACACTTGCAGGCCAACCTATTACCCTTTGTAATCTATACGCACCGAACTCGTCCCAAATTCACGTCCTCAATAGAATATTTGCCAAGGTCTTCCGGAATCCTGATCCTTTAGTTCTATTAGGGGGCGACTGTAATACCATTTTCTCTGATACTGTAGATCGGTTGGCCATACCTGGTAAACCCATACACCCGACGCAACAACGTTTAGCTAGGGACTTTCGCAAATTGATTCGACGCTACTCCTTGTACGACTTATGGCGACTTAATCACCCCACGGATAGATCTTTTTCTTTTTTTTCTACTCCCCACGGCACTCATACCCGAATAGATTTTTTCTTCTGAACTATCTCTACATTACGTGTTTTAAAAGGAGCAGCCATGGGGCAAATTACTTGGTCAGACCATGCCCCGGTCATGATTGAGTTAGACTTAGGTTCAGGCCACACACGCAGATGCCACTGGAGACTAAATGATACCCTCCTTAAAAACCCCTTTCACGTGAGGAATTGCGTAGCCACCTCAATCAATATTTTGAACTTAATGAAGGATCAGTTAGGGATGCCCATTCCCTTTGGGAAGCTCATAAAGCGGCAATAAGAAGGCATTGTATTGCCTTAGGCTCTATATTAAAAAAAGACTCCACGGAGATTACCTGCTCTCTGAAATCCCGCTTACGCTCTTTAAAAAATAAAATGACTGCTCAGCCCTCTCGTTATACTCTTAAATGCATTATCGATCTTCGCGCACAATTGCATAGACTTGCGCAGGGTAGAGTTAATAAATTACTTCTTTATACACATCAAAGATACTATGCCTGGGGAAATAAACCTCATACTTAGCTTGCTAAACAACTCCGGAACCTCCCTCCTCAAACATGCCCTGGTGCGATTAAGAGAGCTGATGGAACAGTCAGTTATGATCCTCGGGAGATATCAGAGTTATTCTCATCCTATTACACTGCCCTTTACATTTTGCCTAGTGAACTACCCTCTAATAGGGAATCCAGGGACCGCCTACTGAAGTCCTACTTGGCATCATGTAACCTTCCCACATTATCACATAAGGATTTAGCTACCCTTAATGGACCAATTATTGCAGAAGAAATAGATGAGGTGATTGATCAGTTACCTGAGGCAAAGTCACCTGGACCTGATGGGTTTACATATAAATATTATAAAACCTTTAAAAAAGAACTGACACGTCATATGTTGAATCTCTTCAACAGATTTCTGTCAGGGGACATGGTTTCCGCATCCATGTCACACTCCTATCTTTCACTAATCCCGAAACCTGGCAAAGATCCACTTGAATGCCAAAACTATACACCCATAGCCTTACTCAATTCGGACCTAAAAATTTTTACTAAAATTCTGGCTAACCATTTGAATACCTTTCTTTCCTCCCTTATCCATAAAGATCAGGTAGGGTTTGTGCCATGCCGACAAGGCAGTGATAATACACGGCGAACCATTGATCTCCTGGAGGTGGTTGCTCGCACAGGGGAGGAGTCATTGTTCCTTAGCTAAGATGCTGAAAAGGCGTTTGACCGCCTTAGTTGGCCATTCATGTTCATGACCCTTAGGGCTTATGGTCTCTCTGGGCCATTTCTCCAGGCTATCTTGGGGCTGTATTCCTCTCCTTCAACAACAATCAAACTTCTCCATGTTGAATCGTCCTCGATACCTATCACTAACGGGACTAGACAAGGATGCGCTTTGTCTCCCTTGTTGTTCGCCCTCTGTATTGAACCTTTAGCCGCCAAAATAAGGGCTAGTCCAGATATTATGGGTGTTAGAGTCAAAGACAAAGAATTTAAATTGGCTTTGTATGCGGATGATGTCCTCGTAACTCTCACTAATCTGCATACTTCTATTCCCAACCTTCATGTATTTTTACAAGAGTTTGGACGATTATCGGGTAAGGCCTCTTTCACACTAGCGTTAGCACGGATCCGGCACCTAAAGGGTGCCAACGGATCCGTGCTAACGCTATACATGTGTGGAGCCGGAGCAGCGCTCCGGCCCCACACATGACACACATTGAAACAAGGCACAGACATACATACAGACATACATACAAACATACAGACATACATACTCACATACTCCAGGGACGCCGGCAGAACGTCTTCACGCGCCTCCTGCGCGCAGTGATGACGATTCCCCACAGCGCCCTCTGCTGGGCGCAGTGGGGAAACGTCATAGCTGCGCGCAGGAGGCGCGTGAAGACATGCTGCCGGCGTCCCTGGAGTATGTGAGTATGTATGTCTGTATGTTTGTATGTATGTCTGTATGTATGTAGCCAGATCCGGAATGACCCCCCCATTGCAAATCAATGGAGGACAGATCCGGATTACTGGTGTGTCCACACCAAACGGATCCGTCCCCATTGACTTGCATTGGGGGTCATTCCGGATCCGTATTGGTGCGGATGCCTGGACCGGAGAGCAAACCGCAGCATGCTGCGGTTTGTTCTCCGGTCTGAAGACGGAACGGAATGCTTTCAGGAGCATTCCGTTGTCTTCAGTTCAGTTTTGTCCCCATTGACAATGAATGGGGACGAAACTGAAGCGTTTTTTTCCAGTATTGAGCCCCTATAACGGAACTCAATACCGGAATTTAAAAACGCTAATGTGAAAGTAGCCTTATAGGGTGAACACCCGCAAGACTGAAGCGTTACCTATTAATATTTCTCAGGTGACCCTCAATACTCTTAGGGCCAACTTTCCCTTTCATTGGAAGGAAGAATCCCTTAGATATTTGGGTGTTGATCTTACCCCCCGCAATACAAATCTATATAAACATAATTTTCCCCACTATATAGGGAAATTAAAGAATTATTGGCTGGATGGCAGAATCTCCCTATTTCCTTCTTCAGTCGCATTGCTGCCATAAAAATGACAATCTTGCCGAAGATTTTATATTTGTTTGAAACCTTACCGATCCCCGTGCCCCTGGGAGATTTAAGATAACTTCAGTCCCAAATATTACGGTTTATATGGGCGGACAAACGTCATAGGATATCTAGATTTGTACTCTTATCTAGCAGATCTCAGGGTGGATTGGGTGTTCCTGATCTCATCAAGTATTATTGGCCAGCGCAATTACGCTATGTTACAGCCTGGTCATCTTTGCATCCCTACTCTGTTTGGATGCAGATAGAGAGACTGTGGTTAGCCCCCATCCACCCTAATTCTTTGCTTTGGTCTAGCCCCTATCCTGCTCTACAACTGGAGTTCTCCTTGGACCTATGCGTAACACTAGATCAATATGGAGAACATGTAGCTCTAAGTTTCCTCTGATTTCCTGCAATTCATCAATGACTTCTTTTTTGTTTCATCCTTTACTCCAAGCCAGTCTCACCACATCAGCCACTAGAGAATGGTTTACACGTGGTGTCTTTCAATTTGCTGACATAGTGGACCCATTCACTCGTGATTTGTTATCATTCTCATCTCTCCAATCTAAATACAATCTACCCTCCACAGCCCATTATTTTTATATACAAATTAAACATTTCGCCCAAACTATTTTCTCTGGCCTAAATGTCTCTCTTCCCACAACCTTCGAGTGTCTTTGCAGGGGGGGTACACAAACGAAGGGCCTGATTTCTGGGATTTACTCTACTTTATTATCACCATCACCAGAGCGACTTCCCAGACACCCCTATATGGTTAAATGGGAAGAATATTTGGGAAGGACTTTGCCAGATGCGTTATGGAATCTTATTTGGAGAAGGACAGCAAAGTCTTCCATGTCGGTTCTCTGCCAAGAGAACCAATATAAAATATTAATGTATTGGTATTATACCCCAGACCTTCTCCATAGGCTTAATCCCACAATTAATGAGACATGCTGGAGATGTGGGCTACATACGGGAACTCAACATCATATTTTTGGGGATTGCCCTATAATACGCCCTTTCTGGTTGGGAGTGAGTATGCTTTTGAGCGATATCTTTGGTTGTAGTATTCCCCTGATTCTATCTCATTTTTACTGAATGTTACTCCAATAAATATACGAAAGCATTCCCTTAAATTACTGATTAAGATATTGACGGTTGCCCGTTGCCTTTTTGCCCGTTTTTGGAAACAGACTGATTCCCCACAACCATCTGACTTATATGCTAGGGTGACTGAGATTCGGACTATGGAATATACGACTGTGGTGTTTCAGGACAAAGTTGAATTGTTTCATGCGATATGGGACATATGGGACAACTATTGGTCCACCAGAAAGCCTTGAGTAAAAATCTAGAATTCAAGATTCCCTTCTAATCCTCCCTCCCTGATGTGTCTTTGTTAATCTTCTGTATGTCTATCTTAATTTTATGTTTCTTACAAATGTTGTTTTCTTACACTAAGGCTAGAATGCTGTTTTCGCTATTGTTTGAGCCTAGTGGTGACCTATCTAGGTAATCTCCAGTTGGGCCTGGATTTGTCTCTGCCTCTTCTTTTACTTTATGCCTTTATGTTTACTTTATAACACAATAAGAATGCAACAAGATGTATAACTGCAATGTAACCTTTATTGATAGTTATCTGGTACATATTGAAATCACACCTTAGTATTTTGTCAATACTTATCCTTAATATTCCTGTTTACATTGCGTAGTCCACTTTATTTTGGACCATGTATGTACAGTTGTAATAACTTTATTCTCAGTTGTATTTCAATAAAAATACAATTATATAAAAAAAAATATTTTTTTGTGTACCTTTTTATGATAGTGGACTCAGTGCCTGACACTGACAGTAAATGTCCTGGAATCTATGGTGAAAGTATCTTTCATGAAGCCAACAGTGTTATCTGAGCCATCCTCCATTATATGCTGTAGCTTTCCATGCTCTGACCGTGTTTAGTATAGTCTGCAATACAGAACATGCAGAACATAATCAATGGGCTAAATTATAAATATGGATAACAGGAAGAATTCAAATGTGGAGACTTCCTGCTTAGAAGTGTGTATGAATTTTTATATATTCAGGCTCCATGCTTGTCTATACATGAGATATATTTGCAGCACAATCTTTATTTTAAGTGGAGCATCACTATAATGTAGTGCAAATGTGTTCTTTGTTCCTCTTGCAGTGAGGGATGTGCGCCTAGGGTTGGCCCTTCCTGTGGAACAAATCCTTCAGAACTCTCTACAATACTTGGAGACAAGCGGAGAATGGGAGCTCCTTAGAATTGAAGGCAGCCCTGATATTCTGAAATTTGGCATAGATGAATGGGATATAATTACATTCTGGGTGAGGATGCTTTTCTAACAAAATGTCAGAAAGAGGAGTGTTTTGAATTTAAAAATGTTTACTGGCTTCCAAAAAATAGCTGCTAAATTTAACAAGCCTAATCCTCCACTGTGTATTCTTGTGTAATACAATATTCTATATTTGTTTGCTGCTGTAGTGTTTTATTCTATTCGTCAACTGAAACAAAATTTTTGTTCTAAAATGATTATTTTAAAATATATGTTATTTTCATAAAATATAATATTACAGGGGTTATCTGGTTAAGTGTTTTCTGAGATTTTTATACTGATGACCTATCCTCAGGACCTCGGCTGTTTAAGAAGACACTGGCACTCCTGAGAGCTCTCTTCTCACAGCTTACCAAGCACCTCACATTGTATAGTGGCTGTGCTTGGTATCGCACTCAGCTGCTCCTAGGCCATGTGACATATAAGCGTGTTGTGCCTGGCCTAGGAAAAGAAGAAAGAAGGCATTGGCGCTCACAGGAGCACCGGTGCCTTCTCAAACAGCAGAATGGCAGTGGTCCCAGGTGTCAGACCCCTGTTGATCAGATACTGATGACCGATCCTGAGGATAGGTCATAAGTATAAAAATCTCAGAAAACCCCTTTAACAAAATTTAAATACTCATAGGGAATTCTGAGGCTCCTTATCTACACTCCTCAATATTGAAATTGCAACTTCAAAAAGGACAAGCCATAAGATTATGCAAATAGAGCAATTTTCAAGCACTTAGATTCAATCTGTGATGGTTGGGGGACATAAAAGCAAGATTAAAACCAAAGTTTTTAAACACATGAAACCTTAGAATTTGAATCAAGTCGTGTGCAATGATTGTGCGATGCCTTCTGTTCATTGATGTGCCAGTTATCACCACTTGTCACAAACTGAGAAGGACAGAATCCTTGAACTGGGAGACCTTGGTTTATCGCTCTGGCAGATCATTACGTGCCTAGATGGAGATATCAGCACTGTTCAACGTTGCGTGTTCTGATGATTGGGAAAACAAAGAGAAGTGTCTGCACGGACTGATTGTCTGATTAGAAGAATGGTGCGTAGTGATCCATTCTGTATGGCAAATTAAATTGTACATCATATCCCGAGGCTAGGGCAGCAAAAAGTGTCTACACAAAGAATCAGAAGGTATTTGCACTACGAGACAGATGTCCAGCTACAGGTGTTCCATTGGCCTCATGCCACTACCCTCAAAGGCTATCATGGTCCCACTTTTGTCTTGGATGTAATGATAGCCAGAGATTGGTCTGGAGATCACATGGGCAATGCCATGAAGAGGCCTTCAAAAGGGAACATCTCAGGATTCTGGTGTGAGGTGGTATAATTTACGGTAGACTGACCCCTTTGGTCTTCGTTTCAGGTAAATTAACAGTTTGGTGTTACATTGATTTGGTCGTGGAACCAGTGGTACAGCCATTTCTCCAAAGTGTCCCATGAGCCGTTTTTCAACAGGATGTCAGGCTGCATGTTGCTTCTGCTACTGTGAGCAACCTGCATGGCCGAAACATACTACCATGGCCTGTAGTGTCTCCCATCAAGCATATCTGGAACATCATAGGCCAGCAACTGCAAAAAGGAGCTGCCAGCAGATCTTGATTCACGTGGCATGGCAGAACATTCCTCAGACAACCATTTATAACCTCAGTGATAGCATGCCAAGGCCTGTAAGTGGGTGTATTTCTATACGTGGCCTCATACTCAATACTGAATAAAGATGTTTTGAATATTTTTGAGTCCATTTTTTAGCATTTTCATATCATTAACATGTTTATTGATCCCGTGATTTCCATAATTTTACAACTTTTCCTCCTTGGTATTGCAATATCAATGTTGAGGAGTGTATTAGCCACAGCACAGAGCAGCTACCTGCTCTGGAGAAACTAGCAAGTCTGTGTTTTACATGGACAGTCCATTCATTTCAATCACTTCTCAGGAAGAATGAGGGAAATAACATGTGCCTATGAAGCAATTACTTGGTGTAAATGGATCACTGTATTTGTAAAGTCATGGGTTTTTACAAATATACAGTATCATATGGGCAACCAGCACAACTGGAATTGAATAATTCATTACATTATGATTGTTCACCATGCAAGAAGACTGCAGTGGAATAAGAAGGATATATCAGATGTGAATCCTAAAGTTTTAGCCTCTAAAATCAAATAATTAATCTAATTCTGCCACTGATTACACCAGATTGTTTAATAAAAGGGGTACAAAATATATGTTTAGAGACACTCATAAAGAAAATGCATATATTGTTACTAATACAAATTGTCGTCCAATGAATACTTGAAAATTGTCAAGCTGACATTTTGATCCCATCTGCCCCATACAGGTAGTGATCAGACGTCGTCCTGTCCTGTATGTGGTGAATCTACTTATCCCTAGTGCCTTTTTGATGCTGATTGACATACTGAGCTTCTTCCTTCCACCACACAGTACTGACCGTGCATCTTTCAAGATGACCTTGCTTTTGGGATACACTGTGTTCTTACTTATAATGAATGACTTACTACCAAGCACAGCCAATGGGACTCCGCTGATCGGTGAGCATCTTGCTATTTCTTCTAAATACTGGATAACTGTTACAGTCACATACCGGAAATGTGGTTGCTCTAAGCTGTAATCCGCTTGGTGTACTGTAGAGATTGGGGTGCAGCGTCTAACAGATCCCCTTTACCCCCACAAGTAATTATAAAT
Source organism: Rhinella marina (assembly GCA_900303285.1). Taxonomy (NCBI): domain Eukaryota; kingdom Metazoa; phylum Chordata; class Amphibia; order Anura; family Bufonidae; genus Rhinella; species Rhinella marina. Next base: position 72,772 of record ONZH01028248.1, read on the forward strand.
TGTGCTGCAGGAAGATTCCTAGGTCAGTCACAGACTAGCGGCAATAGTGCTGATGCAGTAGTTACATAGTCAAAATCAGAGACAAGTGTCTTCAGCAGGAGGACGGTCAGGATGCAATAGGCTAGAGAACTAGATGGGAATGTAGTCAAAAGTGTAGCCAAGGGTCCAAGCTAGGGTAGAACATCAGATACCAGACAGACAATGGGAAAGACAAAGTAGGCGCCAGGTTAGGAACAAAGCCAAGGTCAAGTTCTACACCATCGTCAGAAACAGGAATGTGGAAAAGAATGAACCTCAATTACCAGGCAATACATGACAGTACTATTCCCCTATAAATAGACATCCAGATCTGACGTCATCTTTGGGCCGCCAGACAAGGCAAGGGACTGTATAGGAGGAGAAGAAGCATCTGGGTCTCCAGATACCAGAAATGACCATAACAATATCTGCTTGAGACCAGAAGTGTTATATTTCTGCTTTTCCTTACCTGTAACGTAGACATAACCTGCAATTTCCCTTTGATCCCTATCTACGGTAAAGTTTTCAGTCTCATTTCCCTATCTTTTGCATATGCGCACACAGACATACTACAGTCAACTTCCGAGGAAGCATATTCATTTAAACAAATATATCACTGTGCCATACGTTTCATGTATTTTGCATCTATTTGAATAATATCACATTACATATTATACTTATGTTACTAGATTTGACATACTTATATGTTTTACAGGCATTTACTTCTCAGTCTGCCTTGCACTACTTGTACTCAGTTTATTGGAGACGGTAATAATCACCCATGTCCTGCATCGAGGGACTCTGCAGAGCGGCTTTGTGCCTTACTGGGTCAGAAGATTTGTCCTGGGTTTTCTAGCCCAGCTGATATGTTACAGTGATCCAAATGTTAATAATGGTATCACATCCTCCAATGAACATGTTCTGCCTCCAACTAATGAAAATCCTCCAAGACAGTCGCCACCCAGTCCCTGCCATGAAAAAGTTGTCAACACAGGTAATATCTAGGTACAAAATTAGGTACAATTTGATTTTGCGATAAATGTGCTGGCAATGATACAAATATTACTTCTTGCTAGATAACTATATTGTAACAAGACATTTACCTGTGAAAGCAATACATGATAAGGACAGGTTTCATCCCCTGGAAGATAACGGTTCCCATTTAATGACGGGAAGTTGTGGAAACCTATGATAAATTGACACAAAATGTATAGTATATTGGAAAATTGCCCCAAAAAACTATCTAAAGAGCGTTCCCACCCATAGCATAACATTTAATTAAATTAGAACTGAAGAGTGAAAATCATATTTTCATATTTCATATATGTTTACATATGAGGTATTTTGTCAGCATGTTCTGCTAATACCAAGTCACAATGAAGTGCTCTGATGCTCCACCATTTAAAGGGGTTGTCTCACTTTAGCAAATGGCATTTATCATTTAGAGAAAGTTAATACAAGGCACTTACTAATGTATTGTGATTGTCCATATTGCAACCTTTACTGGCTGGATTCATTTTTCCATCACATTATACGTTGCTCGTTTCCATGGTTATGACCACCCTGCAATCCATCAGCGGTGGCCATGCTTGCAAACTATAGGAAAAGGTGCTGGATTATGAGCACTCCGACAGTACTAGCCACCAGCAAGGCTGGTGCTTTTTCCTATAGTGTGCAAGCACGGTCACCACTGCTGGATTGCAGGGTGGTCTGTAACAATGGAAAGATCAGTGTATGATTGATGGGAAAATGAATCAAACCAGCAAAGCATGCAATATGGACAATCACAATACATTAGTAAGTGCCTTGTATTAACTTCCTCTACATGATAAATGCCATTTACTGAAGTAAGACAACCCCTTTAAGGATTACAGATGGGAAAAAAGATATAGTTTGATCTATAAATAAAACAACCAGTCTTCATGTTCAGCCTGATCTGTTTCATCTCCAGTTCTGTCATTAGTATAAGCACCATTATCTGTTAATGAGGCAAGAGAACAGATTGTTCATTTATTCTTAATAATAAGAATTTACAACCACTAATGGAAATACTGAGGTTTTTAAAGAACATAAAAGCAATTCTCGACACCTAAAGAACTGAGCATACTAGGGAGTGGAAGGTCAGACTACAGGAAGAATGAGAAGGTCACACAATACATCATGCAGGACAAGGTAAACGTAAGCACAAGAAGAGATACCAGTTATGTGACACCTCTGTACTGAGAAGAAGGGATAGATATTACCGAACAGAGATGTGTTTTCAAGGCTGGTTTCATGCAGTCTTTTTTTTGTTTTTTTATGCATACATACTGTAAATTACTTAAAGTCTACAGAGAATTATGACATTCATTATGGACAAAGCATTTTTGCATGCTATTTTTTTGCCTGAGTATGGTTTTTTCAGGTGTTTTCCCCTTAGACCCACTCTATGTTGTTGAAAAAATACCTTTATAAAACTTAAAGAAGAACTCCCACAAAAATTTTTATTCTCTGACCTGTTAGAAAGGTGCATGATATAATCTGTAGTGAATTTCATTTTCTTATCAGAGGCTGAAACTGAGAGTTTCCACTCTCTTCTTATTGTAGCTGTGACATGTGACCAACTCCCTGACCTCCAACTGACCCAGGACAGCAAGCCAGTCACTTCTCTATTCATTCCTATGAGACTGAAAGTGAGGCTCCCATAGGAATGCATAGAAAATTAGACTTCCTGTCCACACATAAGGTGCTGTGTGAGTTGGTGGGTCTAATTACTAGTCACATGACACAGATAAGAAACTTCAGGATGATATAACTCAAAAATTCAGCTACTGGTAAGAAAATTACATTCACTATAGATTACATCATGTACATTTCTAGCAGGACATGGAATAAAAATTATTGCGGGAGTTCTTTAACTTAAAAAGTACACTAAAATGGTTCAAAAACATGCAAAAATGAATTATTTTTTTTTACCACAAAAACTTCATGAAAAATATTGTGTGTGAAAGAAGAAATCTAAAGGATTTTTTAATCTGGTAGAGTAAAACTATGTATAGACATAAAAAAACAGAATTGTTCCTAATCATGTATGAGCTGGCCTACATCTACAGAAGATCTGTGGTTAATTCTCCAAGATGTTTGGAAGAACCTTCCTGCTGAGTTCCTTAAAAAACTGTGTGTAAGTGTGGCTAGAAGAACTGATGATTTGAAGGCAAAGGGTGGTCACACCAAATATTGATCTGATTTAGGTTCCTCATTTGGTCATTCTCTTTGCACTTAATTGATAAAATATAAACTATTAACAGTTTTATTTTTTAAAGCGTTCTAACTACTGATATATATCTGTATTCTTTTAGAGCTAAAGGAGTTTGTCCCGCCTGTCCTGGAGCTACTTCCCCCAGAGGCCTTGTGTCCTGGTGCAGAGAGACAACTCGCTCTTATTAGCCAAAACCTGCGTATGGTAAGAGAAATGTTGGAGAGTAGAAACCAGCTACGTGCACAGGAAGAAGAGTGGATTCAAGTTGGCTACATCCTCGACTCATTGTTGTATCGTTTATACCTGATCTTCATTGGATCATATGCTATTATAATCATTAGTGTTTGGTGCGTTTGGTACAACATATAGAATGAAGCATAGGACTGGGCTTTCTTGGTTCAACCAGAAGAAATTTTTCTAAAGGTCCACCCTTTGTCTATACAGAATGTGCGCAAATCCATTTACATCACCAGTAAGATCTTACAGGTTATTTTTGATTGAGAATCAACCCATAAGAGATAGACCATAATGGCAAGACTGAGTCTTAGGTCTGCCACCAATTGAGATGTGTAATCCTCTGCTGAACTTTTGTATCCTGGATTTGCATCTAAAGATGCAACATATGAAATAAGAAATAAAGATGAACTTATGTTGAAAATCGAATGAACCTTTTTCTGGAGCTAATGAAAAACATATACATAGTGAATGGAGATGATTAATATGACCATGAACATTCGGTTTACACTTTTGGGACAGTTAATGAGAAACAACACAGCTGTACCTTACCTTGTTGTGAACTCAGGGACAAATCCAGACCCCGACCCTTGCGTAGTGTGAAACATTGTGACAATAGCCTCATTATCACATTATACTGATTTCTCTAGAGGAGCTGATGTTTGATTAGTTAGAACAGACCCAATTTTATAATTTGAAAATAAATGTCTAATGTTGCAACAAATGTATAAAATGGTGTACGGCTTTTAATAAAATAGGGTATATATACACCAGATTCTTAATGACGCTACAATTCTGCACCAAAAATTAGAACTTTAGGAAATGTTTACATGTGGAAGATTTGTTGCATACATTTCCACAACAGTCCTGATGTATGGAATGGATTTTCTGTCACAGAAGTTTCTACAATTAATCTGCTGCATGAAAACATACCAAAAATACTGTAAATCTGGCACAAGCCATGTTCACACTTTTTACTTTGAATTGTTTTTCTGGTGCATTTACTTTAAGAAATGCGCAGCAATATGTTGAATGCTCATGGGTATCCAAACCCAATTATAACATGCAATGAGCAGCAATGTATAGATAAATATTTTTTTTTTCTTGCCTATATACCTAAGTGGATTTTAAAAATCAATCACACTCACCAAAACAGATTACCTGAGCTCAGACCTGATCCTAACTTTTAGGATATGTTTTGCCTGATCCTAACTTTTAGAATAGGTTAACATAAAGTTTTTCATGTTATTGTATAAGGCCTCTTTCACCTGTCCATGATTATATATTATTATATGCACTTATATAGTGCTACTATATCCTGCAGCGCTTTACAGACATTATCCTCACACTGTCTCCAATGGAACTCTCAATCTAAGTTCCCTAACAGTATGTCTTTGGAGTGTGGGAGGAAACCAGGGTACCTGGAAAACCCACGCAAACACGGGGAGAACATACAGACTCCATGCAGATGTTGTCCTTGGTCAGATTTGAACAGCAGTGCTAACCACTGAGCCACCGTGCTGCCCCTATATTATTAAATCTGTGACAAGATAGTCAGTGGTTCATCCGAAGATGTCCATGTGTCTGTTTTTTGCCCTCCGTGTGTCATCTGTAGTCCACGGACACTGCTAGGCTGAAAATTAAGTTCCAGTGCATCTCCTACCAATGGTCTGTGAAACCCATGGCAAACACAAATTCCATCCATAGTTTTCAAAGTGCCATCCATAGTTTTCAAAGTGCCATAGACTATAATGTGCATCTGTAGTCACGGACAAAAATAGGGCTCTGTGTAAAAAGTTTGCATCGTAATCAATGCATGCTACAGATTTTAAATCTGCGTTATGCTCTATTCTTTTTGATGGAGACTGCATCTACTCCATTGTGAGTGGCAAAATTCTAATATGAATCCAAATGTAATGCACATCGGCTAAACATGAAGCTATTTGGTATCAATGCAAAGTCTGTAACTGTGCTTGCCATCTACTATGTGCGCTATATGAGCATAGCTAATGACATAGGGGTGGACACCAGAGGACTCCTGTCGAAGAAAAGTATACAGTATGAGCTGACAGCAACTTACCTAACTGAAACCCCCTGTGATATCACAAGAGTTCTCCTGAGTGAAATCCACCTGTGTTGCAACAGCTTATTTTACAGAAACACATATGTGATTCCTAATCAAATTACCTGACTAAAATCCATGTGTGATAGCTCACTGGAAAAGCTGTTATTATCAAATAAGCTTACCTGTATGACACACTTGTTATGTCAAATTGGTTTACTTGACTGAAACCAAGTGATGTCATGCTGGCTAAATTGATTGAAAGCCAATTGTGATGTCACAGTAGCTTAGCTGATGGAAACACACTTTTGACTTCAGATGTCACAGTAGCAGTGTACCTGACTGAAACTCACTTGTGATGTCACAGCAGCTTATTTAACTGAAAACTACATGTGATGTCATAGCAATGACCCTGACAGAACTCACAGTTATGATGTCACAGTAGAATAGCTGCCTGATACTCACTTGCGATGTCACAGCATACCTGACTGAAACTCACTTATGATGTCACAGCAACATACCTGACTGAAACCTACTTGTGATGTCATGGCCACCAACTTGATAGAAACACACTTGTGATGTCACAGTAGTTACTTGACTGAAATCCACTTATGTCACAGAAGGATACCTTACTGAATTCACCTGTGATGTCACAACTGGTCATCTGGCTGAAAACCAATTTGTCAGCAGATTACTTGTGACTGAAAGTCACTTGTGATCTCAAAGTAGCTTAGGTGATTCATACTTGTAATGTCACAACACCAACTTGAGATGTCACAACAGCTCACATAAATGAAACTCGCTTTTGATGTCACAGCAGCTTATCTCACTGAATAATCTGAATCACACTTGTCAAGTCACAGCAGCTTATTTCACTGAAGCAACTTGTGATCTCACAACAGGAGAAACACTTGTGATATCACAGCAGCTCACCTGACCAAAGTCACTTCTGAATCCAAGAAGCAGAAGAGGCTTGAGAAACATCCAGCCATTGTGAGGGGTCGAAACCATACATTTTCGTGCAAGTCATATCAATAAAAATCGCCTAATGGATGATGGATACTGTTGCCTCTTTTGCTTCTTGGATTGCCCAGTAAGGCCATCCCAATCTGGTGTATGTGCATCCAGACTCCCCACAGTGATTTGAAATATGACAGTATCCATCTGGATGTTAATTCTTTTTTTTTTTTTGTAATGTGTAGGGGCAGTGATACTGACCATTTTTGTGATATACTTTAATTACTGAAATCATACATTTCTATCAGAAAAATAGCTCTAAAGTGGCCCATTTTGAGCCTCAGTGACGCTCCTTTGTCTTCTGTTTACATAATACAGTAAGTGGCAAATCTCCACAGTTATGTAAACAGAAGACAGAGGAGCGTTGCTAAGGCTCAAAATGGGCCAATTTAGAGCTATTTTTCTAATAGAAATGTACGATTTCAGTAATTAAAGTATATTACAAAAATGGTCAGTACCACTGCCCCTACACATTACACAAATAAAAAGAAGAATGACAGTTACACTTTAAAATTTTAATGAGCTTGATTAATCCATCTCAAGCTTGGCAATAGATGAACAAACCAAATATATATAGTGCCATGGTAGAATTTAGGTATGATCTCTGAACAACAGATCTGATCATTTTGTCCGTGACTTCAAAATCCTAAATTCCTTCTAGAGGTAAAAACAAACACAGCATGCACTATGTGTAGTGAGCAATCTTCCTGCCCTGACCAACAGCCAGAAGTTTCCTTATATAAAAAAAAAAAAAAAACTGGACGTTAACCCTTTACAGCCAGCCAAGGATTAGTAATCAACCAATAGGATTATGACATATGTAAAACAAGGATTTATAGGTCTGACATCTGGAAACGATTAGTGTTGGTATTGGCGGGAAGCCAAGAATTTGTCTGTATAAAATGAGAGCCTCTCTGAAGCCATCTAGCTTATATACCAGATATTGCAACCAAGGTACTGAAATTTTGTTTAATCACTACTATTACTATATTAATTGGTACGCCATATGGTCCAACATTCATTTGAAAATAGACCCATTGTTAGTTTATTTAATGAATCAAGCGCTAAGTCTGCGCATGATATGCAATATATATCAGCCAATAATCTGTGTACACTCACCGGCCACTTTATTAGGTACACCTGTCCAACTGCTCGTTAACACTTAATTTCTAATCAGCCAATCATATGGCGGCAACGCAGTGCATTTAGGCATGTAGACATGGTCAAGACAATCTCCTGCAGTTCAAACCGAGCATCAGTATGGGGAAGAAAGGTGATTTGAGTGCCTTTGAACGTGGCATGGTTGTTGGTGCCAGAAGGGCTGGTCTGAGTATTTCAGAAACTGCTGATCTACTGGGATTTTCACGTACAACCATCTCTAGGGTTTACAGAGAATGGTCCGAAAAAGAAAAAACATCCAGTGAGCGGCAGTTCTGTGGGCGGAAATGCCTTGTTGATGCCAGAGGTCAGAGGAGAATGGGCAGACTGGTTCGAGCTGATAGAAAGGCAACAGTGACTCAAATTGCCACCCGTTACAACCAAGGTAGGCAGAAGAGCATCTCTGAACGCACAGTACGTCGAACTTTGAGGCAGATGGGCTACAGCAGCAGAAGACCACACCGGGTGCCACTCCTTTCAGCTAAGAACAGGAAACTGAGGCTACAATTTGCACAAGCTCATCGAAATTGGACAGTAGAAGATTGGAAAAACGTTGCCTGGTCTGATGAGTCTCGATTTCTGCTGCGACATTCGGATGGTAGGGTCAGAATTTGGCGTCAACAACATGAAAGCATGGATCCATCCTGCCTTGTATCAACGGTTCAAGCTGGTGGTGGTGGTGTCATGGTGTGGGGAATATTTTCTTGGCACTCTTTGGGCCCCTTGGTACCAATTGAGCATCGTTGCAACGCCACAGCCTACCTGAGTATTGTTGCTGACCATGTCCATCCCTTTATGACCACAATGTACCCAACATCTGATGGCTACTTTCAGCAGGATAATGCGCCATGTCATAAAGCTGGAATCATCTCAGACTGGTTTCTTGAACATGACAATGAGTTCACTGTACTCAAATGGCCTCCACAGTCACCAGATCTCAATCCAATAGAGCATCTTTGGGATGTGGTGGAACGGGAAATTCGCATCATGGATGTGCAGCCGACAAATCTGCGGCAACTGTGTGATGCCATCATGTCAATATGGACCAAAATCTCTGAGGAATGCTTCCAGCACCTTGTTGAATCTATGCCACGAAGAATTGAGGCAGTTCTGAAGGCAAAAGGGGGTCCAACCCGTTACTAGCATGGTGTACCTAATAAAGTGGCCGGTGAGTGTATGTGTAACTATTAGGTGTGTGCATTCTCTCACAATTGCTCATATAATTAATAGTGTACATAAATCATAAATCAATAGCTTCATCTACAGCACACCCACCTAAAGTAACCTAGTTCCTAGACTAAATGAATTTTTAAGAATGAGAAAACAGACATAAAAACAGGAGGCTTCCACTTCGTACATAGTTTGCAAGGTTGAAAAAAAGACACCCGTCCATCCAGTCCAGCTCGTCACCCTGCAAGCCAATCCAGAGGAAGGCAAAAAACCCTGTGAGGTGAAAGCCAATCACCCCAGGGGAAAAAACTCCCCCCCCCCCCGCCGACTTCAATCGTGGAACCAGAACGACTCCCCGGATAAACAACCTCCCTCCAGAAATCCAACAAACACAACCAACACTACTACCATACCCCACAAATGCATCCAGACCCATCCTTAACTCTCCCAGTGAGTCCGCCAACCTCCTCCCTAGCAGAGAGCTCCACAGTCCCACCGCTCCAGCAGCAAGGAACCCCAGCTCCTTGCCTCTGCAGAAGGTCTCCCCCCTCCAGACGCAGAGGACGTCCAACACCCACAGCACCAGGAAGAAACAGATCATGGGAGATATCTCCACACTGCCCCCAGATACATCCACACATAGCCGGATCTCCCCTGAGTCGTCCTCACTCCAAACCAAACAACCCCAATCTTGACAATTGTTCTGGGCACTGTAGTTCACCCACTCCAGTCACCACCCTATCTGCCCTCCCCCGAACCCTCTCTAGCTCCACCACACCCCTTCCGTGCACAGGAGCCCAGAACCACACACAACACTACCCACGCAGCCTGACACGTGACCTGCAAAGTGGCAGGACTATGATTTATAATTTCCCTTGCACCTGAAAAGTAGCGTCAAAAAGTTAATATGAATTTTTCTCAGAAAACTACTTATCTGAGAGAAATGTGGAAACGAAACCTCATCCCCAACACATGTAAAGTCCCAAAGGATGTTAAAGGAGTTCTTTGGGAATGATTTAAAATGACCACCAGCAACCTGTCCTAGAATATCAGAAGGACTGGTTGCCTCCACTTGCAGCGCTGCCTGGCGGTGAGGGTGGGGCCTTACTACACTGCTCTACAATAGATGGCAATTATGCAATCCTGCCTATGATATGCCATCATGGCTGAGCAGTCTCACAGGAACACTCACAAATATGTAGTATTGTTACACACTATGTGGATACTATGAGGAAGCCAATGGCTGGCAGGGGAGTACAAGCAGGTAACAGTCACAGTGTATATAAACCGACTCACGTTCTGCAGCAGCAGCGATGAACGACGTCAGACAGACGAGCAGAAGGTGTTTAGTATAGGAGACCTGGAAATGGTGAACAGCAGCATACTGACAGGCAGCAGGCAGGTCGTGTAGCACTAGGGTAGATTTAACCAGCAAGGTAAGCCCCGGCGCAGCAGATATCAGGCAGGAGGTTGAATAGGAAATAGGAGATCCGCAGCAGGATACAAACCTCCGGGTGCAGGTAAGATGGCCACTGAAGCTGCAGTGGCCATCTTGCAAAGAGGCAGAAATGCCCACAGACAAACTAAAGATAAAACCAGGACAGGATCCTAACAAGTATATGCAAGTGGCAGAGAGTAATATGTAGTGAGGCCCCACCACCTCGTCACCTAGACAGCTCTGAAAGTGAAGGCAACCAGTTCTGCTCACATTCTAGGACAGACAGACTGTTGTTGGCATTAAAGGTTATGTACACCTTTGGGGGCAATTTTTTTTTATTATTGCATTATACTTATTTTGAACTAAAAATCATTTTTTCAATTGGTCTTTATTAACAAAATGGAATCCTTTTTTGTGCACAGAGCTGAGAAGCTATACTAGCTGCCTGTGGATTTTTTGTCAATTCCGTCATCTGAGCAGCAGACGGACTTCTTATCTGTGCTCTAAGACCTCATCAACACTCATTAAAGCTCAATCCTTATCTTACTGATAAGAATGTGGTTTAAATAAGTGTTTATGACCTCTTAGTAGTTTAGGAATAAGGTTTATTAGATGACGGCACAAAGTGAAAGTACTAGTCACAGACTTAGAAAAACTGTTAACCCTTTGTGACTGAACAGCTCAATATTTTTAATAAATGACAATTGAAAATATGATTTTTAGCCAAAAATAAATTAAATGCAATCATAAAAAAATTTACTCCAAAGGTGTACATAGTCTTTAAATCATTCCAGGAGAAACCCTTTAAGTCGGCCTGCCTAGAAGGTAAAAAAGATAAGATGCCATAATACAAACCAAGAAATGGCACAATAGCACCCTGTAAGCAACAGCTTCACAGATTGAGAAAACAGTATAGAGTTAATGCAGCACCTTAGCAGACCTTCTAGTGCCCAGGCACATGCAATCTGCAATGTGGGACATCTCCATTAACAGCATGGACTCATCTGAATCAGTTAATAAAACCATGACCTCTTGGTGGACTGAGACCTAGAGGCAAGGTCTAGTAGGCTGTGTAAAATGAACAGGTGTAATACATACGTATTGCAACATATTATACCAGTGTTCAGGATATTGTAAATTTAAGTCCCTTCAAGTAAAAAACAAAAACTTTTAAAAAATGAAATCGCAGGTTAACAGCAGCTCAGATTAGAGACCAGGTCAATGCCACACAGAGTTCTAGCAGCAGACACATCTCTACAACAACTGTTAAGAGGAGACTGTGTGCATCAGGCCTTCATGGTAAAATAGCTGCTAGGAAACCACTGCTAAGGACAGGCAACAAGCAGAAGAGACTTGTTTGGGCTAAAGAACACAAGGAATGGACATTAGACCAGTGGAAATCTGTGCTTTGGTCTGATGAGTCCAAATTTGAGATCTTTGGTTCCAACCACCGTGTCTTTGTGCGACGCAGAAAAGGTGAACGGAAGGACTCTACATGCCTGGTTCCCACCATGAAGCATGGAGGAGGAGGTGTGATGGTGTGGGGGTGCTTTGCTGGTGACACTGTTGGGGATTTATTCAAAATTGAAGGCATACTGAACCAGCACGGCTACCACAGCATCTTGCAGCGGCATGCTATTCCATCCGGTTTGCGTTTAGTTGGACCATCATTTATTTATCAACAGGACAATGACCCCAAACACACCTCCGGGCTGTGTAAGGGCTATTTGACCAAGAAGGAGAGTGATGGGGTGCTATGCCAGATGACCTGGCCTCCACAGTCACCAGACCTGAACCCAATCGAGATGGTTTGGGGTGAGCTGGACCGCAGAGTGAAGGCAAAAGGGCCAACAAGTGCTAAGCATCTCTGGGAACTCCTTCAAGACTGTTGGAATACCATTTCAGGTGACTACCTCTTGAAGCTCATCAAGAGAATGCCAAGAGTGTGCAAAGCAGTAATCAAAGCAAAAGGTGGCTACTTTGAAGAACCTAGAATATAAGACATATTTACAGTTGTTTCACACTTTTTTGATAAGTATATAATTCCACGTGTTAATTCATAGTTTTGATGCCTTCAGTGTGAATCTACAATTTTCATAGTCATGAAAATACAGAAAACTCTTTGAATGAGAAGGTGTGTCCAAACTTTTGGTCTGTACTGTACATACCACAAAATTGCACCAATGAAAACTGTCCCTTCTGAGCCCTGCTGTGTGCCAGTACAGCTGCTTATAACCATATACAGGGTACTGCCATAATCAGAAGAAATTGTGTAACAATCTATGGTGTGCTGGTGAGCTAAAACTACATATTATTAGAAAAGTGAGATTTTTTTCATTGTCCAATTCTAATAATTTCTATGAAACACCTGAGGAGTTAAAATTCTCACTGTACCCATAGATTAATTTTCTTGAGAGTTATAGTTTACAAAATGGGGTCTTTTTTGGTGGGGGGGGGGGGGTTGGGGGGTGGAGTGGGTTGGGGTGTTTTGGAATCTGAAGGCCTCTGTAAACCTGAAATTATTCTTTAAGACATCCTAAAAAATGGAGACCCCAAAATCTACAGGGCACACTCTAGGGCCACATATAGCAACTGCTGCATCCTCTCCACTTTGATTGACAGGGCCAGGTGTGATGATGTTTACACTGTCTGGTGCTGTCAACCAAAGTGCAGAAAGCTCAGTAGTTGCAGGGAAGGCTGAGCCTCTAGGTGTAACGGAAACTCCCCCGTTGCTCCTAAAGACTAATTTGCATATATTAAAACCTCATTTTTCTCAGTAATGCAGTCACATATTAACATGAGACCAACACAGATGTCTTTAGCTCCCAAGTGAACATGTAACATGATACAAAACCACAGCACACCAAGTTCTTGTATCCTGCACAGTCCGGTAAAAAAACATATACAATCAAACTCTATGGTGAACAGATGCCACTGTATGGCATCAGTCTAAGGCAGAGATCTCAAACTCGTGGCCCTCCAGCTGTTGTAAAACTACAACTTCCATCATGCCAGGAGAGCCTACAGCTATTGGGGCATGCTGGGAGTTGTAGTTTTGCAACAGCTGGAGGGCCACGAGTTTGAGATCTCTGGTCTAAGGCATCCGTTTAACGTATATGTTTTTTGTATAAGTAAAAAGGATGAGAAAACGTGATGTGAACCACTCTTACCATTCAAGAAATGCATATGGCTGACAGAATTCGAGTAAAAATGAATGAGTCAAAAACCATAAAACTGCATTTTTTTCTAGTATGTTTTTTGATGCAGCTTTAACTGCACCTCAGCTGCAACGTGTGAATACACATCCTATGCTGACACCCAAGCTCTGAGTTCAGTGGGAAGCCCTTCTTCTTCAGCTCATATCTGCCACCTGTCTTCTGCTATTGGAACTGCACTAACTGGTACTATCTGACATGTTCTTCCCAGTCTGAAAGTCCAGTAATCTGTTTCAGATGTGTTGTGCTTTATGAATAGAAGGTATTCCTAATCCTAATTCCTAATCAGTAGATAGGAATCTATAAAAATATATTTTTAAAATAGTATCAATTGCCCTTTTTAACATCCTTATTTCAACTAACCTGCACCAATCTCCTTTTTTAACCCCTTTAGGATTGGGCCATGGTGACATGAATCTTTGATTTTTCCACTTTGCACTACAACAGTCTTTAAGTTTTTAACTTTTTGTTCAATAATGCTTTATGCTGCTTTTTTTTGTGTGACAAGTTTTATATATATTTTTCATGCAGGAAAAATGTGGATAGCTCTCCAAAGAATGTGTTATTACATGACAGACTTTCAAATAAATCGGGGAACGATGCTGAGCAGGGGACAGTGGTTGCCTTTATGTCTAATGACACAGTAAGAAAACAAGGAGAAAAATTATATAATATATACCGTATTATTTTCCCTATAAGACGCACTTTCTTTCCCCCCAAAGTGGGGGGAAAATGTTAGTGCATCTTTTGGGCGAATACTAATGAGCGCTTCCATTAGTACAGGAGGACCGTGGAGTGGTGAATGCAGCGCTCCCCACGCACACTCTGTACTGTCCAATTCCTGGTCTCCTACAGGGCCTGCGCACAGTGCGAGGACGTCGGCTCTATGTGGCCTCACGCTGTGTGATGTTGGGTCACAGGACAGCGCAACAGGAAGACCAGGAAGAAAACTGGATCTCAGGAGTGCCAGCAGTGTCCAGAGCAGGTGAGGTAAGTTGCTGTCACGAACCAGAAAGGGAATACTACAGCCCTGAATTCCACCCACTCCACTATCCCTACCTACTTGCCAGGTCCCTAGCTTACGTAAGTGCAGGGCCTTACAGGGTGGGGTGACAAAGGAAGAAAACAACAGACTAAGACAAACAGCACAGATACTTAATCAATACCAGGCCAGGTCGGAAACCGAGAAGACAATAAATCCAAACGTAGGCAAAAACCAGAACCAGATGAAGCCGAGGTCAAGAGCCAGGAGGTTGCGTCAGAACAAGGGGGTATTGTTAAGGGGGACACAATCTGTCCTCTTAGGGGTCAGGTCAGTTGTCCAAATTAAAAGAACGTTTGTGCACATGGTAAGACCTCAAGAAGGACACAAATGTCAGTTTGGAGTCTCCCAACACGTTCAGGCGCTGAGGTAATCTGGGCTGCTCCGTTTATTGCACAAGCATATACACAGAGTAGAAAAGGTGGGGAGTTTCGTTTCCCCAGCAAGCTGATAAGCATTAAACACACATTCTTTTGTTCTTCTAGTCGCATGTCTTGAAGACACCCCACCGCAGGGTCCTGGACAGGTGGGCGGGGGAGTCGAATCCGTATCAGGATGTACCAGGACATAAGCTACATTTTAGACACGCTGCACAGCTGTAGAAGTACTTGCAAAGCTGATATATGAAATAGCATTGAATACATGTAGTATATACAAATGACATAACACTGTGAGGGGAAAATTCAGTATTTCAGCCGGTCTACCTTCACAGTATCACAGGATCAAAGTCAGATACAAGCCTAGGTCAGGAGCCAAGAGATTGCGTCAATACAAGGGGGTATCACAAGGTCGAAGTCAAATACAAGCCGAGGTCAAATACACAAAAGTCGCACATGCAGGGAGAAAGCTAGTGAGGTAGTAAGACCAATCACAGGCAATCTGTGGCCAGCAGGTTGCCTGTTTAAATAGGCCAGGCTGGTGGGTCACGTGACGTGGCCAGCATCACGTGACACTTGTCAGGAGGAACTACACAGCTGAACGCCAAATTATCTACGTCAGCGCTCACATCCCCCCTTGCTCGTTGCCTAGGGGATGAAGGACGCCGGCCACGCTGGGGAAGCATGCACCGCCGGGTCCTCCACACCCCCTGGTTTCCAGGGAGAGGAGGACACCGGCCGCGTCCGACGCCGGCTTCTCCTCCCTCTTCACGAGGGGGATGGCGGCGGTGCTGCAAGGAAGGAGTGTGCCGCCGTCTTCCCGTTACAGTTGCTTTATTTATTTATTTGTTTTTGTCTGCACTGTGGTCTGATTAACATGGGGGTCTGATCTGAGGTCTGAATGGGGAATCTTATTCACACTGGGACTCTGATCTGAGGTCTGATTGGGGGTCACTCACATTGGGGGTCTGATCTGAGGTTTGATTGGGGGTCTTATGAACATTGGGGGTCTGACATGAGGTCTGAATGGGGTCTTATTAACATTGGGGGTCAGATCTGAGGTCTGATCGGGGTCTTAATAACATTGGGAGTCTGATCTGAGGTCTGATTGGGGGGTCTTATTAACATTGAGGGTCTGATCTGAGGTCTGATTAGGTGTCTTATTAACACTGGGAGTATGATTAACATTGGAGATTTGATAGGGGCTCAAAGATGAGGTCTGATCTGTCTAATGTTTTTTTTTCTTATATTCCTCTTCTAAAACCTCCTCCTCTTTTTGACCCAAGTCCCTCTTTGCTCCTTAAATGTCCCTCCTTTTGGGAAATAAATGTGCATTAATAAATTTACTAAATTGCCCCTTACTAAACTATCTGTTAGGCCTAATTTAGACATTCATGGAGCACAGTCCATGCACTTTGTGAGGCCACCGCTGTACAGTGATACAAGTGTATCACTGTACAGCGGCGTCCTCACAAAGCGCATGGTGTCATAGCAACCAATGACGCCTGTGCTCCTGCACTCAGAAAGAGCACAGTCCGGGTTTTCACAGACCGTGCTCCATGGATGTCTGAATTAGGCCTTAGACCTCCACTTAATTTGGTTCAATTTGTGGAAAAATACAAGCACTTGCTACATTCAAGTGGAGCGAATATTCGTCATTACTCTCCATTTCCGATACGAACAGCGGACCGTCAGGTGTCTGGGTATCAGATCCCTGTTGATAAGATATTGATGACCCTATCCTATATAAATCACTGGACAGCCCCCTTTCACAAAGTTTCAATCACCCCCCTCAGCCAATGATCTTTTACAAAATTAGCTGCAAGTGTCCCTCTTTGACCATCCAAAAAGTTGGGTGGTGTGTAAATATGTGTGTGTGTGTGTGTGTATATATATATATATATATGCAGGGGCGGATTTGCCATAGACATTACAGGGAAATTGCCCAGGGGGCCATCTGGGCCCTCCTCACAGCGGACAGTGGAAGTTTTTGGGGATGTATTTTGTGATGGACTGTGGTATTTGGCTCTGTTGTGGGTGGTATAATGTGCCACAATATGGTATTGCTGGCCCTGCCTTCCATCAATTTGGACACAACTACACAACAGGGCCACTTTTACTATTTTTCCAGGGCCACTTTAAGTTTCCAGTCCGCCCCTGTATAAATGGCAGTATACTCTACTTTCGTATAACTGTCACTGCAACTTCATTGCTGACAGTAACATGGCTGTTCTGTTCTATGACTGACCCTGCGGTTGTGCTGCGCTACGTTTTAGGCGTCAGGGTGTACCAAGATGGCTGAACTATTGACTAGACAAGTCGAAAGGTTTTGTCTCTTGTAGGCCACCGTAGGCGGCGCCGGGCGACACCGAGTACGGTGGCCGACGAGGCTGAGTGCATGCGTGAGTAACATGGCTTCGCGCGTAGGGAAACGCGGTGCAGGGGCAGACGATGAGCTGCCCCCGCTCCAGGCCGTGCTCATCGCTGACAGCTTCAACAGGAGGTTTTACCCCGTCACCAAGGACCGGCCGCGGGTGAGCGCCATGTTACATGAGGGAGGCTGACAGATGACATGTGTGGTTATTGCATCATATGTGTGTATGTGGGGATCTGCAGTCAGAGCTGTCTCTTTATCTTTCCTTGGCTGGACCCCCTGTAAATGGAAACCTGACACTCATAAGGCAATGGCATATCTGTACTGCCTCTTGTGAATGTATTGAACATGGCAGCGTCCACTGAGCGGTGACTGGAGGGGTGTGCAGTTTTCTTATTAATGACGTCCCCTTTTGGTTCGTAACTTGGATTTCATGGCGGCTTTTCCTATGAAAATGAATGGGATTGTATGTGATGCTGTATGACAGGGCTGTCCTGTCTGTCTGGACCACACTTGTATGTATGTGCTGTGTATAGTGCTATATAAGTGCCTGCTGGTAATAGACATTAAATGGAACCACCATAATGCCCTCCAATCTCCCGGAGTACCACATAGCTCTGGTTATCATGTCACCACTGATTTCTATGTAGTTCGTCTGATGGGTACATTTGCTGCAAAACCACTTTATTCACCCCCACCGGTGCCATAGGAGACAGCGGTCTTGCTCTCCAGGCCCCATTCTACCTCTGCAATGTTGATGGACGTCTCTGAGCTGTTTTAAGTCGGATATGAATGCTCTGGAGATCTCTGACGTACACCACCAAGAGTGAAAAGGCGAAATGGCGGCAAGGCAAGCTTGACTCGCAGTGCAAGGCCGCTGGCTCAGCTGACCTCTGCAAAAACATAATTGTTGGCATGATGACCAGAGCTGAGATGTACTCTGGGGGATTGGGGGGCCATTATGTGTATGCTCGCACGACGTTGCAAAACGGACGTGTGACGGATGTTTTTTTTAATCACGCATCCATTTTAAGAACAATGGTAGTCTATGGGGGTAATAACATGGCCGTTTTTTTGACAGCCTGTGAATAATGTCTGTCAAAAAATAAGGCAGGTTCTATTTTGTCTGTTTTTCACGGACCGACACCTCCATTCAATTGAAGGGGACTGTTTTTCACTTCCATTTCTCAGAAAGGCCAGAAATGGCCTGTTTTGCTGTTTTTAACTGTCTTTTTTTTAACTTGCATGTGCTTGTAGCCTAAATCTAACTGCTTTCACCACGGTTTTTGCTCATCCTTTGGATGACATATTTACTTGACTCAATAGACAACTTGACTAAATAAAACCGTGGAGGTTGCCCATTCATCTGTTATCACTTGGCCGCTCTTGTCTTTTGCATTGAGCGCTTCAGGTGAACATCTCGATGTTCTCAGGTTCTCGTACAGTGAGGCAGATTTACTAATCCTTTAGATGGTGTAAGCTTAGCCCGGCTGTCTAGACCTTCACCAGATTTATCACTGGGGCTCAGGATGGATGATAAATGTGGTGCAGGGACAGAAACTTTCTCTGATTCTATACCATTGGACGGCTTACCTATTAAACCACAACATACAATGGTTTTTGTCTGGCCGAAACCCGGCATTTATGCCAGAAATTGGCTGGACCACTTGCTGGGTCCCATTATAGTCAATAGGGATCTGGTGGTGATCTGTAGAATCCAGCAGGCTGTTTTCTGCTTGAAACGTTCACCGGAGTTGTGGATTTGGCCTGTGATCTGAATCTATCACCAGATGAACCTGTTTGTACGGGGAAATCATGAAGGACATAGCCCTCTCTTTCTCCAAATTTTGATGATTGCTCAGGAAAAATGCCTTGTACAACTCCATGTTTTCTAACATCTCTATAATAAGGTGTTCACAATCTCGTCTTGTGATCCCTGTCAGACAGTAAGCAGGAGGGATAGAAAGCTGACAGCCCGGCGACTGTGGGGGATCAGCTCTATTAGGGCATTTTTAATGGTGTAGTGATAAGCCATCATGTCTGAACAATGCAAATCTGAAAAGTTATTGGAGGTGATTAAAAGGTTATTCCAATGACTGGACAGGGTCTGACCACTGGGACCCCCATGTCCAGCAGAACAGGGATCCATGTTCCTGTTTGAATGTAGCAATTCATGCTTCCACTCCATTCAAGACAAAGATAGATGAGCAGTGTACTCGCCTATCTCCATCAGCCCTACAGACTTTGCCTATGGTCAACTGCCACTCCATGGAACCCCCATTCTCGTGCTCGTTTTGATGTTAGACCCCCACAAATCTAGCAGGTGCCACCTATCCATGTGTTTGGTCTTTACATTTTTGTTTTTTTCACAGGCACTTCTACCATTGGCGAATGTGGCTCTAATTGATTACACCTTGGAATTTCTCACTGCCACTGGGGTTAAAGAAACATTTGTGTTCTGCTGCTGGATGGCAAATGAGATAAAAGAGCATCTGAGGTAACCATGTAACACAAAAAAACGACAGGGAGGCAGCGCCTCACGTGTAGTGCCGCCTTATATGTGAACCAGGGGCGTAGCTAAAGGCTCATGGGCCCTGGTGCAAGAGTTCAGCTTGGGCCCCCCTTCCCTTAGTGCTCTGTTTGTCTTCTTATGCGGCACAAGGGTCTTTGGGCCCCCTCAGGCTCCTGGGCCCGGTAGCGCCTGCTACCTCTGCACCCCCTATAGCTACACCCCTGATGTGAACAGGTAATAGGGGTAATTGCGCTTACCGGTTCTTGTTGTGAAAGTCACAACGGCTTTTGTGCGAACTGATCAGCCCACGGTCTGCCTGTACTGCTGCCTGGTTCCAAACCGCACCAGGTCGCAGACATCGGGATGAGTAGATCCAATGGTAGTGTATAGGGTTAATAACATGGAAAGAAGAAGGAACCTCTGTATCTGCGCTGTCGGCAGAGATGCAATACTCTGTAAGTATTGGTAAAAACATGTAGTTTTATTATGTCTACGCGTTTCAGGGTCGAACAGCCCCCTTCCTCAGGACTATTACAACTTTGCGAAAGTACATGTTTTTACCAATACTTACAGAGTATTGCATCTCTGCCGACAGCGCAGATACAGAGGTTCCTTCTTCTTTCACTTCACTGGATCTGAGGTAACCAAGAAGTTAAAGGGTTATTCTCATTTTAGACAATGGGGGCATATCGCTAGGATATGCCCCCATTGTCTTATAGGTGCGGGTCCCACCGCTGGGACCCGCACCTATATCGAGAACGGAGCCCCCGAAGTGAATGAGGGCGCACTGCGCATGCGCAGCCGCCCTCCATTCATTTCTATGGGGCCGCCGAAAATAGCTGAGCGCTGGCTCGGCTACTTCCGTCGGCTCCATAGAAATGAATGGGAGCCGACCGCGCATGCACGGCCCGGCTCCCATTCATTCCTATGAGCGGCGCGGGGAGCTGCGCCTGGTGGTGGCCGGACCCCCGGAAACCTGGGGTCCTCCAGGCGCAGCGCTCCCCGCTCCGTTCTGGCTATAGGTGCGGGTCCCAGCGGTGGGACCCGCACCTATAAGACAATGGGGGCATATCCTAGCGATATGCCCCCATTGTCTAAGATGAGAATACCCCTTTAAAGGAGTTGTCCCACGAAAAATATTCTACAGTTTTCAAACCAGCATCTTGATCCGAATACTTTTGTAATTGCATGTAATTAAAAATTTTGTATAGCTACTGTGTTATTCAATAAAATGTATCTGTATAGGGTCACTTAATATCTTATTTCTTTGACCTATTCACTGAGAAGGCAGCACATGCTCAGTTTCATCTTTCAACTGCCTCCTGAGCTGTGATAGGGAGAGCTGAGACACGCCCCCTGAGCTGCAGCAGAAAAGACACTCTCCTTGAACTGTCAGCTTGATATAAATCTAGAGAGCAATGAAGATCTCTGGATCCATGTGAGGTACAGGGCTGGTTTTAGCTTTGTTAGAAAGAGGTTGTCATGTACTTGTACTATATTATGTCTGATTTTCATTTTTTACATTATTCGTGGGATAACCCCTTTAAGATGTCAGTAACAAAAGCAACATCTATCCATGATTATACAGGATGACTACAATGGTCCCTCAAGTTACAATATTAATTGGTTCTAGGATGAACATTGTATGTTGAAACCATTGTAACTTGAGTAATTGGTTCCAAAGCCCAAAAATGTCATCCAAGATAAGAGAAAATAAAGATTTAAGAAAAGTAAGCAGATAACTAAGACAGATAAAGCAAGTCATTACATATAACAGCCAGGAATAGCTGATAACTAGTAACTAAGGCTAGTTTCACACCTGCGGCATTGGACTCCGCATTTAGACAAATCTGTCCTCAGCTAGAATTGTCTTTCTAGTACAGGGGTCAGCAACCTTCGGCACTCCAGCTGTTCTGAAGCTACAACTCCCAGCATGCTCCATTAATTTCTATGAGAGTTTTGAGAAGAGCAGAGCATGCTGGGAGTTGTAGTTTCACAACAGCTGGAGCGCCAGAGGTTGCCTACCCCTGCTCTAGTATAACTTACCGTAGTGGACATGTACATGAGATCAACATCAGCAGTTCCTGACACTTTTGGTGGGACAAGCCATTCATGTAATTCATATGGGGATCTCCTAAATTTCCCCTAACGGCAGACTTGGCTGGTGGGGGGGTTGGAGAAAGGACCAGGCTTGTTGAATTTCACCATGCCTGATCCTATTGTTTTCAAGGGAGATAAGCTACCCACTAAGGCCCCTTTCACACCAGTGGTACAGGGCTCCGGCAGTCTGTTCCGGTGGGTGAACAGCCAGCCGGATCCGTGCTGCCGCAGGTGCACATGTGGGGCCGGAACTACGCTCCGGCCCCATTGACTGTATTGGGGGCGGGCCATGGATCCGGCGGCAGCACGGCAAACCCTGCCAAGAGGCGGCCGGAACAAAAGTACAGCATGTAATCTTTCCATTAAATATAGGTATGACTTGCATTATATACTAAGCTGCCTTCTAAATTGATTTATTCCTCTGCAGGAATTCCAAATGGTGTCGGGCTACCAGCTCCAATGTAGTGCGTGTGGTGACGTCTGAACTTTACCGCTCACTTGGAGATGTCCTCCGAGATGTGGATGCTAAATCCTTGGTGCGCTCAGACTTTGTGTTGGTCACAGGGGATGTGGTTTCTAATATAAACATTGAAGCCGCTTTGGAGGAGCACAGGTTTGAAGCTGAACTCTCCATAGGACTCCTAGATTTGACTTGCTAAGACATTTACTAATCTGCCTTCATATTTTCTTTCAGGACTCGGCGGAAGCTAGAGAAGAATATTTCAGTTATGACCATGATCCTTAAAGAGTCCTCTCCGGTGCACCATACAAGGTGTCAAGAGGATGATGTTATCATTGCTATGGATAGCAAGACCAAAAGAGTGTTGTTGTACCAAAAAAGCCAGGACTTGAAGCGCTACCACTTTCCTACGGTTAGAGATCAGCCATTCATCCATATCTGCTTATAGAAACTATATAGTAGTCACATCCCGGGGGGTCTAGGTAGGCCTCTTTAGCAGCCTATAAAACAGCCCCTCTGCCATCTATTCAAGATAACGTAATATGTAAAATATGAGCATTTTACATGAATTCATCTTCCATCTAATTGCTTTTAAGGGTTTCATAGAGCAGTAAATCCTTCATGACTCATTTCTATTTGTAGAGCATCTTCCAAAGTAAGGCGCATGAGATAGAGCTGCGTCATGATCTGCTGGACTGTCACATTAGCATCTGCTCTCCCCAGGTAAGTGACTGTTTGTCAAGTATCGCAGCCATTGCTGAGCTTTTTTGTAAGGAAAAACTATATTAGCCCTTTAAGGACATGGTGATTTTCCTTTTTATTTTATTTTTCTATTTTTATTATTATTTTTTTTTTTATATACTCCTGGCCTTTCCAGGGCCATAACTTTATTTTTTCATTCACATAGTGATATTAGGGCTTATTTTTTTTGCGTGACAAGTTGTGCTTTCCAATAGCACCATTTATTGTTGCATACAAAGTAGTGGGAAGCTGGAAAATGTAAATGGGGTGGAATTGGATTAAAAAAACAAACAAAAAAAAGGCTACTCCCCCACAGATTTGTGGGTTTTACTTCTATGGCGTTTCCAATGCGTAAAACTGACCTATGCCCTTTATTTTCATTCTCTGTGTCAGTTTTTATTTTTTTCTTTTGATTGCCATATTCCAACCCCCATAACTTTTTTTATTTTTACGTCTGCGAGGGCAATGTACTTTTCATTGGTACCATTTTGGAGTGTGCATGATTTCTTGATCACTTTTTATTTAATTTCTTTGAAGTGAAGCTACAAAAAACGGTGAATCGACCATTTTTACTCTGTTCCTCGTATGGGATAAATATTCTTATATTTTAATAGTAAGGGTGTTTTGAGATGCAGTGATGCCTATGATCTTTATTTTAATTTTGGGTAAGGGAGGTGATTATATTTATATATATATAAATTTTTTTTTCACTTCCCTAGGGACCTTGATCAAGCAATCATCAAATGGCTTCTCTCATAGACTTCAATGAAGTCTGAGAAATTTGTTGTGGCAGGGCTCCTTTGGAACCTAACGGGCGGAGAGTCGTGCTTCACCTCATGAATACATTGGAAACAAAACAATGAGACCAGTAGATTCAGTGGTCCCCTTAGCCACATGGCACAATTTTTTGTGTCATTTTGGCAGTTTGCCTAATGCACTCTAAGGCCCCATTCACACGACCGTATATTTGTGGGTCCGCATTATTGCGTACCCGCAAATATACGGGAGCCGCCCGGCGTGTGTTCTGCAGCGCTCGGAACACATGCCGTGCGGCCCCATTGACAATGCCTATACTTGTCCGTGCGCGGCTCCCGGCCCTATAGAGGTGAATGGGGCTGCATCTATTCCCGCATTTTTGCGGATAGATACAACCCCATTCATACGGTCGTGTGAATGGAGCCTTACTAGTTGTATTCATATTCCCAGAAATCACTAAAAGCCCTATACACATTACTGTATTGTTGGGCGAACTGAATTTTTTGGGCTTCACCCCTTTTGTTCTCCTGGGAAACAAGTCTTTGCAAGCAGTGTCTGGCAGTGGCCTATTAAAAACATAAATCTGCTCGGCCGAACTGAGAGAGTACATGTATGGGGAGTTAGGAGAGGGTACAAGCATTCAGCCGACAGCTACTGAAGATGTGTGGGCACCTTAAAGACCACCAACAAATCATAGACTATTTAAGGAGAGAAGGCTACAAATGATCATAAAATAAACTACAGTTGGATGAGAAGAATCACCATGGCAATTTAATTCCCCTGCTAGTGACCTTCTGTAGATTAGGGTCATAAGAGTGTGAGTATATTGTGTATTGCTGAGAAGAGTTGTATTATATGATCCTGTGTACTACCAGACCAGATGTGCATGTCGATCTCCTTGATAAGTTTTTATTTTGAATTATTTACTTGGCCTTTCAATTAAAATTGCATTTTTTCTCCATTTAATGCATTTTAGGTTGCAGAGCTGTTCACAGACAACTTTGACTACCAAACCAGAGATGACTTTGTTCGTGGCATCCTTGTTAATGAAGAGGTGAGTAAATTTCAGAGTAAAGAACGGGGGAGAGTGTCGGATATTATTTTAAATTTCTTCCGGTTACCATCTCTCTGAATATTTAGGCTGAACTGCCATTTAGAAGATTGAAAAACCTCATTGATGGCCTCCATGTTTGCTGTATTGGCTGCCATATTGATGGTCCCAGAAAAAAAAACTTTAACAAAAAAAATGACAAAAGCAATGGCTTAAAGTGACTCACTGGTGTTTGAACACATAGTCAGTCTCTATATTCTTGTGTTATTTTGTACGTAACACTGTAGCTTTTTGTAAGAAATTTTTCCTTTATGCAGATCTTAGGAAATCAGATACACCTCTATGTGACTCAGGAAGAATATGGAGCTCGTGTATCCAACCTGTCAATGTATGAGGCTGTAACTTCTGACATCCTGTGCCGTTGGCTGTATCCTATAACCCCTGAGACGAACTTCACTGACCAGGAGGAGCAGAGTTATACACACTCCCGTCACAACATTTATCGGGGGTCAGAGGTCAGCCGTGGCCATGGCAGTGTCCTGCGAGAGAATGTACTAATTGGGAGCAACACAACAATTGGGTCAAAATGCAGCATCAGCAACACTAGTATTGGGAAAAACTGTAGAATTGGTGAGCTACGTTGGATATGTGATATTACTGACAAAGGAGTTGAGGGATGAGGTGGTTATGTAATACCATTATTTTTGTCAAAGTATCCCGAACGTAGCCCGTTTTTTGGTGGATGTTGGTGCTGTTCTGCAGATAATAGGAGACAGTAATTTGAATGTATATCGCTGTATTTTATTGTGAATTCTGAGGACCGGGAATAAAATAGGCTTGACAAGGCTTAGGTGCATAAATAGTTCACTATACTATGAATGATAAAATAGGTAAAAAAACATATATAGTATACAGTAAGTAACCATCACCTATGCCGTGAACAAATGAGTAAGCTCCCCATCGACCAGTTCCGAACCTTGCATCTGGCTGATGTCCATATTATACAAAGATAGGTGGTATTAGCAAGACACATCTTACCCTGATGATGTCCTCATTAGAGCTAAGCTCTTTGTAACATGCCTAGGTGCTTTCTAGCTTCCTGGCCTTTCCTAAAGGTCTTCAGTGTGCATTACGCATGTACAATTGCTTCAGATCTTAGGAATGCGACCTGGTACCACTAACCAGCTACATTACAAGGAATTAAAAGGAAAGAACCACTAAGATAAAACTTGCCACAAACCTTGGCATCCACAAAGCAGAGAGGCCATTCTGTTGGGCAGTTGGCCATCGCCAGCACAGAGCTGGTACTACTTAGAGTTGTCACGATACCAAAATTTTGATTCGGTTTCGATACCATAAAAAAGTATTGCGATACTCAATACCATTCGATAAAATAAAACACCAAAAAAGCTGCGTTCATTCCGCATTTTATAGAACATCTGGCCCATAATAGAACAGTCCTATCCTATTTTTTGGGGGGACAAGGTGACTAAAAAATGGCGAATCTCCCAGTTTTTATTTATATTTTTCTGTTACGGCGTTATTTTTTTAATATTTTAATAGTTTGGACTTTTCGGACATTGCGATATGTAATATGTTTATTTATTGTTTAATAGAGCTCTATTAGGGTGAATAGGACTTCACACACTCCCTGCTGTCCTGGGCTTTGTGCACATTTCAGCAGGGAGCTTACCATGGCAGCCAGGGCTTCAGTAGCTTCCCGGTTGCCATGGTAACCGATCAGAGGGCTGCAATTACATTGCTGGGGCTCCGGTCGGAACTGCCACTGGGGAGGAGGGGACACTGTGGCCACTGACACCAATGATTTAATGTTAGGGAGGGAGGGGGGGGCGCACTGCGCCACCAATGTTTTTAATACTGGGGTGGGGCAGTGCATAGTGTGCCACCAATGTTTTTAATACTAGGGGGATTGGGAGGGCGCACTGCGCCACCAATGGAGATAAGTAGCCTTTAAATACAAATACAGGAGGCGGGTGCCGGCGGCAGAATCACATAGCCGGCACCCCCTCAGGGTTAATTGCCACTGGTCGCAGCTCCCTTTCATAGAGGCCGGGTGCCGGCTATGTGATTCTGCCGCCGGCACCCGCCTCCTGTATTTGTGGTAATGGTTTAGTTACATTCACTGCCCCGCCCCTCCTCCTTCCCTATGTGTCTCTCCTGCTTCCTTCTCCCCTGTGCTGCTGAGAGAACATAGCACGCGCTGAGAGCAGCATGCTCCATGTTCTCCTATAATGGGCTGTGCAGTAGCGCAGCCTAGTATCGGTAAAAGGCAAATCCTATAAAGGTATCGATTGGGTATCGATAATTCGATACCCGGTGCAACCCTACTACTACTGCATGCTGACGTACGTCTCAGCTGTCTCACATTCTTTCTGTTCTCTTTTCTTAGGTGATGGAGTAGTTTTGGAAAATGTGTATATTTGGGATGATGTTCGCATTGAAGATGATGTTACAATTAGAAAATCTGTAGTTTGTAATAATGTTATTGTGAAGAAAAGAGTGAGGATTAATGAACACTGTGTCCTGACCTCAAAGGTAATGGAAGTACTTAACTGCTAATCTCTCCTAATCGCTAATTAAATTTCCACCTTAATTAGCTTGACATTGTAAACCTTTAGGTCATAGTTGGCCCTAATGTAGAGCTGCCAGAGAACACTGTTATATCTCTGCATCATCCAGATGAGGATGAAGAGGATGATGATGAATTTAGTGATGATGCAGCGACTGGCAAAAAGGAGGAACAATCAAAGATCAAAGGTAATGAACATAACATTTCATCTTTAAATATAATGAGCATAACGCCATTGAACTCTCGTCTGCTGTATTGGCTTTACCAAATTACAATGGCGGCATATCTCCTGAGCATGTACCTGGTTAGTGAAATTCCATTACTTGTAATACTGTCTGCAGTGTATTTATATTGCTTACATGAGTGAGTGTACAGCGGTCCACCATTCTGCATATTTCCACATATACCATGTCTTTAGTTAGTAGTTTTACACCTTTTGGAATACACACTTTTACACCATTTTTTGTGAACAGTATACAACAAAGCAGAGGTTGGATCAGAGGGTGAAGGTTATGTGTGGAAGTCTTCAGCAACGCCAGATGAAGAGGAGGAGGAGGAGGAATTGCAGAAAAGCCTTTGGGGTGAGTAGTTGAAAGGATTTCTACTGGCTTCACAGCCCCGAAAGCCGTACAGGTACCAGTTTATGCCTTTAAAGGAAATCTGTAACAAGATATTGGCAAATGAAACCTGTCTGTGTAGATGTATGCTTGTCCACTGATTACAGTACACTTTGTCCCATCTTGATAGGTGCTTCCAATTCAGAGAAATAAGCCATTTTATAATTAATGAAGTTTGGATTACAGAATACACAGTCCTAATGGTTTTAGTAAGGGCTCGTTCAGATAGCCGTATGAGTCCGCATCTGTTCCGTAATTTTTCGGAACGGGTATGGGCCTATTCTTTTTTTTAATGGGGCCGCAAAAGATGCGGACAGCACACCTTGTGCTGTGTGCATCAGTGTTTCCGTTCCACGGCTCCGCAGAAATGCTACAGCTTGTCCTATTCTTACAAAGAAAAAAGGGGATTTCAGTCAGCACATCCCAGTGCGCAGGTCCACGTTGCTATGGCTAAATGCACAAGGAAAGGAAAATACATACAATGCAACGGCACACTGCTAACCAGATAAAGCATAAAATGTCATAGTGATATGAGGTATTCTGGAGCTAATGCTATGCTTGTTTAGTAAATTAGAGATTCTTGGCAAATATATTTTGTACAAAATTATCTGGGCCCGTCCACCAAATCGTCAAGGTGATCTCTGTAGGACGGGAACCTAACACTATTTCCTACCTGTTATGTCCCAACCTTGGCTTCCGTATAATCAGGGGGTATTGGTTCCACATGCATGCTGGATCCACTCTGCCTTTTGCCATTTCTGGTGCTTCAAAGGCCTCCACTAATTCAGGGATGCAGGTACCAACATGCATGCCGAGTCCACTCGGCTTTATAGTTACACTAATTAAAATCAGCCTATTGGGCAGACGGGCTAGTCAGGAGTGCATGACCAAATGGAGTAGCCACACCTCCAGTACAAACTTACAAAGAAAAAAAGGGGATTTCAGTCAGCACATCCCAGTGCGCAGGTGCACGTTGCTATGGCTAAATGCACAAGGAAAGGAAAATACATACAATGCAACGGCACACTGCTAACCAGATAAAGCACAAAATGTCATAGTGATATGAGGTATTCTGAAGCTAATGCTATGCTTGTTTAGTAAATTAGAGATTCTTGGCAAATATATTTTGTACAAAATTATCTGAGCCCATCCACCAAATCGTCAAGGTGATCTCTGTAGGACGGGAACCTAACACTATTTCCTACCTGTTATGTCCCAACCTTGGCTTCCGTATAATCAGGGGGTATTGGTTCCACATGCATGCTGGATCCACTCTGCCTTTTGCCATTTCTGGTGCTTCAAAGGCCTCCACTAATTCAGGGATGCAGGTACCAACATGCATGCCGAGTCCACTCGGCTTTATAGTTACACTAATTAAAATCAGCCTATTGGGCAGACAGGCTAGTCAGGAGTGCATGACCAAATGGAGTAGCCACACCTCCAGTACAAACTTACAAAGAAAAAAAGGGGAATTTCAGTCAGCACATCCCAGTGCACAGGTGCACGTTGCTATGGCTAAATGCACAAGGAAAGGAAAATACATACAATGCAACAGCACACTGCCAACCAGATAAAGCACAAAATGCCTGATTATACGGAAGCCAAGGTTGGCACATAACAGGTAGGAAATAGTGTTAGGTTCCCGTCCTACAGAGATCACCTTGACGATTGTGGTGAATGGGCTCAGATAATTTTGTACAAAATATATTTGCCAAGAATCTCTAATTTACTAAACAAGCATAGCATTAGCTTCAGAATACTTTATATCACTATGGCATTTTGTGCTTGTCCTATTCTTGTCTGCAGTCATGGACAAGAATAGGCATTTTCTATTATGGTTGTGGCCATGTGCGGCTCTGCAAAGCAGTACGGCCGTCTGAATGGGCCCTAAGGGTATTCTGTATGAGAAGCTAAAATGAGCATCTTTTGAGCCGTGCTAACGTGTCAGATTTGCCTATGACTTGTATTTGCAAGAAGATCCGTGGTAGAAGGTTGAGGCTGATGCTAGGATTTTATGTGCTAGAAAATCTACATTAGATTCAGCACAGATCGATGGGACTGATCCGTGTGGCACCAGTCTATGAGTTTTGGAATCTGCTCAAGGAATGATCATGCTCCTCCTTCTCACAGATGTTTTTTCCTCCAGTGGTGTGGACATAAATCTATGTGAATATTTTGTTTGGTGCAAGTGAGTAGGGTACAAAAGTATTTGCTTGCATTGGATGTGGAATGTTAGCAAATTTGGCAAACATTTGTGGGATCTGTGCCGAAATCCTTGTCAAATCAGTAATGTGTGAGCATACCCGCAGGTGCAGAATCCAAGCTGAAATCCTTGTCAAATAAGTAATGTGTGAGTAGCGTTGAGTGAACTTGTGGTTTCAAGTTCGGCGTACAAGGTTCGGATTATCTACAAATTCCGTTATGGATTCCACTACCACGTATGGTCCATTCTAGCGGAATCCATAACAGAATTGTTAGATAACCCGATTCTTGTACGCTGAACTTGAAACCACAAGTTCGCTCAACACTATGTGTGAGCATACCCTTAGGTGCAGAATCCAAGCCAAAATCCTTGTCACATCTGGAGTGTATATACTCTTGTAGTTGGTGACCTTTTGCAGCAGGTATACATATTGTACAGGGCTTTTAGCTGTAACATAGAAGGTTCCATATTTTAATGCAGAGTTTATGCAGTTAAAAGTAAAAGTGTCACAAACTTGACTTTTCATTTTTTCCTATAGAAGATGCAAGTTTTGGTTTATACTGGCATGATCTATACGATCCTATTCATTGCACTAGTGTCTGTTTGTGGTATCTTTAGGCCCCTTTCACACGGGCGATGTTTCCGCACGGGTGCAATGCGTGATGCGAACGCATTGCACCCGCACTGAATCCTGACCCATTCATTTTAATGTGGCTTTTCACATGAGCGTTTTTTTTCACGCATCACTTCTGTGTTGCGTGAAAAACGCAGCATGTTCTATATTCTGCGTTTTTCACGCAGAACTGGCCCCATTGAAGTGAATGGGTCTGCGTGAAAATCGCATTGCATCCGCACACAAGTGCGGGTGCAATGCGGTTTTAACGCATGGTTGCTAAGAGATGTTGTTTATAAACATTCAGTTTTTTCGCACGCGCGTGATAAACGCATCAAAACGCTTCGCACCCGCGCGGAAAAAACTGAAAGAACATACGCAATCGCAGTCAAAACTGACTGCAATTGCGTGCGGATTTGGTGCGGATGCGTGCGGATTTTCCTGAACGCATCCGGACCAAATCCGGACACGCTCGTGTGAAAGGGGCCTTATAGAGACCGTAGTCCTAGGAAACTGTCGATTGTATGATTGACGGTTATCATTTCTCATTACCATTCTGCACCAAAAGTTTATGTAACTTGTATATAATGATAGTCAAACTCCTCAGGTCAAGCTTATCTCTAAAGAAACGTCTTGGACAAGAAATATCGATCCTATTGGATCCAGATTTTGTATGATGCTGTACAATAGATGTAATATTACTAGTGGATCCTGGTGAAATTGATGGGAACCATTGATGTAAATCCAGTAGCCTGCTTCAGACCTAGGAAGTTTGCTATCTGTTGATTGTCAACCAGAGTGTATATTGTAAACATATTTTCAATGCTAACTTACAATTGTTGTCTTACTTCAGGCCTCAAGATTACTAATGAAGAGGACAGTGATAGTGAGAGTGGGAAAAGTGTATGCTCAGAGCAGACAGACAGCCGCCCAGCTTCCCCGCTTCTGGATGACATTAAAGGTACATTTTCTCTGAATATAATTTACAGTGTAGTCTAAACCAAATTATGTAATTACGTATGTGAAAGTCCTTGAAATATTCATCCTCACTCTAAAGGATTGTGGTTAAAGGGGACAACCCCTTCTAATAAGTTCTGATAGTGACGCTGTTTCACTGCATAGTTTTTCAGAATGAAGTTTTGGGAACGTTGCAGAGAGGTGTGGAAGAGAATATTTCCTGTGACAATCTTGTGTTAGAAATCAACTCTCTCAAGTAAGTTGGAATATGAATATTCACTCGACTGCAAAACCAGTTTGTTTTTCTTGAAGGGGTTCTATTAAGTAAAGTTATCACCTATCCACAGGATTGGGAATAAGTGTCCAATTAACGAGGGGTCTGGTCTCTACCCCCCCCCCCCCAGTCACAAGAACAGGGTCCCATGCTCCCCGTTTGAATGGAGCGGCAGACACAGGTGTGAGTCCGCTGCTCTGTTCACCTCTATGGGACTGCCAGAGATAGCTGAATGTAAGCTCTTGTCTCTCTCTGGCAGAGAGCTGAATAGAGCGTCAGCACCATGCACGACTGCCTCTCCATTCAAACTGGGGAGCACGGGCCTCCGATTACGTGATCATGGGGGACCCCCAGTGGTCGCACCCCTGCCAATCAGACGCTTATCCTGTGGATAGGGGATAACTTGTCTTCTATTTATTGGGTCATTGGAATAATTGTGGTTTCATCAAATTAGAGGGAATTGAATTGAATTTTTAATCTGAAATGTTCCTCTCCCTACAGATACGCCTATAACATCTCTCTCGTGGAAGTGATGCAGATTTTGTGCAAAGTGGTCCTGGAATTCCCATTGCAGCAACTGAATGGAGTGCTGGATGCGAATCCTTACTGTAATGTGGTACTACCTGTGAGTGTTGCTTTTCCTTAACCCTTGTACATGTACGGCGCTGGGGCGATGCGGGAACAAGACACCCACTCACACGTGTGGCGGGCGTCATGGCCGGCAAGTCTTTGCTGTTTCAAACAGCAGAGACTTGCCCATACTTACCCATATACATGATCGGTAACTAAAGCTATTAGATGCCGAGATCTCACGTGATCACGGCATCTAATAGTGCTAAACCCAGAAGCACTCGCTTCTGGGTGTCCCACGAACGCCCCCCTCTGGCCAATCAGGGCACCTGCAGTGGGTTTGAATGCTGTAAACCTCACTGATGAGGTTTACAGCTTTCAATGTGCAATTCTTATTTTGGCCACTAGATGGCAGGCCAGGCTAAGTAATGAGCAAAAGGGATATTAAATGGAGGATTTAAAATCCCTGATTGCTCAAAAGTAAAAAATAAAACACAGGATTTATTTGCTCATATGTGAGCCTTAAATAATCACAAAAAAATATATATATAATAAATAGTAAAGTTTAAATCACCCCCCTTTCTGTACAATTAAAAAATAAATACCTAAATAACAATAAATATAGACATCATGGATATCACCACGACCGAAAACGCTTGTACTTTTAAAATATAAAAAAAAAATTTGCGAATTGCGTGGCAGAAAAAGCGTCAAAATGTCCGATTCGCTGTTTTTGGTCGCTTTTTTTTTTTTTCTTCTAAAAAAAATTAAATAAAAAGCTATCAAAAAGTCATACACACCCCAGAATGGGTCGCCCTGCAGAAAATGAGCCCCCATACAGATACACACAAATACCAAAAAGGTATAGGGGTCAAGATATGACAAACAAAAAAAAAAATAAAAAAATTTCCAACTTTATGATTATTTTATCAAAACGCAAGAAAACTATACATATTAGGCATCACTGGATTCGTACTGACCAGTAGAATGAAAGTAACTGGTCAGTTTTAATGAACATTGAACGCCGTAAATAAAAAACCCAGAAAACTGTAGCGGAATTGGGTTTTTTTTTTTTGCAATTTCACCCGATTTGGAATTTTTTTTCCCGCTTCCCACTACACCATATGCAATATTAAATGGTGGCGTTGGAAAGTACAACTTGTCCCGCAAAAAATAAGCCCTCATACAGCTATGTCAACAGAAAAATAAAAAAGTTATGGCTGTATCAAGGCAGGGAGCGCAAAACGAAAATACAAAACCGAAAAAACCTCTGGGGTAGAAAGGGTTAAAGGTTGAGAATTATGTCTGAAAACTACAAAGTAATCTAAAAGTATCTGGTGACAACCAGTATGGCTCCAGTACAGTTGTCACACAGCTTTCTCAGATTCTGAAATTGTGAATCTTTGAAGCCATGCGTTTCTATATACTTTAACTCCACACCACTGAGTAGCAAAAATGCTGGCCAATGCTTAAAAATGCACCGAGACTGCTTATTTGAATTTCCTTGTATATGTAACATTTGCAAGACCTTAGCAATTAAAAGGATATTAACATACTGTACATTCCAATGAATGTATGAAGATAATTATACTGCTCATCTAGATACATTTTCTGTTTACCCAGCTCCTAAAAAGATGGACCCCGGTTTTCAAGAACTACATAAAGCGTGCATCTGACCACTTATGCTGTCTTAGTGCCGTGGAAGAATTCTTTTTGGATCATGAACCTCTTTGGGCAGCGACTGCAAAGGTAACAAAGTAGCCAAGTCAATAAATGGACTCTTATGTGCCTAGTTGAATAATCACATTTACTAAAACATAAAAGGGACGTTTGTCAAATCGGATATGTCAGTATGTGATGTCGATTGCAGAGTTTAAATCAATTTTTTTTTTTGTGACATTTGGCGGTCCTCACCACAAAGTGGTCTATGTTTAAGAGATAATACTTAGATTAGACCCTGATTATGACGTATTTACTGTGAGCGACTTTTGCAAAAGTCACAATTCCACGTCAAGCAACCCCATGGTGTACTTTCACACATACAGGTGCGAAGCACATTGCACTCACACCAGATGTATTAAGGTGCCCCGGTTTATAAGTTTGTTGCAGACATACAAAGCAAAGACTTAAAAATGACACAAAAACAACTACAAATGATAAATGTGCCACCCATAATGTGTATATTTTACCATTTTTATCTAAATAGTTCAGCACTGGTTATTATTAAAGAATAATGGATGCTAATGTGCTTCCCTTGTATATACCTGTGTTAGCTAATGTGCCATCTCTAGGTTGTTTGCCATCTTGATTCCTTCTACCTCTCTTCTGTCTGTGTATTCCTATGTGATTAAAAGGGTTCTCCGGGAATAAAGAAATTGAAAATACTTAAATATTACTGTATTCTAAATACATTCCCAAATACCTTTCATTAGTGATAATGGCTCATTTTGTCTA
Organism: Rhinella marina; assembly: GCA_900303285.1. NCBI lineage: Eukaryota > Metazoa > Chordata > Amphibia > Anura > Bufonidae > Rhinella > Rhinella marina. Next base: position 108,013 of record ONZH01028248.1, read on the forward strand.
GGGAGCAATCATTAGGAGAAACAAAATGGCCACCATCCTATTAGAACACACAAAACCTGTCCTAATCACACAGAAGGACAAGTTACTTCACAACACTGAGCTAAAGAGTTGCCTCATCCTCCTCTGTGCTCTACTTGTCGGAGTTATGATCCTGAATACAGATGATAAGATCTTCAGCTGAATCTCTGTAGGAACGGATTTCATGAGGAGACATGAAGTACAGAGAAGATGGACAGGACAGACTGTGGTAACTGCATACAAGTGCTGCTGCTCATTAGCCACATTCCCACCTCCTCTCTGTATGTCATGTTTCCTCATGAACTCCATTCCTACAGAGATTCAGCTGAAGATCATATTAAACTGTTCTGAGGATGATGAGCCAGCTCTGCAGATCAGTATTGTGAAGTAACTTGTCCTCCTGTGTGATTAGGACAGGTTCTTTGTGTACTAATAGGACGGTGGCCATTTTGAGTCCCCTAATGATTGCTCTCTAGACAAAATGAGCCAATATAACTAATGAAAGGTATTTGGGATTATATTTATAATAAGGTGATATTTAAGTATTTTCATTTTCTTAATTCCTGGAGAACCCCTTTAAGTTTCACACTGCTCTCCCCTGTCCCCTACTTGTATTAGGTTTTTTCCTGTCAGCTTTTACAAACAGATGGCAGGAGGTTTGTGGAGCAGAGTGAAGTTAGAGTTGGAGTTTCTGAAAATAGCACAAATAGATATACAGTGACTAAGTCAGGGGAGTTTTATAAACCTTCAGCTAATCATTGTATAGTATATTGTATATGAACCTATTATATCACTGTCTCCCTAGATAGGGCAGAAATTATATATATCTTCAGCCTTCTGTAGTTCACAGGAAATCAGACAGATGGGAGAGCAAACTCTGGTAGTCAGACTGGGGGGGTGTCAAATGACCCAGGTGCCTGTAATAGTCCAAAATGTTTGTATGAAACAGGGTACACTACCAGGGTACTGCTGGTGAGTTAGCATTATACTCAGTTGAGTCACATTATTATGACCACCAGCTAATATCCAGAGTAACAGCCGTCTGCAGCACGGACAACAGCTAGATGTGCTGGAGTGACTCAGTAAGGTCCTGGTAGGTTGTCACAGGTATCTGGAGCCATGCTGACTGCAGTGCTCTCACAGTTGCTGATCATGATATTCAAGGATGGATTCATACCCAAATCAATTGAGAGTGCTTTGCATATGGAAGGGTGGGCCAAGAGAATGCTATGAAACATTCCCCAGACCCTAACACTGCCACCACCAGCTTGTGTTCTTCCAGCAGTGGTTGCAGGGTGTTTGTGATATTTCTCGGTTTCTCACTCCAACATCCATCCGTTTGGTGAAGCGGAAAACGCAACTCATAAGAGACTCAGTGGAGGTCCATTTCTGATACTGCTGTGAAAATTGAAGCCGATGCAACTTTGTTAGCAGAGGTGCAGTGACCATCCGTCTGGTTCGGAGCCCTGTACACAGTAGAGTTAGCTGAACTGTTGTCTGGTAGCCCCCTGGTTCATTTTGGCAAGGAGTAGCTCCACTGTCGGTACATCCTCCCGCACCTTTGTAGCCGACATTCACCTCTCACATCAGTGGCCGGTGGTGCTCCGCAGTTTCCATGTCACTAATTGGCAATGGTGCCATTTTTCCATTCATGATGAACTTTCACCACACTGTTCACTTCAGGTGTCCCATTGTGGAGATAGGTGCGGATCCCATGTCTGACATTGATGGCATATCCTGGGAATATACCTTTAAACCCTCCCCGACATCTGCCGTACATGTGCAGCGGATGTTGGTTCTTTAAAGATGGTGCCCGCTGAGGAGTGGAGCGAGCGGCATAGCCACCGAGTGCCTGCTGTTTCATACATGGTGACTGCGGACATTAAACTCCTCAGGTGAACATTTGACCACTGCGTCTGAGGAGGCTAAAACCTGGAAGTGTGTTTTCCCCCAGCCTGTACTAGGCTTCCAGACTCATTATTAGTATGTCCAAGTTAAGGCCAGCAGATGGCAGCACTGGGCTATAGTAATGTCTGTAAAAAATAATGGACCATTAGGCTCCATTCCCACGTCCTGTTTTTCTTTCCTGATTCGATCCTGATTTTTTCAGGACATATTGAAATTAATGGATCCAGATCAGGATTGAATCAGGAAAGAAAAACAGGACGTGTAAATGGAGCCTTATTCTGTACAATCTGATGTAATCCGATGATTGCAAATTGTGGTCCACTTGGGGACAAAATTTTTTTTTTTAAAAAAAGCAAAAAACTAAAACAGTTTTGGAAGAAAAATTCAAATGACCCCATATTCCCCCCAAATCAAAATAAGTAAACAAAAAAATAACATCATGGGCATCGCCCTCACCTGTAATATTGAAATATAAAAAAGTTAACCCATGCAGTGAATGGTGTAATGGAAAAAAATAAAAATGGCGATTCAACGTTTTTCATCACTTTATCTCCCAAAAAATTTAATAAAAATTCGTACACACCACAAAATAGTATGGGCAAAAACTACAGATTGTCCCACAATGAAAGGAAAAAAAAAAGTTTTGTTTTTTTTTTCCAGTATTAAAACGTAAGAAAAACTATACATATGTGGTATTGCCTGATTCGTACTGACCTGGGGAATAAAGAGCACAAGTCAGTTTTACCACATTAAAAAAAAAAACAAAGAATTATTTGTTTTTTCCAATTCCACTGCATTTGGAATTTTTTTTTTCTGCATCCCACTACATCCTAGGTAATATTAAATGGTGGAAAGTACAACATGTCCTGCAAAAATCAAGCCCTCATACGGCTATTTGAACGGAAAAAATAAAAAGTTATGTCTCTGAGAAGGCAGGGAGTGAAAAACGAAAACGCAAAAACAGGTCAGGAAAGGGTTAATGATGATATAGGCTGGAAGCTGTAGCTCACTGACAGGAGACTACTGTCCTTCATTATTTCCATTTACACTTGTTTTTACAGTAGATCTTTGCTCCTTTCTTCACTTGAAGGCTGGCTCTTCAGTTACTATAATTTTTGGTGGCATGCACAGAAGTAATAGTGACAAATAGTTTCTCTGTATAAAGAATGAACAGTAAGGAACAGTTTTGGATGCCCATAGAGCACTGTGGTTAAGAATTGGCAGGTATCCATACTCACAGGCCTGCACTAGTAATGTCTGGTGACGTGTCACTGAAACATGTCCAGTCTCATTCTGGATTTCCCCTTACAATGACATTGAAAAGCAAGTTTTCCATTGACATCTACAAAGTGATATTGAAAGGTAACATTGTTCTTGATGTTCCCCTTTTCCCACAGGTTCTGATGGGATTTTACCAGCAGGATGTGCTAGCAGAGGAGATGATACTACGATGGTTTTCACAAGCAGAAATAACCGAAAAGGGACGGCAGCTACGTAAGAAACAAGCAGTAAGTTTGTGGTTTCCGTAAAGTACTTGTCAATTATGTTATGTTGTATTATTAGTTTGTATATTGCCTTATCTTTTTGACACAGTACAATGCGATTGAGAACTTGCATGTACAAGTAGAATAAATGTACAGCCTAAACATGGAAGCTAGAAAAACCCACCAGTTTTGATGAGACCAGCCAACTATCTAAGGCTACTTTCACACTAGCGTTTTCTTTTTCCGGTATTGAGTTCTGTCATAGGGGCTCAATAGCGGGAAAAAAACGTTTCTGTTTTGTCCCCATTCATTGTCAATAGGGACAAAACTGAACTGAAGACTCCTGAAAGCATTCCGTTCCATCTCCAGAATGGAGATCAAACCGCAACATGCTGCGGTTTGCTCTCCGTCCTGGGCAACCGCACCAAGACGGATCCGTCATGACCCCCAATGCAAGTCAATGGGGACGGATCCGTTCAGTGTGACACACTCAGTAAACGGATCCGTCCTCCATTTACTTTCAGTGGAGTTCATAAGGGATCCGTCCACAGCACACCACACATGACAGACACATACACACAGACATACTTACATGCTCCCAGCAGCTCCGCACATCACAGGAGGAATGCGCGCACATAGGAAGATTCTACCTCCAGCAGAGGGCGCTGTGGGGAATCTTCCTATGTGCGTGCCGTCCTCCTCCTCCGGAGCTGCTGGGAGCATGTAAGTATGTCTGTGTATGTTTATGTCTGTGTGTATGTTTATGTGTATGCGACACGTGTGGGGCCGGAGCGCTGCTCCGGCTCCTCACGTGTACTTGCGGCAGCACGGATCCAGCGTCACCCTTCACCCGCCGGATCCATGCTGCCGCTAATGTGAAAGTGGCCTATTGTGTATGGTAGTGTACCAACTGTCCTTCAGCCGGGACAGATAAAGCGTGCTGGATTTCAACATAAGCCATCCTTTGTTCTCATGTGAGTAATGGCCTTCCTGATGGGAAAAAAAAAGCGCAAGCTCAACCAAGCTTGGGTGTCCATCCATAAATATGGGGGAATTGGGTTTGTTTGACCGCTATCCAATGTGTATGGCTGCCTTAGAGGGTTCTCCAGGACTTACTTATTGATGACCTATTGTTAGGATAGGTCATGAATATCAGATCGGCAGGGGTCTGACCCTCCATCACTTGAATTGGAGCAGCATTGCATTAACCAGGCACAGAGCTGTGTAGATCCAGTGCCTGGTTCTGGTGCCAGCATTTGTGAAAACAGCTGATGGGCAAACTCCTACTGAATAATAAGCTCTGGAAAGCCCCTTTAAAGGGATTGGAGATGGATACAAGGAGGGGGCAATGTAAACGTCATATAGGCTTGGCTGTGGTGGGACTGAAATGAAGGTTATTGCAGATCATATTCACTTTTATATTTGTTAATGCAGCTTCAGAAGTTTATACAGTGGCTGGAGGAAGCCGAGGAGGAATCTTCAGATGATGAGTGATATGGAGAGTGACCGTACGTCCTACTCAAATCCCATATGTTTTTGTTGGCTAGTCACCACTATGAAGAACCAGAATGCGAAGAGCTGCTTTGAGCGGAGGGGACAATTTTATTTACTCCAGGGCCTCCGTGCCACAAAATGCAAATACGCCATTAAGCTGCCAAGGATTATTAAGACTGGCTCTTCCACATGAGCATTAGTACCATCAGGGTAAAGATCATCTGCAGGTTTGCATAGTTCTTTTGTACTGCTGCCTCTGGGCTTATTTTAACACAGCCGTCTCTTAAACATACGATTTTGTATTCTCTCTCACATCTCATTTACAAACATCTGAAATGTTGGTTCAGTGTCTCTGATGACCCATCTATGATCGTGGATATAGGGTGTTCTGTCCGGAATTCAGACCCCTGCGCCGATACCAACCTTTGAGGGACTAAAACCTGATGTGTTTGAGTGCAAATATTTATTTGGGAAAACAAATAAAGACTATATGGATTGTGACTGTTTTTGGATCTTTTGTTTCTATTTTTATAGTTTTTATGTGAATTTTAATGTATTTATTTGGTAGCAAAAATGTTTTTTAGTAGTTCAACGTGTATGAAAAATGTATTATAAAATACTATAGTAAAAGAAGCGATCGGTCAGCCAGCAACTACCTTCACTGAACATACAATGTGGTCCAAAAAGATGGGAAATGGTGGATCCATCTTTCTCCAATGGAGAGCACTCCATTTGCCCATATACATTTGATAACAGGTAGGCTCGTTCATCGTTAACCTAAAAAGGTTCTTCAAGATCATTAGAAATCTGGGACAAGCCCCCAAACGATGCAAAAAAAAAATAAAAAAAAAAAATTATACTATACTTACAGGGAACCGGTCACCATAAAAGTGCAATGCAATTTGCCAACATGTTATAGAACAAGAGGAGCTGGACAGACTGATATATAGTTTTGTATGAAAACATGCAATATAACCTGTATATCGTTCATTTGAATTCCTGCTCATTCTGGAGGTGGTCCTCTGGAGGGAAGGCTGACCGTCACTGGTAGTACTGTCCTTGACTTCAGAGTTACGAGTTTTGCTTAATTATTTTCCACAAAACTATATATTGGTCTGCACAGTTCCTCCTGCTCTATATATCGCTGAGCACAGTGCTTGGCTGCAGTGGTGACCAGACAGCACTGGGTAGGGCATGTGGTAGAACAGTGGGGGTCCAACTGCTAGGACCCCCTACCAATCACATGAATGGGGCTCAGCATGTGCACTACTGCTCCATTCACTATGGGATGGTGAATTTATGCCAATACATATATGCCTCTACTGCTCCTTTCAAACAAGGGACTTGAGACCCAGCTTCTCATGATTGGTGGGAGTTAGGGTAGTCCGGACGTCAGAATTTGGCAGAGATTGGACGGCTGGAATAGACCTTCAGGAAAAAAAGCTTAGCTATTCAGAAATCCGTGTCTTTTGATAAATCCAAAGCGTGTAATGCGTTTCGGGGATTAATTCCCCTTCTTCAGATACAAAAATGGACATACATGCTATGCAACCAGGATGCTAGGGGGTGCGTGAGTGCAGTGTGCGTATAGAGTAGATTATGAGGGTTCCTGCACACAGTGTGGATTACACACAGTATTCATGTGGAAAAACTACAGCGTAATAAAGTACCAGTAAAGAGTATGAGATTAGATGCGGGCAATGGTACTAGATGTTGATAAATACTGATGATAAAAAGTCATGGATAAGATGAATCTAAAGATACATAAAATACATTATTTATACCCTTAGCTAGAGTCTGTAATTGGCATAGATTTCAGTCATGATTTATGCCACATGATTTACGACTTTTTACCCCTAGAACGCGGGGTAGGAGAATGATACATTTCCTCCAATATGTTAGAACTAGTGTTATCTTTGTGCCCTCTTTCCCTTTAAAGGGAACCTGTCACCTCAAACACACAAAAAAAACTGCCAGCATTACCTTAAAGGGAGTCTGTCACCTCATTTTCACCTATATAACTAACAGCAGTGCCCCACAGAAGATTGCATACACATCCCAGACATACCCGTGTGTACTGTATGTCTGTATTACATGTCCAGGAAAAGCACTTTTATTCTGCAGGAAAACAGCTCCCAAGTGCCCAGCTGAAAGTGAAACTAAAAACAGCTTTCTCTCCTGACTCGATTTCTAACAGCTATATCTTCTGATATACTGGATATAATGCTGTGATTGATATCATTTTAAAGATTGGAATGTCAGCTTTCAAAAGGTCAGAAACATTTTTCTATCTGCTACCAATCCCAAGATATGAGCAGCTAAAGTGGCCCTCCCCTCTTCAGACTGGTTTGCAGCAGCAGCAGAGCCGGGCACTTGGGAGCTGTTTTCCTGCAGAATAAAAGTGCTTTTTCTGGACAAGGAATACAGACACACAGTGCACACAGGTATGTCTGGGATGTGTATGCAATCGTCTGTGGGGCACTGCTGTTAGCTATATAGGTGAAAATGAGGTGACAGGCTCCCTTTAAACTAGGGTCCAGTGTGTAACTAATGATGTTTTTCATCCATTTCAGTGACTTCTCTAACAGGCAGAAAAAGACTTTTTTATCCCCATGAGCGTGCTCTTTGCAGTCAGCTTGAAGTCAAGGGGGCAGCGGCCTCCTTGCTTCAAGTCAAGTAAAGCACCGCTCCTCTTCTTCTTGATTGACATCCTTCCTTTGGGCCGGGTATCGCGCAAATCTCACGCATGCGCGGTGCGCTGCTTGTTCCTGCGCGATCCCAGGTCCGGCTCTCCAGTTTGCCGGCTTTCTTATGCGCACTGCGCATGCCCCAGCAATTCAAACGAGTGCGCGTACGAGCGCACGCACGCACGCTTGCCTGACCGCTTGTACGCGCGCTCGTCTGAATTGCTGCTTTACTTGACTTGAAGCAAGGAGGCCACTGCCCCCTTGACTTCAAGCTGACTGCAAAGAGCACGCTCATGGGGATAAAAAAGTCTTTTTCTGCCTGTTAAAGGAATCACTGAAATGGATGAAAAGCATGATTGCATAAACTGGACCCTAGTTTAAGGTAATGTTTTTTTGTGTGTTTGAGGTGACAGGTTCCCTTTAAAGAAGGTGATGTGAAAACGCCAAAGGCTCCAACAAGCCAGGAAGACCAAAAAAAAAATGCCACCTAATGAACGCCAGTACCAAAAAAATGCTTTTGTGTCCTGTGTTTCATATTTCTCACAGCATGTCTGGAGCTGCAAATTTTACTGCCAAAAAAAATTGTGTGGGTTTTTTTTTTATTTTTTTTTTACTTTAATAATTTTACTGGGGAAGCCTGGGGTGCTATAAATCTAGTTCTGATGAAACGCAGGCAGTCCAGGTGAGGCGTTACATCTATAGTACGGGCACAATAAAAGCACCCGTATTAAAGCTGTCCCAATTCCACATTTTCAGAAATCTTGTGAAACGAGGGAGCTCTCCTGGATTCCCAGTAAAGGCAGTTACCACTAGGGGGAGCTTGCCACCTATGTATGTATATTGCTGTTATTGATGTAAATGGGAGCTATAATGCTATGTAAGCATGGAGCTCCCCTGGAAATGGGTGCATGCAGCCATGACATGTCTTGTGTCTCAGCAGGTTATCTTATGCTAATTACATTGTCTCCACACCCGATTGGGTGGCACTGCGTGGTCACAGTTGTGACTCCTTTAGCTATGGAAGTGCTGTGGTCACAACCTTGTGATACCCGTCTGATACATCTACACCCCTTGGTGCTCGGTACATCACCCCCTTTTGATTGATAGGGCTAATAGCCTAGTCTTCCTGTGCCTGCGCTGTGACTCACAATTAATCGTTGGCGGTCCAGTGTTAAATGTGTTATATCCAGTCAATGGTGTCCATGGATTTTAGCAAAATAATGCATGATTTTGATAATACGTTGTGACTTATATGTATGCCATCATGGGCAGACTGGCCATAGAACCTACCGGATGTACTGTAGTAGAGTTAACATACATGCTTTCTGAGACGTGTTATCTAAACTAAATGTGTTAAGCAAACACCTTAAATTGCTTTTCAATGGCTTTTGTTTCAAGATAACGATGAGTTAAGAAATTTGAGTTAAGAGTTTGTGTGTTAACCCTGCTACATCCGTACAGGGATATTTCCTGGAGGGCCGCCAGCCAGGTACATAAAGATCTGATGCTGTCGGACTTGACATTAAAGAGGTTGTCCCATGAAAAATATATTTATTTTTTTTTCAACAGTTTTCAACCCAGCACCTGGAGCTGAATACTTTTATATTTGCATGTTATTAAATATTTAGCATAGCCACTGAGTTATTCAATAAAATGTATCTGTATAGCGCCACCTGCAGTTTGTTTTTTCTAATCTCTTTGTTTGACTTACTGGGACCACACATGCTCAGTTTAATTTTCCAACTGCCTCCTGAGCTGTAATGGGGGGAGAGTTGCAGCAGAAAGTAAACTCCCCTTGAGGGTGTAGAGGTGCTCCAAGAGCTTCGCTGGCTCCTCGGTACTTGACTACCTAATTTGCATGAATATAAAAGTCCACATATCTCCTCAACGGTGCAAGCTAAAAAGAAATTGTTTTAATTAGCATGTTCAACCGTGTCAGGCAATATGCCTAGTTTAGTAAGATTGGTCATGTTGACAGGTTCTATAAATGTCTGATCTCTGGGACCCACTCCTTGTTCCAGAATGCGGTCCCAGGACCAGGAATGGAGTTATGGCCATGCATGCACTGCTCTCTCCATTCACTTCAATGGCACTTATGAAAATAGCCAAGTGCGCTGCTTTGTACTTATCCAACATTTATGGCAAATCCCGGAAAAAAAACATAAATGTCCCAGATGGGAATACTCTTTTAACACCTTCCTGAACGCCCAATGTAAATTTGTGTTGGGAGTCGGGTATTAAAATATGGCGCATGCTCACAAGGGAGCACCATAGCTGCTGGGTGCCTACTGTTTTAAACAGCAGACAACCAGGGCCTAATGTATGCGATTGAAGATAACGTCAATCGCACACATTTTCCTCTGATGCCATGATCAAACGTGGGAGCTCAAAAACCAGAAGCGGTTGCTCCTGGACAAGCAACAGCTCCCCCTAGTGGGGTTTGGGGGGAGCCGAAAAGTGTGTGCGGCAGCATTGGTCCTGCTGCTGCAGATATGTTCCTATGAAGACCTGTGGAAGGGCTCCATAGGAACATAGCATAATTCTCATAGATACCAATATTAATACATTGGGGTCTATGAGAGAAGCAATCTAATGACTGCTTGTTCAGGGTCCCTACGGGCAGTATTAACCCTTACAGTACCAGCGCCGTACATGTACGGCGCTGGGACGCGGCGGGCGTCATGGCCGGCAAGTCTCTGCTGTTTCTAACAGCAGAGACTTGCCGCTACTTACCCGATCGGCGGCGTCTTCCTGGGCGATTAGATGCCGTGATCACACGTGATCACGGCATCTAGTTGCGTCTGAACCCGGAAGCGTTCGCTTCCGGGTGGTGTACAGACACCCCGTGTGGCCAATTGGGGTGTCTGTACACCGTATGAAAACTGTAATCCTCGCTGGTGAGGATTACAGTTTTCAAACTGCAATTCTTATTCTGGCCACTAGATGGCAGGCCAGGATAAGAAATGAGCAATTCATTGATTTCTGATTCTATAAAATCCATAATTGCTCATAAAGAAAAAAAAAAAAAGCCACAATATATAAGCCCATATATGAGCTTTCAAATAGTAAAACAAAAATTAAAAAAAATGTTAAAAAATATATAAAAAATAAAAAAGATATAAAAGTTCAAATCACCCCCCTTTCCGTATAAGTAAAAAATAAATACTTAAATAACACTAAATATAGACATCATGGGTATCACCGTGACCGAAAACGCCCGTACTTTTAAAATATAAAAAAAAAAATCCAATACGGCGAATTGTGTGGCGGAAAAGAGCGTCCAATGGCGATTTGCCATTTTTTGTCGCTTTTTTTTTCTAAAAAAAATTAAATAAAAAGTGATCAAAAAGTCATACACACCCCAGAATGGTATCAATAAAATCTTCAGATTGTCCCTCAAAAAATGAGCCCCCATACAGCTCTGTACACATAAATACCAAAAAGTTATAGGGGTCAAGATATGACAAGGAAAAAAAAAAAAAAAAAAAAGGGCAACTTTCTAATTATTTTTTCACTATCAAAACGCAGGAAAAAGTATACATATTAGGTATTGCCGGATTCGTACTGACCAGTAATGAAAGTAATGGGTCAGTTTTAATGCACATCGAACGCTGTAAATAAGAAACCCGTAGAACTGTAGCGGAATAGCGGTTTTTTTTGCAATTTCACCTGATTTGGAATTTTTTTCCCGCTTCCCACTACACCATATGCAATATTAAATGGTGGCGTTGGAAAGTACAACTTGTCCCGCAAAAAACAAGCCCTCATACAGCTATGTGAACAGAAAAATAAAAGAGTTATAGCTGTTTGAAGGCAGGGAGCGCAAAACGAAAATGCATGACCGAAAAAACCTCTGGTACTGAAAGGGTTAAAAAGTGTAAAACAAAAAAGTTTTAAATATATATATAAAAAAATTCCAATCACCTCCCCCCTTCCCAAAATGAAAATAAAAAGTTAATAAAGTAAATAAAGTATAAACATCATAGGCAATGCTGCATACAAAAATGCCCGTACTATTAAAATATAAAAATATTTATCTCATATGGCGAATGGTGTGATAGAAAAAAACATAAAAATCACAATTCGCCATTTTTTGTCACTTCACCTTCTCAAAAAATATAATAAAAAGTGATCAAAAAGTCATACACACTCCAATTGTTTCAATAAAAACTACAAATCGTGCAAAAAATGAACCCTCACACACGGATCTGGTTGTATTATCTTTAACATACCTAAGACGGATCCGTCATGAACTCCATTGAAAGTCAATGGGGGATGGATCCATTTTCTATAGTGCCAGAGAAAATGGATCCGTCCCTATTGACTTACATTGTGGGTCATGATGGATCCGTCTTGCTCCGCATCCCAGGACAGAAAGCAAACCACAGCATGCTGCTCTCCGGTATGAGAACGGAACAGAATAGATTTTGGAGCATTCCGTTGTCTTCAGTTCAGTTTTGTCCCCATTGACAATGAATGGGAACAAAACGGAAGCGGTTTTTTTTTTCCAGTATTGAGACCCTATGACGGAACTCAATACCAGAAAATATTAACACTAGTGTGAAAGTAGCCTTAGACTAAAACAATCTATAATCAGATAATAAAAGCAGTTTAGGAAAAAAAAGGGATATGTTTTGCTATCTTGTTTTAACTGGGGAAAAAAAATATATAGGGGACACATAACCTTTAAAATCTGATCCACTTTGCTGCATGTAAGTATTTACATTATGTGTCCTTGATATACTATGAAAGAGGTTTTTGGGGGCTTAAATATTGGATAACACTGACAGCTTTAGGTCAGTGTCATATAACACATTCCAGAACTCTAAGGGCTCTTTCACATGAGCGGATGTCGTGATGAACACTGGCCATGTGAACTCCGCATCACGGATCGCGGACCTATTCTCTTGAATGGGTCCGCAATCACAGAGATGCGGTGCCGAACGGAGGCACAGATCAGAACCCCACGGAAGCACTACGGAGTGCTTCCGTGGTGTTTCTGTCCGTGCCTCCGCACCTCAAAAACATAGAACTTGTGAAAACAATGTTTTTGCGGTTTCGGACACTCGGATGCGGATCCCATTGAAGTGAATGGGGCCGTGATCCGCACGTAGAAGCACCACAGCAATTTGCGGTCCGCAGCACGGGCACGGCCACACAGCGGCCGTGTGAACAAGCCCTAAATCAATATAATGCTATGTGACCCTGGTGGTGCTTGAAGTTCAGGCCGGGTGCTGTACTGCGAGTCCGCAGCGAGACACTCGCTTGTCTGAAGGGGGCCTAAGGAAGCTGCATCGGAGTCTGTAAGTTTTGATACTCACCCCTGTTCCCTGCTTTGCACCTGCACACAGCCACTGTAATTCACTGAGAGAACAGCCAGAAGGAGACTTCTCAATGCATTATAGGGGTGGTTTGCGGGCACACAGCGGGGGAAAGGGGGTATTAAGATAAAAGTTACAGATTCTGATGAAACCTTCTTTACACTCCGTACTGTAGTTTGAAAGCTGTTTCTGACCTGACCAAGTCTTTTTCAAGAAATCCAAACGTGGAAAAAAATCTGTGCAGAATTCACATGGAAACTGACATGTTGCAGATTTTAAACCCAGATGCTCCAGGTTTGCGCCTCAGATTTCACCCTTTGCACGGCATGTGAGTTAAAAGGGTTCTCCGGGATTTTACTATTGATGACCTATCCTCAGGATAGGTCATCAATATAAGATCGGTGAGGATCTGACACCCCCCGCTGATCAGTTGGTTGAAGGGAAGTGTATAGGAACGAGCTGTCACATTGAAGTGAACAGACAAGGGAAGGCTGTGCTCACATGGAGCGCGGCCTTCCCTTCAACCAGCTGATCGGCAGGGGAGCCAGACCCTCACCGTTGTGATATTGATGACCTATCCTAACGACAGGTCATTAATATTAAAATCCCGGAAAACCCCTCTGAATCTATTGCAAATCTGCAGTAAAATGCACATTAAAGGGGTTTTCCCATCTTAAAGTGTAACTGTCATTATTTTTTTAATTTGTGTAATGTATAGGGGCAATGATAATAAACATTTTTATAATATACTTTAATTACTGAAATTGTACATTTGTATTAGAAAAATAGCTCTAAAGTGGCCCATTTTGAGCCTTAGCAACGCTCCTCTGTCTTCTGTTTACATAACTGTGAACATTTGTTCAACACTGACTGTATTATGTAAACAGAAGACAGAGGAGTGTTGCTTAGGGTCAAAATGAGCCACTTTAGAGCTATTTTTCAAATAGAAATGTATGATTTCAGTAATTAAAATATATTACAAAAATGGTCAGTATCAATGCCCCTACACATTACAAAAAAAAAAAAAAAAGAATGACAGTTACACTTTAAACAATGGGGAAATATTGTCATAAACCCAGCTGGCAAAGTGAAGGAGGGTGCACCACACATATGCGGCTGCCCTCCATTAATTTCTATGGGGCTGCTAAAAATAGCTGGCTCAGCTATCTCCAACAGCCCCATAGAAGTGATTGGAAGCGTTGGCCGCACAACCGCAGTGCACTCCCATTTGTTTCTATGGGGATTCCAAAATAGCCAAGTGGCAAATAGGCCAATAGGAACGATTGGTGGTGGCTGAACCCAGCATGACCGACCACCACTTTGCCAGCTTCATTGTAGAGATAGGTGCAGGTATCACCTACCTATCAGACAATGGGGGCATATCACTAGGATATTGTCTGAGATGGGAATACCCTTTTAATGCATATAGATTTTCCTGCACATTCATTGTGGATTCTGCAGCGTATCCACAGTGGAAAAGCGCAAAAAGGTTGTGCTGACTACAGGTACATTGTGGCAGGGCAGCACTGGGGAAGCGTGGAGGGAATAGCTCAGGGCCTGTGGTCTCCTTAGGCTACTACTTCACACCAGTGTTTTTGCTCGATCTGTCATGGATCAGCAAAACCGCTTCCGTCATTATAATACAACCGCCTGCATCCGTTATGAACGGATCCGGTTGTATTATCTCTAAAATAGCCAAGAGATCCATCTTGCTCTGCACCATGTCGCGCACAGAAAAACACTGCTTGCAGCCTTATTCTGTCCGCGATGGGGATGCAACCAAACGGAACGGAATGCAGCACTCTGTTTCCTTCAGTTCAGTTTCATTCCTATTGACAATGAATGGGGACAAAACGGAAGCGTTTTCCCCCCACTATTGACGGATCTCAACAGGGAAAGCGCAAGTTTGAAAGTAGCCTAAAAAGGGTTGTCTGGTTTCCTATATTGATGACCTATCCTCAGGAAGATAGGGGAGACTGCAGCGCACGTTCTCTTCACTGTTTCCCTGCACGCCACTGACATTGCAGTGGTGGTGCAGTGTAACTATGACTGCTCCATCCCAGGAAACCGGACAACCAAAAATCTAACATGTCAAATCCTTCTTTCCCCTGCAATATACCATTAGCATAATAATGACACCCCTTACACATCAGCGGGTTGGCTGGAGACACTGAATTTGGCAGGTTCAGCAGACCTTCATCTAATGTGCATGGCATGCTCTGCAGTAAACAAAGCTTTGGAGGATGTTTCTTAAGACCAGTGAATTTATACACTGCTCTGGCATCATATGAGAGGTGCCAAGCTCTTAATAATTGTGGCACATCCTAGGCCACCCCTGTGCCAGAACTGAGATCTATGCCAGCTTAGGGCTGATTTCAGGTACAGTTTATAACCGTTTCTGGCATAAATTGTAAGTTGTCTGGTCTCCTGGGCCCTGTCTACCTCACACAATGTGGTATAAAAGGACAAAACTTTTTTTTTGGGCAGAGCTTGCAAAAAATGGAGCAACCCCCCCCCCGGCCCCCATGCCTGGACTAGGCTGACACTGTATTTGAGGTATTTATGTTTTTTATGGCTATTCATATGAGAAGAATTGGCCTGTACATGTGGGTGGGGCTTGTCTAGTGTGTCCTGAAGATCTACTTCCAGCAGGATTTCCCTACATTGCTAACATATCCCACTCTATCTTCATGCACTCTTTTAAACATCTACGCCCGAACTGCAACAAGTCCTCAGCTTTACCACAACTACCATAGATCCTTCCAGTAATTAGCTTAAGGGCGGATATCCGGTGCTACACTTGGTCACATGATAAGGGGCGTGGCTGACGTTTCCAGCTCTCATCTGCAGCGCATGCGCAGGAAGCAGCTGGGTTTAGAGTCTTTTACGCATGCTCAGATTTCAGGAGACGGACACCGAGTGACAGAAACAGACCGAGAAACCGGCCGGGAACTGGCACCGAGGGAGTGAACTTAGGCCTGTGTACCCGTACACGGAGCGTGAACGTCCCCGGAGTGTGACGGACGCGTGTTGTTGTCGGAGGAGCTAGACTAGACAGCTCAGTGTGGGGCAAGGGCTGACAGGCCACACACCAAAGTGTTTATTAGTGCCCCCCACCCCCTCACTGCTGGCCTGACTCTCGCTTACCGCAGACTGCTGACATCTCCCCTCTGGTACATTGTGTGCGGATCCGCGTTCTTCCTATGGCCTCCCTTGCATGACAGCTATTGGGGCTGGGCCCCTTCTCTCCCCTGGATAAAGTGCACTCCTTCCGTGCTCCTCGCACCCCGGCTGGATCATCATGGGGGAGACCAAGGTTATTTACCATCTGGATGAGCAGGAGACCCCGTATCTAGTCAAACTGCCGGTGCCGTCTGATCGGGTGACCCTGGGAGACTTCAAGGGGGTGCTCAACAAACCCAACTACAAGTTCTTCTTCAAGTCTATGGACGATGATTTTGGGTGAGTGTCCTGCACTTGGAGGGGCTGCTAACTTATCCCCCTGTCACGTAATGTACCCTGAGGGATGAGTGTATAGAAGCTATGGACTGGTCCTGTGCAGGGTCCCATACAAACCTCTGTCATATCCTAGGGGGTAGTAGACAGAATAGTAATCAGCTGCGGAAGTTACCAAAAATATCCCATACCGCTATCATTTAACTATATATTACATTTACGTCATATCGCGTACCGCTATCATAGATGAAATAGCTGGCATCCTGGTAACGCCACATGTATACAGACCTGTATATGGACAGGTAGCAGTGATAGCTCCATATAAAGATATTACATTTACGTTATATCGCGTACCGCTATCATAGATGAAATAGCTGGTATTCTGGTAACGCCACATGTATACAGTTCTGTATATGGACGCTTAGTGGTGATCACTCCATATAAATGGTCATTAAGCTGTACAGTGGCATCCATCACCATAGAGTTCCATTGTAAAAAAAAAAAAAAAAACGGACGCTGCAGGATACAAAAATGTGGTGTTGTACGCTTTTGTATCCTTTTTTCTTACAATGTATACTTCAAACGGATGGCAGAATCGTGATGTAGATGAAGTATCTGGCGTCTTGGTAACTCCACACGTATACAGGGACGTATATTACATTTACGTTATATTGCGTACTGATATAAATGCAGTCGCTGGCGTCTTGGTAACTCCACATGTATACAGTACTGTATATGGACAGTTAGCAGCGATTGCTCCATATATATTTAAACATCACATTTACGTTATATTGCGTAGCGCTATCATGGGTGAAATAGTTGGCGTCCTGGGTTCACATCATGTTTCTGCCATCCATATACAAAAAACTTAAACATTAACGGATGCCTCAGACTGATGCCATAGAGTTCCATTGAAAAATAAAACTTATACTGTATTTTTTTTTTTTTTTTTACCAGACGCTGCAGGATACAAAATGTGGTGTTTTACGTTTTTGTGCCTTTTTTTTTTTTCTTACAATGTATAAGTCAAGTGGAAAGCAGAAATGTGATGTGAACCCATCCTATAATAGATGAAATATCTGCCGTCCTTCAAACTCCACGTATACAGACCTGTATATGGACCGCTAGCAGTGATTGCTCCATATATATAGATTACATTTACGTTATATCGCGTACCGCTATCATAGATGAGCTAGCTGGCGTCTTGGTAACTCCACATGTATACAGACCTGTATGTGGACGGTTAGTGGTCATAGTTTCATATAAGTGGACATTAAGCTATATGTAACATTTACGTGTTATCGTGTACCGCTATAATGGATGACTGTTGCTTGGTTCAGGTTATGTTTGCGTTCCGGTCTAGCGTTACCCTTACGCTTTATCGTGTGCCATTATAATAGATGACTGTTGCTTGGTTCAGGTTATGTTTGGGCTCTGGTCTTCAGAATTTCTCCAGAAGCCGTGAATGTGCCCAGTCAGATGGACGTAATCTCATCAAACATGGTATTTCCTATTAGTAAGAAGCCCTTGTCCACCCTTTAATGTGCGTCCATGGGAATCATAATGAATACGCATGCTATTGTTATTTGAAGTCCTGTGATGTGCAGGACAGAGACGGAGTCTAGACCCTCGTAATGATGGATGGGAGTCATTGTTCTGGGGGATCAGGGTATGATAACATACATAAGCCGGAGTGATGTCATGGGGTCGGCTGTGGACGGGAATGAGCCCCTGAATACAATGGCTCGGCTCTGGGACTGTTTGCTTCTTCCATACCTCCTTGAAGCTCTGCCCAGGCCCTTTGTCTGCCGGAGATTGAGCAGAGCTACAGAAGCCGCCGTGACGGGGAAAGAGTCCAGAAAAGGGGAGCGAGCCTTCCTGGCAAATGTAAACCGCGCCATTGACGGCTCTTTATGTAAGTGCTTAGAGGGAGGGGTTGGGATACTACATCACTTTGCTACGTTGTTGCTGACTTGTTGTGAAGATAAGAATGTAATACCTGACAACGTGACGTATCGCTGCGATTATGGTATCGCTTGCAACAATGTAACGTATGAAGGAGCGTAAACCTGATCTTGTGTCAAATGTAAAGAAACAATCGCCCGGAGAAGGGATGCTCGCCTTGCGTTAGATTTCAGAGCGCTTTTGGATCAAGTTTCCAGCATTCTTTACTTTTGCAATGTGAAAGGGTGATTTTCGTTTGTAGTGCTGCTTTCTCCGGTTAACCTCTTGCCTTCCAGATAAAGGATTATATTACTGGCTATATGGTTTTACTGCTTGGGTTTGTAATGAAGTTGAAAAGCAGCAGTCTGTCCTCCGCCTGTAATTCCCCGGCAGTCAGAGCGCTGGGAGCAGGTCCAGAGCTGTAGGTGGCTCTCAGGACGTGCTGGAGGATTAGAGAGTTACTGGCACATGATGCTGTCACTTACCAAGCGTACAATAGGAGAAGGAGAATTAGTCACATTAGCGGTGCTTTTATTGTGACACGACACATTTCATTAGCGCAATGTGTTTGTCAATGATGTCGACACGTTTGGCTATAATATTTAAGTAATATTATGAATTATTCAGCTCGTGTGCAGCAGAAATGGACCTAAAATCTGTGGCAAAACCCGCATGTTCTGTGCAGATGTCACCCTTTGCCTGTCAGCGCGTGAAATTGGTGGCAAAATTCCCTCAACAGATGAATTAGAAAATCTGTAGCGTACCGTCCCCTGCATGTTAATGGGGATTTTGTAAAGTTGTATTGCTGGTGGTTATCAATGATGTAGAAGGCTCCAGTAGTTCCTATCAATTGCTAGAAGACTTATAAAAAAAACAAGGGATTAATATTAAAATGGATTAATAAATAAAAAAAAGTTTTTAGAAACCAGTTTTGTAAATGTTGGACTTGTAAATCCCCTTGTTCTCATCCTCTGCCGCCATATTGTTCAATAAAAGGAACAGGCGGATGCAGTTTGGGATTGCAGAGTATTGTACAATTCAGTGGTCCCCCAAGTTACAAGGCGACCATTATAACGTATTTTTCACTTTATAAGACGCACCCAATGATAAGACGCACCTCAGATTTTAGAGTAGGAAAAAATATTTTTCATCAGACCAGATCCTCATATCAGACCCCCCATAAATTTCAGGACATCACATCAGACCCCCATATCAGCCCACTCAGCCCCCATTAGACCTCAGATCAGCCCACCCAGACTCCTAAGAAAAAAAAACAAAAAACCTCTCTTACCTCTCCGCTCCGGGTCCAGCGCTCCCCTCGTCTTCTCCTGCGTCATCTGGCTGCGAGCAGCATCAGGTCATAGTGCGCGCACTACACACTGACACTGTACACAGTCAGGACAGTGCAGCACCGGCCAGAGAAGACGAGGGAGTGCAGGAACCGGAGTGGAGCTGCAGCGCAGTAGGGTGAGTGTGTTTCCCCGCTCCCGGCACCTTATACATACTAGTGAGCGCTTCCATAATGGAAGCGTTCACTTGTATTCGCTTTATAAGACGCAAGGCCATTTTCCCCCTACTTTGGGGGGGGAAAAAGTGCGTCTTATAAAGAGAAAATACGGTAAGTTGAGAAATTGGGACTTGAGACTATGACTGTATGGAAAACTAGTAATTGGTTTCAAAGCCCCAAAATACGAGAGAAATACGATTTAAATGAAATAGGCAGATAACGAAGTCAAAACCTTCCATATAACGGTGAAGAATAGATTCTGGAGGTAGTACATCACTTTCTATGACGAGGACAGGAGCTTCTTCAGGTTCCTGTATACCAGAAAAATGACATGGAGCCATCCTCACCTGACATCAAAAGGAGAGGTTCATCCTGGTGCAGATAGAGGGCAGTACAGAACATGTAGTACCGCACTGTACTGTAAAAAAAAACTACTACTACTAGACACAATGGTCCTTCATATACAATGTCCTCAGGATACACTATTTTCAACATACAGTGGCCTGTTCTGGAACTCAGTGTATAATGTCTCAGACGTGGAACCAACCAACATGGTCATTTCCCTGGTAAAACACCTGTTTTACAGGTGTTTTTCGTGTGTTTTACCACAGGAAATGGCCATGTTGGTTCCGAGTCTGAGACATTGTACATTGAGTCCCAGAAAACCATTGTATGTTGAAAATATTGTATCCCGAGGACATTGTGTCTTGAGGGACCATTGTGTATTGAGATATTTCCCATGATGGATTTTGAAGCCTGCACTGACTTTTTCACATGTCTGAGAAGTTCTGAGCTCCAGCAGGTACTTTGCTATGTATTATAAAGAGGCCTATGTAGAAGTAAATGTTACATGGGCCGTTGTTTTTTTCTCCTGTATTTAGTACCATTTATAGTGAGTGGCTTATCCTCATTTGTGGACGTAATACAGGACAAGACACAGAAGTATTTGTCAGTAAGGTGAATGTACAAGGGTGGTTGTTCCTGTAATTTCTATGTGCAGAGTTGGGCACATGGAAGCAGTCACAAGCAGGCAGGAATTTGAGGCGGCTCTTGGTCTTTTAACATGCCCCCCCCCTCCCTCCCCGCACACCCTTCAAGCAGTGCCAGACCATTTGAAGATTCCAGGCCGAGGGGATGACTGCAGATGTGAGACTCCTTCCATGGGAGATAGAAAAGGAATCCTTTACATTTCTCACGCCCAACTTGTAACCATTACAGAAGACCTGGGAAGTACATGATGTAGACCAGGGATACTTGGCTACTTTTAGGCTACTTAGTCCAGAATTTTGGGATTGCTGTCCTATCCTCAGTGTCTAAATAATGGGGGTCTGATACCTTGCAGCACCACCGATCAGCTGTTCTGGAGTAGCTCCAGTGGTGGTACTCGCTGTTCTCTCCATTGTGTAGTGGACTGGGCTGGTTACTGCAGCGCTCCTCTGTCTGAAGTGAATCCACTACATATTGGGTGGAGGGAGCAGTGTAGGACGTGCAGTGTTACAGCTGGCTGGTGGAGGTGCTAGACCCCCCCCCACCAATCTGATATTGATGGCCTATCCTGAAGGTGGACCAGCAATACCAGACTCCAGTAATCACCTTTTGGGCGACTTTTCCAACTCCTTTGGTCCCCAACCGCCATTGCCTCATTCCTGTCTCCACCAGTCAACTTCCAGTTAGACGCAGGTCATATAGCCACGGCCTTTGTCACATCATTGGGTCATGTGACGAATGTGGGACATGTCACTGCTGCAGCAGTCGTGTGACCTGCGTCTAACCAGATGTTGACACGCAGAGCAAGGAGCAGGTAAGTATGCTTCCCTCTGCATGTCCTGTGACATGGGGGGTCTTGCATAAAGGCCCACCGAAGGTGAAAAACCCATTAAAGGGGTTCTCCAGGAATTAAAAAAATGGAAATACTTAAATATTAACTTGTAATAAATATATTCACAAATACCTTTCATTAGTTATAATGGCTGATATTGTCTAGGGAGCAATCATTAGGACAAACAAAATGGCCACCGTCCTATTAGTACGCACAAAACCTGTCCTAATCACACAGGAGGACAAGTTACTTCACAGCACTGAAGTAAAGAGCTGCCTTATCCTCCTCTCTGCTCTGACTGTCAGGGATTATGATCCTGAATACAGGTGAATCTCTGTGGGAATAGAGATGATGAGGTGACACGAATTACAGAGTATGAGGAAGGTTGTAGTAATCAGGGCTGTGGAGTCGGAGTCGGTCACCATTTTGGTGGAGTCGGTATAAAATGGACCGACTCCGACTCCTAAAATATACACTCACCGGCCACTTTATTAGGTACACCATGCTAGTAACGGGTTGGACCCCCTTTTGCCTTCAGAACTGCCTCAATTCTTCGTGGCATAGATTCAACAAGGTGCTGGAAGCATTCCTCAGAGATTTTGGTCCATATTGACATGATGGCATCACACAGTTGCCGCAGATTTGTCGGCTGCACATCCATGATGCGAATCTCCCGTTCCACCACATCCCAAAGATGCTCTATTGGACTGAGATCTGGTGACTGTGGAGGCCATTTGAGTACAGTGAACTCATTGTCATGTTCAAGAAACCAGTCTGAGATGATTCCAGCTTTATGACATGGCGCATTATCCTGCTGAAAGTAGCCATCAGATGTTGGGTACATTGTGGTCATAAAGGGATGGACATGGTCAGCAACAATACTCGGGTAGGCTCTGGCGTTGCAACGATGCTCAATTGGTACCAAGGGGCCCAAAGAGTGCCAAGAAAATATTCCCCACACCATGACACCACCACCAGCTTGAACCGTTGATACAAGGCAGGATGGATCCATGCTTTCATGTTGTTGACGCCAAATTCTGACCCTACCATCCGAATGTCACAGCTGAAATCGAGACTCATCAGACCAGGCAACGTTTTTCCAATCTTCTACTGTCCAATTTCGATGAGCTTGTGCAAATTGTAGCCTCAGTTTCCTGTTCTTAGCTGAAAGGAGTGGCACCCGGTGTGGTCTTCTGCTGCTGTAGCCCCATCTGCCCTCAAAGTTCGACGTACTGTGCGTTCAGAGATGCTCTTCTGCCTACCTTGGTTGTAACGGGTGGCAATTTGAGTCACTGTTGCCTTTCTATCAGCTCGAACCAGTCTGCCCATTCTCCTCTGACCTCTGGCATCAACAAGGCATTTCCGCCCACAGAACTGCCGCTCACTGGATGTTTTTTCTTTTTCGGACCATTCTCTGTAAACCCTAGAGATGGTTGTGCGTGAAAATCCCAGTAGATCAGCAGTTTCTGAAATACTCAGACCCAGCCCTTCTGGCACCAACAACCATGCCACGTTCAAAGGCACTCAAATCACCTTTCTTCCCCATACTGATGCTCGGTTTGAACTGCAGGAGATTGTCTTGACCATGTCTACATGCCTAAATGCACTGAGTTGCCGCCATGTGATTGGCTGATTAGAAATTAAGTGTTAACGAGCAGTTGGACAGGTGTACCTAATAAAGTGGCCGGTGAGTGTATAATGAATTAGTACATTTAGTTCAGTGCTGAATATATTTTTATAAGAATTTGTGAAAATGATGAAATGTCCTATAAATGTCTGTTCTATTCCTGATCTAAGGATTTAGGCTTTTAGTTGAGATGACTGTGCTGTCCTTTATGTCCAGTGCATGTTCTCTCTGCTTTGTTTCCTCTGAGCTCATGTTTGGAGAGGTTAGCTGCTCTCATGGCTTCTATCTGCTGATGTAAAACACCTAGAGCCTTATGTATGAAAACTGTCTAGGTGTAGAAGTTTCTTTGTTGCCCCATAGCAACCAATCAGAGCTCCCCTTTCATTTCATATAGTGCTCTGGAGAAATGAAAGGGGAGCTCTGATTGGTTGCTATGGGCAACAAAAAAAGTCTTAGACCTAGACAGTTTTCATACATCAGGCCCAGAGGCGTAGCTACTGGGGGGAGAGGGGGGACAGGCAGAGGTCGCATTAACGCATAAAAATGCGTCATAGACGCGTTTTCAGGCGATTTTACTCCCTGAAAAAAGTCTAAGGCGTACCACTACGCCTTAGACTTTTCCCAGTTTTTCATCAGCGCTGTGAACGGCACAGGCAGCACAGCAATGTGCTGCCTGTGCCTGAAATAACCAATAACAAAGCTCCTTACAGCAAGGAGCTTTGTTATTAGTTCGCCAGAGCAATACAAGTCAGGTGAGGCAAAGGAAGCCGGCGGGAGCTGGAAGGAGGAGGGGGCCTGCTCCCGAGGCTGGAAGGAGAGCGGCGCCGTAGAGATGGACCCTGGGAAACAAAACAGGGCCCTGGAGAGGTAAAGGGCCGCGGACTGATGCCTAAGGTGCCTGGGAGAAGAGCTGCCCTCCAGCTCCCCCTGTCGCCCCTCTAGTGGCCCTGCTCCCCCTGTCGCCCCTCTAGTGGCCCTGCTCCCCCTCCTTCTGTCACCCCACAGGGGAAGCTGAACAGACTCCACCAACTACAATGGGATCCGTTCAGTTTCCATTTGCGATCTGTCTTTTTACCAGACAAAAAACTCCTGCATACAAGGCTTTTTTGTCTGGTCTTTCAACAGAATCTGCAACAAAGGCTCCAAATGCAGCCTCCAACACAGATGTGAGCAAGTGCAGGCCTGCGTATTATGTATTTTAATTACCGCAGATTTCGTACTCCTCCTCAGGTAAAAAACACTCCTCAAAAATGGTCAGAGGAGTATTTTTACTCTTCGGAAAAAAAACGTAGCGCGACCTCTGGGGACAGGGCAGGCGATGCTCTGGGCCCAATACCTCTGGGGGGGCCCAGCAGGGATGGCCTTAGTACAATCAGGCGAATACAAGTGAGCGCTTCCATTATGGAGTCTGATGGGGGCACATTAAGCCGATCTGAGATCTGATGGGGGCACATTAAGCCAATCTGAGGTCTGATGGGGCACATTCTGCCTGAATCTGAGGTCTGATGGGGGCACATTCTGCCAATCTGAGGTCTGATGGGGGCACATTCTGCCAATCTGAGGTCTGATGGGGGCACATTCTGCCAATCTGAGGTCTGATGGGGGCACATTCTGCCAATCTGAGGTCTGATGGGGGCACATTCTGCCAATCTGAGGTCTGATGGGGGCACATTCTGCCCAATCTGAGTCTGATGGGGGAAAGGGACTGTTAGTTTAGTGATTTAAAAGCTGGGGACAGGTTTCCTTTAACATAGGAGTCCCCTTTTTTACTCCTATTAATCCTATATTTTACTGCATTATGTGGTAGAGTATTTAGAGTAGAGTATGTAGAAAGTCTATTGTACTGTACTTAACAGCATAGATGATCTAGCAGTTTATATAGTCATCTTGCTAATACAGTATTATAACCACAACTAGTAGTATGTGCCTGTAAAGTTGGAAACGTGCGTTTGGGAAGCCAATAAGTGGGGGGCCCACTCAAGTATGTTTCACCCCCCCATGTGCTGAACCTCTAGCTACGACTCTGATTAGGCCCTAAGTGAGCTGTACCCAGAGAAGCCTGATAGATTACAAACTGTTTTTGTCATGACTTATCTGTACTATTGATTTTATGCAAATTTGTTTAAAGTTATCACTTAAACATGCTCCATGTATGAGGGAGTAGGAGCCGGAGTCGGGGTGAGGGGAAATTGAGGAGTCGGAGTCGGGGCTTTGGCTTACCGACTCCACAGCCCTGGTAGTAATGAGCAGCAGCTCTTGTATGCAGTCTCCATTACCACAGCCTGTCCTGTCCATCCTCTCTGTACTTCATGTCTCTTCATAAACTAAATTCCCCAGAGATTCAGCTGAAGATTTTATCAATATTCAGGATCATAATCCTTGACAAGCAGAGAGGAGGATGAGGCAGCTCTTTACCTCAGTGTTGTGAAGTAACTTGTCCTCATGTATGATCAGGACAGGTTCTGTGTGTACTAATAGGACGGCGGCCATTTTGTTTCCCCTGATGATTTCTCACCAGACAAAACGAGCCATTATAAATAATGAAAGTTATTTGAGAATATATTTATAATAAAGTAATATTTAAGTATTTTCATTAATTCCCAGAGAACCCATTTAAGGGCCTTTACACAGTCCAGTGATTGAACACTCGTACAATCCTTGTCATGTGTGAACATACACCTGATTAGGCCTCATGCACACGACCGCATTTTCAGACCGCATCTGATCCGTATTTTTTGCTGGTCGGATGCAGGCCCATTCATTTCAGTGAGGCCTAAAAAGATGCGGCTAGTAACACCATGTATAGAACATGTCCTAACTTGTCCATTTTGCAAACAAGAACATTTCTATAGGAGTGAAAAAAAAAACTGATATGGTCATGTGCATGAGCTTATTTGTTGGAAGATTGCTTCTTTTATGCGACAGAAAAAGTATAGTCTGATAGTGTAGACGGATGTGCGCACTTTGAGGATAGACGATCATATAGTGCGAATAAAGCTCACTGGCTGCTCTTTTGTGCATTGTATACGCATTGGAGTCTGATGGTCTCCTCAGTCACATGACCTCTTCCGCTAGGCTCTGAACAGTAGCTGAGCGTGTTCAGTATATGCGTACATCTCCTGTATCTGTGCACGCGCTGGACATGTTCAGCTATTGTT
The DNA here is from genome assembly GCA_900303285.1 of Rhinella marina. NCBI lineage: Eukaryota > Metazoa > Chordata > Amphibia > Anura > Bufonidae > Rhinella > Rhinella marina. The sequence continues at coordinate 134,436 of ONZH01028248.1, forward strand.
CAGCGCAGAAGTGGAGGCAGTCGAGTAAGCGGCCACTTGAATAAAGCACATGACCGTCACCATCTAACATTGAGACCGCTTCTCTCCAATGTTTGCACAAGTCATACAAGAGCAGCCGGGACCTTTATTTGCACAGCGGCGGTATGATATTTCTAAAAGAACCAAGTACACTTGATCAAAGCAAATCACCCTGCTAGAGAACGCTCTTCACAAGCTGGAGTAGATCCAAAAGGAGAAAAAACTACTTCAAAACTAAAACACCACAAACTGCATCAAAGACTGCATGTGTGAACCTGTCCTAAAATAGTCCGAAAATGGTCACTCTTGTACCAGATTGATAGCAAACTGTCAGACCAGCCGTATATATCATTGTGTTACTCAAGGGTGGACGTTGTCCTGAAGGAGCTTCATCTCACTTGTTCATAGTTTCCATTATTCCCTGTGATTAGAGAGGCTGGCGGTCATCACTGGTTACTTCTCATTGCAATCGGCAGTCGAGGTATAAATGTGGTCGCTCATATATCGGTGTAAGGGCCTGTTCACGTGTGTTGGATTTGACATGAATTTCAATGTGGAGTCTGCACCAAAATCCAAAAATCTACATCCTATGCAAGGGAATGGTGTCTCCTCTACCCAGTTTACGTGCAGAGGAAATTTTCCAGGTAGATTCTTAGAGCCACATCATGCAAAAAAAAAATCCTACTTATTTTAGGTGGAAATGCCATGGATTAGCCTCATCGAATGGCAATAAGGCCTCTTTCACACGAGCGTCACGGATTCAGTCCGGATGCGTTCAGGAAAATCCGCACGCAATTGCAGTCAGTTTTGACTGCAATTGCGTACGTTCGTTTTTTTCCACGCGGGTGCGAAGCGTTTTGATGCGATTTTCACGCGCGTGATAAAAAAACTGTTTACAAACAACATCTCTTAGCAACCATCAGTGAATCACGCATTGCATCCGCACTTGCTTCAGGATGCAATGCGTTATTCACGCAGCCCCATTCACTTCAATGGGGCCAGGGCTGCGTGAAAAACGCAGAATATAGAACATGCTGCGATGCAGAACTGATGCGTGAAAAACATCGCTCATGTGAAAAGCCCCATTGAAATGAATGGGTCAGGATTCAGTGCGGGTGCAATGTGTTCGCGCGGAAATCTCGCCCGTGTGAAAAGGGCCTAAAGCTGTTCCTTGTGCAGATCTGCTGCAAGACTGCCCTGCTTGTGTGTGCAAAGAAAAAATGGGTCAGTCAGCACATCCCAATGCGCAGGTGCACACTGCGATGGCTGAAAGCATGAAGACAAAAAAAAAAAACCAACGCAACACCACTCTGCAGACACACATAAAGTAAATGGTGCCATAATTATAGAAAATATTCTGGCGCTAATGCTATGCTATGGCTACATGCACACGACCTTGCCGAGTTTTGCGGTTTTTGTTATCCCAGCAGTGAACTGCTATAGGTAGTTGGTAGGGAAATTCCAGGTTAATATAAGGCACCTTGGGCCACCTGGGCAATCAGAATAGATCAGGGTTTTAGGGACAGTTTAGGGGCAGCCTACACCTGTTTTAGGTGTAAAGAAAAAAAGTCACAGGCCCCGGTTCTGCAACTTTAACACCCGTGCAACAGTGTTTGTGCGCGGTCTGAGCTGCGCCTAGGCCACGTGACCGATCTGGTCTGTGGGAGCTTTCTGTGAAATGGAGCTTACAGTGGGCAGGTTTCTGGTGGAAGCTTTTGGTGCTGGGTCGGCTGCAGACCCTCGCTTACCTGTCTTTCCGTCGCGGGTCTTGCTTGCGTTGACCAGGTGCAGACGCCTGCTGAGATAAACACTTCTTGAAGAGATTGCTTATTCTTGCTTTGCGAGCACTTTTTGTGCAGTTTATTTTGGCAGGCAGGCGGTATTCTGGGAATTTACTGAACAGTGATCTATTACCTTCATATACCATTTTATTTTTATACCAGCGCTGCATATAAATCTTCAGAATTCTTGAGGACACTTATTTTTTATTTTTGTATGAATGTCAATTTATTGAATTTTCTGTATTGGCATAAAGTGACATGTAAAAGAATTAGGATACAGTCCCATGTTGCGGCGGCCGCATGTGGATAAAAACCATGCTCCTTATTGTTGGATAATGACCACTGCGGTATTACCAGCAAAATTGTGCCACTGTCCCCTCTGCACATGGGTGTAGTTTTCACCCATGAGCTGTCACTATCTGGTATCGTACCCTTAGGCTACCTGCACACATTGCAGATCATGCACAGATTTTTGCGGAAATTAATATGCCGTGTCAATTTTGAAATCCGCAGCATGTCAATTGTTTGTGTGGAATTTTTGTGCGGATTTCATCCTTTGCAGTGCAAAGCGCGAGATTGGGACAAAACCACAACAAAATCTGCAAGTAACGCACGCCAAGCGGAATTTCTGTTTTGAAAGCCGCACCCATGTGCTGGTACCCTTAGGGCACTTGTTTTGTTGCATTTCCACACCAAAATCTGCTTGTGTTACTTGCGAATTTTGAGGTGGATTTCCCCTTTGCATTTTAAAAGGTGAAATCTCCGTTCTTCAACATTGGCATTGCAGGTCAATTTCGACACATATCTGGTAGAGTATTACACTGCGGCTTTTCCACAGAAAAACCCCTGAATAATACACACTGGAGGGGATTTATCAAACCTGGTGTAAAGTAGATCTGGCTTAGTTGCCCATAGCAACCAATCACATTCCATCTTTCATTTTCCAAAGGAGCTGTGAAAAATGAAAGGTGGAGTCTGATTGGTTGCCATGGCCTATAAACCAGTGATAAATCTCCACCACCGTGTACATGTAACCTGTATATGCACATGGTGTGTGTTACATTTTGTATGGTGTGGACTTTCAGGTTAGCACCGAATCCACACTGAAACCCGTTCCCAAAAAACTCAAGACTGAACATACCCTTACATGTGGACCTACCCTGGAAATACCATTGAAACCGACTACTGTACAGCCATGGGTGCGCGTCATTCATCTTGTACATTTTCCAAACCCACAAAATAATCCTTGTACTCAGTGTTTGCCATCTTCATCTCCGAAAGGGTTGGACACGATTGCTTGGCATCCTTATGCTGTAGGTGCTTAAATGCCAAGACACAGTGTAGAACCAGATGGGCCCATTATAAGGCAAGGGAGGGGGTTTAAAAGCACCCTTTGCATCTGTCACGAATCCTATGAGAACAGAAGCCATGACACCAGTTTCAGCAGATGATTATTTTAAGTGGTGAATAACTATTACACCTGAGTTAACGGCATAGGTCATTAATACGGTGAAGGTCCAACACCCTGCACCCCCGCCAATCAGACGTTCCGGCGCTTAGACTAGCACTGGTCTAAGTATAGTGGCTGCGCTGCGTTACTGCGGCTTATCTCCCATTGACGTGAGCTGCAGTAACCTGGCATGACCACTACTCTTTGACCAGAGCTATGCTGTCTTTTCCAGAGGCTGCAGGGAAGAGCTGATTTGTGGGGGTGCCGGGTGTCAGACCCTCACCGATCAGATATTAATGGCCTATCCTGAAGATGGGCCATTAATATCTGGAGCCTGGAAATCCCCTTTAAAAGGATCTGTGAAGAGCATAATAGAAACATAGGGGTAGATTTATCAAACTGGTGTAAAGTAGAACTGGCTTAGTTGTCCATAGCAACCAATCATATGCCATCTTTTGACTTCTCTGGTAAACAAAAGGTGGAATCTGATTGGTTGCTATGGGCAACTAAGCCGGTTCTATACCAGTTTAATAAATCTCCCCCATACTGTGAACTCAACCTTCACACGGTCAGTATTTGTTCAGTAATGTTCAACAGTATTTGTAACCAAAACCAGGAAAAGGTTCAAAACCTAGAAACGGCAAGTATATTTCCATTATACGGTTTTTCTGTAGACTCCACTCCTGGCTTTGGCTTTCAGATACTGATGAAAAATATAACCAGATACTGACTGTGTGGAAATGGCCTTAGGGCTCATGGACATGACCGTGATCATCCTGGGAAATCCGGTCCGTATGTTGGCCTCACCTCCCGGGCCTGAACTGACCGTATCATAGTAATTTATGACAGTTGGTATTATAGCTCATCAGAGACTGTATCATACTAGGGTTGTCACGATACCAAAAATTTAGATTTGATTTTGATACCATAAAGTATTGCGATACTCGATACTGCGCAAAAGTAAAATAAAAACAAAAAAAAGCTGTGTAAATTCCGCATTTTATGGAACGTCCAGCCCATAATAGAACAGTCCTATGCATTTTTTTTTTTTGTGGGGGGAAGGAGGTTTGGATAAGGTGACAAAAAAAAAAGGCAAATCGCGTGCTTTTAATTTTTTTTCCCCTCTGTTACGACATTCACCGCATAGGAGATATTTTTTATTATTTTATTAGTTCTGACTTTTTCGGACACGGCGATACCTAATATGTTATTAGTAGCGCAGCCTAGTATTGGAAAACAGCAAATGGCCAGTATTGTATCAATCTGAGTGCAAAAGTATTGATTGGTTCGATACCTGGTGCAACCCTATATCACACCTTACTATGAGGGTCGGGGAGCCGGCCCGGGAGGTGCGGCCGACACACGGACCGGTGTCCCAAACAGTAGACATGTCCTGTGAAGGGATTGTACCTATTATCCTCTCCATCCCTGTGCACATTAGGAGTTGGTTTAGTGTACGTTTTTTCACCGTGCGGTTAGGCTTTAGCCTTGTTTCCTTTATTACGTCAGTAAAAGTACAGGACGGGACAGGTGTCGTACACTGTGGTCCTCCCTACACTGACAGCTGTCTTGTCCCAATGGGTGCTACAGCGGCTCCCGGCCACTTACTGTTCTCCATCCCTCCATAGCCTTCGGGGGATGGGACGCTTTGTCAGGTCTTGATATGACAGCTGTGGATCTGCTATTCCTCACTTTGGGGAGATTGTAAATTCTGCCAGCTTAAAAAAACATAGTAAGACGCTGTTTAGACACTGCTATTGATGCATGTGTTGTCTGGTTAAAAATGGGGACAAATCCTAAAAAAAGCTTTTTCTTTTTTTTAATGAGTATATCCAATCCTCATTTTGATAGTGGCACCACAGAGGCCGCTGTGCGGGATATACAGAGCAATATATCTTTGGTTTATAGTGTATTGTGGTGTTTGCGTGCACAGTCTGTATTTTCAGTCCGTGTCCGATCCGCATTTCTTGAGGTTCAGATGTGGACATCATCCAAGTTATAGAACATGTCTTATTCTTAAAGGCATTTCTACTATTGGGCCTGCGAAAAATGCACATGGTCGATATCTGTATTTTGCGGATCTTCAGTTTGCCGGCTGCAAAATACATATGGCCATGTGCATGAGGTCTTTCCATAGGCTTTCTCCTTAGAACAGAGGCCAAAAACACCTCAGCAAGTGAGGACCCTCCAGCATACTGCATTGGGAGTGACCTTTGTGAAGAATGCAGTGTACTAAAGGGGTATTCCGGTAGGTAAAAGTTATCCCCTATCCACAGATTAGGGTATAGCTATCAGATCAGTGGGGGAACTACCGCTGGCATCCCCACTGATCACAAGAACGGGGGCCCCGTGCCCCCTGCTTCTCCTCTGAAATCACCAGAGCGGCCGGTCGCACGCGTGCAGATCTGTATTCATTTCTATGGGAGTTGCAGAGATAGCGGAGTATAGCCGAGTCATTTCAGGGGAGTCCCCGTTCTCATAATCGGAGGGAGTCCCAGCAGTAGGACCCCCACTGATCTGATACTAATCCCCTAACCTGTGGATAGGTGATAACTTTTACCTACTGGAAAAACCCTTTAAACTAAGGTATCTAATGAATCCTTTCCTTGGTAAAAGAGGCATTTGCCATCAGATTTCCTAGATGTCTTCTATACTATACTACTATAAAAATACCTTCTTTGTCATTACTTTACTATTGTATATTTATTCATTTTTTTTTTCTTAGTGAAATCTGGAATAGATCCCATAGAAGTGTAGAAATATAAAGGGAAATTTGCGGGGAGCCATTTGGGGGGCGCAGGGCTGCCGTCTGGCAGATTGTGTTGACTTTCACTGCTTTCTGATGACAGCTGGTCGCAAGCTGAAGGAAAAACCTGTTAATATTATACTTATTATTTTGAACTGTTTTTGCTCTAAATTAACAAGACAGTGAGCATAACATGATTGGTAAAAAGGGTGACGGTACACCCAGTAGGTAGAGGTACAAAATGCCAAGAGCAAATATTTGCCCATTTCATGCTATACAAGTAGAATATAGCTTGTACTATTACCTAAAACTAAAGCCCCATTCACACGTCAGTGTTTGTTCAGTGATTTCCATCAGGGATTGTGATCCAAAACCAGGACTGGAGCCTCCACAGACATAAAGTATAAGGGAAAGATCTGCTCCTGTTCTGTGTTTAGAGCCGCACCTGGTTTTGACTCAGAATCACTTATGGAAATCACTGACCGAACGCTGATGTGGTGAATGTATGACATTGGGGGTGAACACACGTGACCACTGCTCCAGTCACTTATATGGGGTTAATGGACATAGCTGTGGTCACACATGTGCAGTCCCATACCAGGGACTCCTCCCTTCTCGTGATTGCAAGGGTCCCCGCTGTCAGACCCCCAGCAGTCATACATTAATCACATATCCGGTGGGTAGATGGTAAAATATTGTTCGTGGTTCAACCCCCCCAACATGGCGTAGATATGCAAGCAAATTTGCCACCATGGATTTGTGTCTAGCAAAGAAATCTCCTCTATGCACTAAGGAAAAAAAATCTGTGTAAATCGAACAGCGGCGCCAGTGTAAAATCCACGTCATGAGATTTGATGCTGCGAATTTCCACCACGGATTTAATCCTTTGCCATGCATATGGTGAAATCTGCAGCCGACACGTGGAAAAACCTGCAGCAGAAATCAGGGCTGTGGAGTCGGAGTCGGTATAAAATGGACCGACTCCGACTCCTAAAATATATAATAAATTAATACATTTAGTTCAGTGCTGAATATATTTTTTTAAGAATTTGTGAAAATGATGAAATGTCCTATAAATGTCTGTTCTATTCCTGATCTAAGGATTTAGGCTTTTAGTTGAGATGACTGTGCTGTCCTTTATGTCCAGTGCATGTTCTCTCTGCTTTATGTTTCCTCTGAGATCATGTTTGGAGAGGTTAGCTGCTCTCATGGCTTCTATCTGCTGATGTAAAACACCTAGAGCCTTATGTATGAAAACTGTCTAGGTGTAGAAGTTTCTTTGTTGCCCATAGCAACCAATCAGAGCTCCCCTTTCATTTCATATAGTGCTCTGGAGAAATGAAAGGGGAGCTCTGATTGGTTGCTATGGGCAACAAACAAAGTCTTAGACCTAGACAGTTTTCATACATCAGGCCCAGAGGCGTAGCTACTGGGGGTATGGGGGGGGCAGGGGAGGTGATGCTCTGGGCCCAATACCTCTGGGGGGGCCCAGCAGGGGTGGGCTTAGTACAATCAGGCGAATACAAGTGAGCGCTTCCATTATGGAGTCTGATGGGGGCACATTAAGCCGATCTGAGGTCTGATGGGGGCACATTCTGATGATCTGAGGTCTGATGGGGGCACATTCTGCCGATCTGAGGTCTGATGGGGGCACATTCTGCCGATCTGAGGTCTGATGGGGGCATTGCCATTGGGTCTGGGGCCTTGCCGATCTGAGGTCTGATGGGGGCACATTCTGCCGATCTGAGGTCTGATGGGGGCACATTCTGCCGATCTGAGGTCTGATGGGGCACATTCTGCCGATCTGAGGTCTGATGGGGGCACATTCTGCCGATCTGAGGTCTGATGGGGGCACATTCTGCCGATCTGAGGTCTGATGGGGGCACATTCTGCCGATCTGAGGTCTGATGGGGGCACATTCTGCCGATCTGAGGTCTGATGGGGGCACATTCTGCCGATCTGAGGTCTGATGGGGGCACATTCTGCCGATCTGAGGTCTGATGGGGGCACATTCTGCCGATCTGAGGTCTGATGGGGGCACATTCTGCCGATCTGAGGTCTGATGGGGGCACATTCTGCCGATCTGAGGTCTGATGGGGGCACATTCTGCCGATCTGAGGTCTGATGGGGGCACATTCTGCCGATCTGAGGCTGATGGGGGCACATTCTGCGATCTGAGGTCTGATGGGGGCAGATTAAGCCGATCTGAGGTCTGATGGGGGCAGATTAAGCCGATCTGAGGTCTGATGGGGGCAGATTAAGCCGATCTGAGGTCTGATGGGGGCAGATTAAGCCGATCTGAGGTCTGATGGGGGCAGATTAAGCCGATCTGAGGTCTGATGGGGGCAGATTAAGCCGATCTGAGGTCTGATGGGGGCAGATTAAGCCGATCTGAGGTCTGATGGGGGCAGATTAAGCCGATCTGAGGTCTGATGGGGGCAGATTAAGCCGATCTGAGGTCTGATGGGGGCAGATTAAGCCGATCTGAGGTCTGATGGGGGCAGATTAAGCCGATCTGAGGTCTGATGGGGGCAGATTAAGCCGATCTGAGGTCTGATGGGGGCAGATTAAGCCGATCTGAGTCTGATGGGGGCACATTCTGCTGATCTGAGGTCTGATGGGGGCACATTCTGCTGATCTGAGGTCTGATGGGGGCACATTCTGCTGATCTGAGGTCTGATGGGGGCACATTCTGCTGATCTGAGGTCTGATGGGGGCACATTCTGCTGATCTGAGGTCTGATGGGGGCACATTCTGCTGATCTGAGGTCTGATGGGGGCACATTCTGCTGATCTGAGGTCTGATGGGGGCACATTCTGCTGATCTGAGGTCTGATGGGGGCACATTCTGCTGATCTGAGGTCTGATGGGGCACATTCTGCTGATCTGAGGTCTGATGGGGGCACAATACGCTGATCTGAGGTCTGATGGGGGCACAATACGCTGATCTGAGGTCTGATGGGGGCACAATACGCTGATCTGAGGTCTGATGGGGGCACAATACGCTGATCTGAGGTCTGATGGGGGCACAATACGCTGATCTGAGGTCTGATGGGGGCACAATACGCTGATCTGAGGTCTGATGGGGGCACAATACGCTGATCTGAGGTCTGATGGGGCACAATACGCTGATCTGAGGTCTGATGGGGGCACATTCTGCTGATCTGAGGTCTGATGGGGGCACATTCTGCTGATCTGAGGTCTGATGGGGGCACATTCTGCTGATCTGAGGTCTGATGGGGGCACATTCTGCTGATCTGAGGTCTGATGGGGGCACATTCTGCTGATCTGAGGTCTGATGGGGGCACATTCTGCTGATCTGAGGTCTGATGGGGGCACATTCTGCTGATCTGAGGTCTGATGGGGGCACATTCTGCTGATCTGAGGTCTGATGGGGGCACATTCTGCTGATCTGAGGTCTGATGGGGGCACATTCTGCTGATCTGAGGTCTGATGGGGGCACATTCTGCTGATCTGAGGTCTGATGGGGGCACATTCTGCTGATCTGAGGTCTGATGGGGGCACATTCTGCTGATCTGAGGTCTGATGGGGGCACATTCTGCTGATCTGAGGTCTGATGGGGGCACATTCTGCTGATCTGAGGTCTGATGGGGGCACATTAAGCCGATCTGAGGTCTGATGGGGGCAAGGGACTGTTAGTTTAGTGATGTAAAAGCTGGGGACAGATTTCCTTTAACATAGGAGTCACCTTTTTTACTCCTATTAATCCTATATTTTCCTGCATTATGTGGTAGAGTATTTAGAGTAGGGTATGTAGAAAGTCTATTGTACTGTACTTAACAGCATAGATGATCTAGCAGTTTATACAGTCATCTTGCTAATACAATATTATAACCACAACTAGTAGTATGTGCCTGTGAAGTTGGAAACGTGCGTTTGGGAAGCCAATAAGTGGGGGGCCCACTCAAGTATGTTTCGCCCCCCCCATGTGCTGAACCTCTAGCTACGCCTCTGATCAGGCCCTAAGTGAGCTGTACCCAGAGAAGCCTGATAGATTACAAACTGTTTTTGTCATGACTTATCTGTACTATTGATTTTATGCAAATTTGTTTAAAGTTATCACTTGAACATGCTCCATGTATGAGGGAGTAGGAGTCGGAGTCGGGGTGAGGGGAAATTGAGGAGTCGGCTTTGGCTTACCGACTCCACAGCCCTGGCAGAAATCTTTCCCTGTCTGATCGTAGCCTTGAACTGGGCATTGACATAGTTGTTAAGGGAAATAAGGCTCTGTTCACATGATGCTTGGTGTCTACATGTAATGTATGTGCACACAGATCATAGTGACACATATGCTGAAAGAGGCCTCGTTCACATTTCCGTTTTTCCCTGACGTGTGCTGTCTGCATTTTCCACGGACAGCATACGTACCCGTTGATTTAAATGTGTATGTTCACGTTTCAGTATTTATTTTTTTTACTGACCGCGGGTTCACAACTTTGATCCGTAATGCGGACCAAGTATGCCCATTGAAGTCTATGGGTCCATGAAAATCACTGGCACACATCCGCGTAGGGTTGTCGCGGGTATTGAAATTTCGATACTGAATCGATACTTTTATACCAGTATCGATTCGGTACCGGAATTTGCTCTTTTTCGATACTTTTGGCAGCTAAAATAAAAAAAGCTTTCTTACCTCTCCTGCGCCGCGGCTCCGCTCCGGGTCCGGCGCTCCTCTGTCGTCTTCTGTCCTGACCGCATACAGCGTCAGGATGTAGTGCACGCACTCTGACCTGACGCTGCACGCAGTCAGGTGACAGTGCAGTGCCAGGAGGAGAAGACGCAGGAGTGCCGGAGCGGAGCCGCGGCGCAGGACAGGTAAGAGAGTTTTTTATTTTATTCTAATGGGGGCACGGTGGGCTGATCTGAGGTCTGATGGGGGTACAGTGGGCTGATCTGAGGTCTGATGGGGGCACACTGGGCTGATGTGGGGTCTGATGGGGGCACAATGGGCTGCTCTGAGGTCTGATGGGGGCACAGTGGGCTGATCTGAGGTCTGATGGGGGCACACTGGGCTGATGTGGGGTCTGATGGGGCACAATGGGCTGCTCTGAGGTCTGATGGGGGCACAGTGGGCTGATGTGAGGTCTGATGGGGGCACAGTGGGCTGATCTGAGGTCTGATGGGGGCACACTGGGCTGATGTGGGGTCTGATGGGGCACAATGGGCTGCTCTGAGGTCTGATGGGGGCATGGTGGGCTGATGTGAGGTCTGATGGGGGCACGGTGGGCTGATCTGAGGTCTGATGGGGGCACAGTGGGCTGATCTGAGGTCTGATGGGGGCACAATGGGCTGATCTGAGGTCTGATGGGGGCACATTCTGCTGCTCTGAGGTCTGATGGGGGCACGGTGGGCTGATGTGAGGTCTGATGGGGGCACACAGATTTTTTGTGTTTTATTTTTTCGGCATGGTATCGAGTATCGAATACTTTTTCTTGGTATCGAAATCGAATCAAAATTTTGGTATTGTGACAACTCTACATCCGCGTTGTCCGTTTTGCTTCCGTTTTTCACTAACAGAAGATTCTTTGGAAATTAATTTTCAGCTGAGCAACGTCCGTGAATTACGGATGACACACGGATGGTAAAAACGTTCACACGGACCAACCGCCCATCCTTCACGGACAGCTTCAAGGATCAAACACGTATCCTTTTTTTCAGGGACGTGAAACTGACATGGAAATGTGAACGAGGCCTGAGAGTGGTTTCTTATGGTTCTCGATCCTCAAACATTTAATGCATTGATGTTGGGGTTTTCTTTTTACAGTTTTTTTTCTCCTTTAAAAGTTGATGAATTCAGAAATCTTTATCCTTGTGTCAGCTTGGATCCAGTTCAGAGAGCGCCCAGTATTTGTGTAGACGAAACCCCATAAAGTTGGAGCCCTTTGGATATTTCTGCTAAGAACTTGTCTAGACAACCCTCCAATACATTGAGAAGAAAGCTGCAGTTCTTGATAACTGCTGGCCGGTGTCTAGCCCTCATGTGATTTAATCCATGTATAAACCAATGACACAAATTAGTTTATATTCTGGAACATCTCTTTGTAGAATTCAATGTTATCAGTCCTCTGTTATTCCTCCTAAAAATGAATCGTATGTGAATCCTGGACGTGTGCCCTCCGTGTATTCACACATCAGTAGTTTCCCACCATGGAGGCATACCCTATTTTGTCCGTGATTACAGATCCCTCCTGAACATTATAGTCTGTATCCATGAAGACCACAGACATAACACGGATGTCGTCCATATTCAGTTCATGGTTTTCACACGTTGTTGCTAGGAGGTGCTCTGGAAACTAATTTTCATCCTCTCAGGGTCCATGGATTATGGGTGACCTGTGGAGGACGGACAGGATCCAAACATGAATTTTTCATATACTTCTATACGGATGAACCACTGACCAGCTTGTCATAAATGTCCTCACAGACACGGATGTGTGAAAGAGGTCTAAGGTGTTACCATTGTTTCCCTGCACACTATGACATTGTCCAATCAGTGCTGCCCGATTGTGAGACATAGGAAAGGGTAACCGCCGTTTATTAATATACTCATAAATTTCTAGGAGGAGTAACAGAGGAACGACAAAATGCAGGTTTCTAAGAAAAGCTGCTCCACAATCATCTTTTCATGGGGAATACCAGTCTTTACTACAACTGACAAGTCAGCAGAGGTTACAGGTCCTCCCTTCTTGGAGGAGGGGGTATAGTCGTCTTCACTGTGTGTGGGCTGCAGTGACAGCAGGTGGAAGCGTGACACTGTCTGGTGCTTATACCCGTCGTCTTCTGTATGTCCCTGCCTGTTTGCACTACTGTGTGTTGCACATATATGTTTAATGGGTCCAGGCGGTATCGTCCCATGAGCAGCCACGTTAAAGGCAGAATTCTCACGTCTGACGGCACTAACCACCATGCTATTCTGTCTGCTCCGCTGCCACGTCGGTTTGTTCAGCTGTGCCCCCAGATCCACCCTTGCCAGCAGGAATCCCTATACTTCTGTCTTCTTTTATTGTGTTTGCATATTCCCAGTGTGGAATTTATTCTCAAGGTTTATGTTATTGGGAGCGTCTGCTGCTTGGACTCTGCAGACATCTGTTAATGTCTCCAGGGAGTGTGCAAGTCCCCATGGTGCCTGCTATATGTTTACTAGGTCATGACTTGGAGAGCATCCGGATCGTCCCTCCGTGATTTGTTTGTAGTCTTGATTCCTCTTTTATGTGGCCTGATTGGAAGCACACTGTTCCGCCTAGATGGGTTTGGTAGGAATGTATAGTGGTGGTTTCTGTATTATCTGCACAGTATGACTATTGTCACCTTTAGATATGCTGCCAGTGACCCCGCGGGTCTTACCACTCTGGAACGACTCGATGATTAGTACCTTTGTATGCTATATATGAAACCGAGTAACCTGCTAACTACTTCTAGTCACTGCATAACCCCTTAAAGAGGTTCTCTGGGAATTAAGGAAATGCAAATACCGATTACTTTATTATATATTCCCATATACCTTTCATTAGTTATAATGGCTTGTTTTCTCTTGGGAGCAATGATTAGGAGAAATAAAATGGTGGCCGTCCTATTGGTACACACAAAACCTGTCCTAATCACACAGGAGTACAAGTTACTTCACAACACTGAGGTAAAGAGCTGCCTCATCCTCCTCTCCTATTTGTCGGGGATTATGATCCTGAATACAGCTGATAAGAACTTCAGCTGAGTCTCTGTAGGAATGGAGTTCAAGAAGAGACGTGAAGCACAGAGAGGACGGACAGGACAGACTGTGGTAATGGAGACCACACATAAGAGCTGCTGCTCATTACCCCACCCTTGTTTCTGTATTTCATGTCTCCTCATGGACTCCATTCCTGCAGAGATTCAGCTTATTATTATCATATTAAACTGTATTCAGGATCATGATTCCTGACGAGCAGAGAGAAGGATGAGGCAACTCTTTACCTCAGTGTTGTGAAGTAACTTGTCCTACTGTGTGATTAGGACAGGTTTTGTGTGTACTAATAGGACAGCGACCATTTTATTTCTCCTAATGATTGCTCAAGAGGCCAAACAAGCCATTATAACTAATGAAAAGTATTTGGGAATATATTTATAAATATTATATTATTATTATAAAGTTATATACCGTACAGACCAAAAGTTTGGACACACCTTCTCATTCAAAGAGTTTTCTGTATTTTCATGACTATGAAAATTGTAGATTCACACTGAAGGCATCAAAACTATGAATTAACACATGTGGAATTATATACTTAACAAAAAAGTGTGAAACAACTGAAAATATGTCTTATATTCTAGGTTCTTCAAAGTAGCCACCTTTTGCTTTGATTACTGCTTTGCACACTCTTGGCATTCTCTTGATGAGCTTTAAGAGGTAGTCACCTGAAATGGTATTCCAACAGTCTTGAAGGAGTTCCCAGAGATGCTTAGCACTTGTTGGCCCTTTTGCCTTCACTTTGCGGTCCAGCTCACCCCAAACCATCTCGATTGGGTTCAGGTCTGGTGACTGTGGAGGCCAGGTCATCTGGCGTAGCACCCCATCACTCTCCTTCTTGGTCAAATAGCCCTTACACAGCCTGGAGGTGTGTTTGGGGTCATTGTCCTGTTGATAAATAAATGATCGTCCAACTAAACGCAAACCGGATGGAATAGCATGCCGCTGCAAGATGCTGTGGTAGCCATGCTGGTTCAGTATGCCTTCAATTTTAATTAAATCCCCAACAGTGTCACCAGCAAAGCACCCCCACACCATCACACCTCCTCCTCCATGCTTCATGGTGGGAACCAGGCATGTAGAGTCCTTCCGTTCACCTTTTCTGCGTCGCACAAAGACACGGTGGTTGGAACCAAAGATCTCAAATTTGGACTCATCATACCAAAGCACAGATTTCCACTGGTCTAATGTCCATTCCTTGTGTTCTTTAGCCCAAACAAGTCTCTTCTGCTTGTTGCCTGTCCTCAGCAGTGGTTTCCTAGCAGCTATTTTACCATGAAGGCCTGCTGCACACAGTCTCCTCTTAACAGTTGTTGTAGAGATGTGTCTGCTGCTAGAACTCTGTGTGGCATTGACCTGGTCTCTAATCTGAGCTGCTGTTAACCTGCGATTTCTGAGGCTGGTGACTCGGATGAACTTACCCTCCGCAGCAGAGGTGACTCTTGGTCTTCCTTTCCTGGGGCGGTCCTCATGTGAGCCAGTTTCTTTGTAGCGCTTGATGGTTTTTGCGACTGCACTTGGGGACACTTTCAAAGTTTTCCCAATTTTTCGGACTGACTGACCTTCATTTCTTAAAGTAATGATGGCCACTCGTTTTTCTTTACTTAGCTGCTTTTTTCTTGCCATAGTAAAAATTCTAACAGTCTATTCAGTAGGACTATCAGCTGTGTATCTACCTGACTTCTGCCCAACACATGGTCCCAACCCCATTTATAAGGCAAGAAATCACACTTATTAAACCTGACAGGGCACACCTGTGAAGTGAAAACCATTTCAGGTGACTACCTCTTGAAGCTTATCAAGAGAATGCCAAAGCAGTAATCAAAGCAAAAGGTGGCTACTTTGAAGAACATAGAATATAAGACATATTTACAGGTGTTTCACACTTTTTTGTTAAGTATATAATTCCACATGTGGTAATTCATAGTTTTGATGCCTTCAGTGTGAATCTACAATTTTCATAGTCATGAAAATACAGAAAACTCTTTGAATGAGAAGGTGTGTCCAAACAATTTATATTATTATAAAGTGTTATATATACACACACGTATTTTCATTCCCAGAGAACCCCTTTAAGAACTGGAATACTTTGGGTCTTAAAGGGATTTGCCAATCAGCCGTATTTGTCACCCATCCACAGAATAGGTAAACAAGCACAAGAGCTGAAGTCCTCTATGTGAATGAAGCGGTAGTCGTTACTGCGTAGTGTATATCAGTACAACTAATGGACATAGCCGAGTGCTATACTTGTCTGTTTTCATGTACTGTAGCTCTGAGGGCTGACCGTCCAAGGCAAATCTGCTTAGATGCTGCGGTTACTAATGACCATGGTATTTAAGGGGGGTAAACGACTGGTCCCACCCATTACAGCAGGAGTTGGGTGGTCAGTCAGCCAGGATTACAGAAGAATTGCGCACTGTAGTGAGCCAATTGTATTGTTGTTTTTCTCTTCATTTGTGTATTCTGAATTCTCCATATTTTTCTTCTAGGGTGGTGAAAGAGGAAATATCTGATGATAATGCAAAGCTGCCATGTTTCAATGGAAGAGTTGTATGCTGGGTAAGTGCTTTTGTAGTGAAAGTTTTTTTTTGTTTGTTTTTTTTATATTGAGTACCTATCCTCAGGATAGTTTATCGGTATGTGATTGTTAAGGTCTGACTCCTGGCACCCCAGCCGATTAGGTGTTTGAAGAGGCCTCCTCGGAGCTGGCACAGTGCCATCCATTGGATAGCGGCTGTGCTTGGCATCACAGTATTTACTTGAATGGGACTGTGTTGTGCCAAGGTTTTGTGACCGATGAAAGTGACATCACAGGCCACGGCACTCAATGAAGCACTGCGGACAGCTGATGGGTGGGGGCATCGGTAGTTGAGTCATATCCTCAGAAAACCCTTTGAGATTCTGTGTGTGTATTCCCATACAATTACAATTGGGCAGTAAATCCTGCCAGAATTTTCCAAATCTGGCGGCAACCTGGATACCCACTGGCCCTATTAACTATAATGGGGTCCTTTGTAACAGTTTCTGATAGATGGGGGCCCGGAACCTGTGAGCGCCGTGGCCTTAGCTTTGCTTTTCCATGGGCTAGCCGCAGCTTAGCCCCGTAAAAGTGAATGAGGTTGAGCGCAATACCGTGCACAGCCGCTATACAATGTACCGTGCGCACAGAAGATCCCCACCAATCAGATACTGATGACCTATCCAGAGAAGAAACCCTTTTAAATAATAATAAATATGAATAATTAAATCCAATGAACCCCTGAAATAGGACCAGTGAAAACTACATCTCATTCCACAGAAAACGAGCGTGCATACGGCTATGTCAGGGAAAAAATACAATGAGTTTTGGCTCTTGGAATGCAGCATCTTATGAGCTATTATTGGGCAAATGTAGAAAGAAGCAAATAAAACTATACATAATTGATATCACTGTAATCACACTGACACATAGATTAAAAGGAATATGCTAGTTATGCTTCACAGTGAGGGTCGTAAATTTAAAGGGGTTGTCCAGGCTCAGAACTGAACCCGGACATACCCTTAATTTCACCCAGGCAGCCTGCCTGATGTTGGCATCTGAGCATCCTATGCTCCGATGCCCTCCTTTGCCCTGCGCTAATTAGCGCAGGGCAAAAGCATTTTGCCCGGTTCCGGTGACTAATCGGGCTCTGCCAGGCGGAGGCTTCCACCCAGCAGTGAGCCCAGTGACGCCACCGGCGCTGATGGGCAGGCTTTAGTGCTGCCCTAGCCAGTCCCCTGTCCTAATGAAGTGACAGGTCGAGCTTGGTGCTGTACTGCCCAATTCTGTGGGACTGCCAGACAGCAAAAAAAAAAAAATTAATTAATTAAGGGAAAAAAAGTAAAAAGGTAAAAATCATTATATTCTCATTTTAGGTGGTATGGGCCAGATGCTAGAATTTTGCCTCTGTACTATGTGAGAGGTGATATAATGATTTCCTGCTCACTTGCCTCTCCCGGAGAATCGTCCCTGCTCCTGCCAGGCTTCTGTTATCATGTGTGGCTTCAGCATTTGTTTCTCCCATTCAATCCTTCTCTCCATGCCTCTTTGTCTTTCCCTTACTTGGCCGTCGTCTTCCTATCTACATATTTGTGCTGTGAGTCACGGCGTGCACCAGGTCTTTCTGCTTTCAGAGAGAATGGCTGACCACAGGCTCCTCCATCTTGTTGGTCTGCAGGTCAGATGAGGTAATGGGATTTTGTCAGCGCTGGACTTTTAACCTGTACTTGTGAAATATATGTGACTATTATAGAAAAGTAGCGTCCTTCAAAGAACGGAGTGCACCACTTAGTCCCTAATTTGTGTGATGCTTTTCACGTGTTCATGGCTAAAGATCATCTTGTCCTTCTACCCTTAGTCCAGTGCATTATGTTTTCTGTCTTATACTTTTAAGTGCTTTCTTATTTCTGTTGTGCACATTTGCTATTGTGAGTCCTACACAGTCCAGTCACATTATTATGACCTCTTCCTACTTTCGACGTTGGCAGCTCATGAAGGAAGTAACGTGTGGTGAGCTGGCTTGGTGGGTATGTAAGGTGTGTGATAGGCTGTCTACACATGTATCTCTCATGGCTAAAAGGGGCGATTTATCAGAGTTAGAAATGATTATTGGCTTCCAGGCCAAGGGTGGCAGTATTTCTGAAACTACAAAGCTTTGTATGTATTCTTATTAGAGAAGATGGCGCAATTTGCACGCCATGTTCCTGTCATCTGCTGCACAGCGGAGAAGGTGGGAGGGCGGGCTGTGAATCAGCCGGCCACTGCCATCAATGAAAATGCTAAGTGGCCCAATAGGAGAGTATTAGGGAGGGATGGGGGAGAAACTCACAGCGGCCTGTGCTCTAGCTAGAGCAGTGATTTTCAACCAGTGTGCCTCCAGCTGTTGCAAAACTACAACTCCCATCATGCCCAGGCAGCCGACAGCTATCAGCCTACAGAAGGGCATGGTGGGAGTTGTAGTTTTGCAACAGCTGGAGGCACACTGGTTGAAAATCACTGCTCTAGCTTAAAGGATCTTTGATGTCATCACCATGTGACCAGTAAAATCCACTTGTTACTGGTCACATGATGATGACCTCATCAAAGGTCCTTTACCCATCAAAATAAAGAAGAATTTGCTTCAGGAGATGCTTCATGCTCTATGCCTGTATTACTGTGAGGCGCGTGGTCTTATTACATTAGTACCTCTATGTGCCTCATATTAATAGGAACAGTGACCCCATTATGTACCTCATACAAGGGGTAACATGCGGTTAAAGGGGTTGTCCCATCTTGGGCATTGGGGGCTCCACCTCTACGATCTACTTTTATCCTTCGAGCGGAGCCCAAAAAGTTCAGGAGGCCACCCTCCACTCATTTCTATGGGACTGCTGAAAATAGGCAAGCACTGGCTTGGCTATTTCCATAAGCCCCATAGAAGTAAATGGAGTGGTGGCCGAACTTACGCAGTGCGCTTCCCATTCATTTCAATAGGACACCCGGAAATTGTCAAGTGCACGCTCGACTGTTTTTGGCAGTACCTTAGAAATGAATTGAGGGAAGCCACGCATGTACGGTGCATCCTCCTGTAATATGCGTGCTCCGTTCTAAGGATAGCTGCGGGTCCCAGAGGTGGGACCAACACCTATCAGAGATTCCGGGAATATCCTAGCAATATGCCCCAAATGTCCAAGATGGGGCAACACTTTATTGATGGTGTCACTATTAAAAATGAATAACACCATGTGCCTCACATTAAGGCTTCATTCACACGTCCGTATTTTGTTTCCGTGTCCGTTCCATTTGTTTTTTTTGTGGACCGTATGCGGAACCATTCAATGAGTCCGCAAAAAAAACGGAAGGTACTCCGAATGCATTCCGTTTCCGTATGTCCGTATTTCCATTCCGCAAAAAAGATAGAACATGTCCTATTCTTGTCCGTTTTGCTGACAAGGATAGGCATTGTTACAATGGATCTGCAAAAAAAACGGAAACACGGATGCCATACTGAACGTCATCAGTTTTTTTTTTTTTGTTTTTTTCGGATCCGCAATATACGGAACGGAAAACACATACGGACGTGTGAATGAAGCCTTAGGGTGCATTCACATGACCTTATGTATTTTGCAGTCCGCAAAACCCTGATTCCCCAAAAATTACGGGTGGCGTCCGTGTTGCTTCTGTTTTTGTTTTTTTTCTTTCTGCGAACTCATTGTAACAATGCCTATTCTTGTCCGCAACACAGACAAGAATAGGGCATGTTCTATATTTTTTTGTGGGACTGCGGAACAGACATATGGGTGCGGACAGCACACAGTTCCCCATTGAAATGAATGGGTCTGCATCTGATCTGAAAAAATACGGATCAAATGCAGAGCAAAAATACGCAGTGCTCCAGGTGGCAACGAAAATTTACAAATGGCGATAAGATTTTTTTAGTCTTGCGCCTAGACCCGACCGGCATTTTCCGATACTAGGCTGCGCTACTGCACAGGCTAGTATCGGAAAACATGGTGCACGCTGCTCTCAGCACGCTCCATGTTCCCTCAGCAGCACAGGGGAGAAGGAAGCCGCTGCGCCACCAATGACTAGAGAGAGAGGAGGGGGAGGGGCTGTGGCCACTGCGCCACCAATGATAATAACTATGTTATGTTATGTTACTACAGTGCTCCAGATGGTGACCAAAATGGTCACCAATGCGACTTGGAATTTACAAATGGCGACAAGACTTTTTAGTCTTGTCGCCGTTTGCGCCTAGACTCGGCATTTACCGATACTAGGCTGCGGCTACTGATCAGCCTAGTATCAGAGAACATCAGGAGAACAGGGGAGAAGGAAGCCGTCTCTCCCTCCCCTCTGTGCTGCTGCTGCCATCGATGGGAGAGGGGAGGGCACACTGCGCCACCAATGCACATAACTATGTTTAATAAAAGTAAAAGGATCAACTTGCAGGATAACAGGCCGAACTAGATGGACAGATGTCTTTTTTCGGCCTTATAAACTATGTTACAGGAGGCGGGTGCCGGCGCAGAATCACATAGCCGGCACCCGACCTGTGTGATAGGGAGCTGCCATACGCCGCAGTTAACCCCTCAGATGCAGCTGCATTCACTTCAGTGGGCGGCGTGCGAACTTGCCGCGGCTCCGCAAGAAATTACAGAACATGTCCTATTCTTGTCCGCAACAACAGGCATTTTGAACGAGTTGCCCGGCCGTGTGTTCCGCAAATTGTGGCACACACGCCAGGCGGCATCCGTGGTATTGCGGATCCGCATTTTTGCGGATGCGCAATACTACAGCCGTCTGAACGACCCCTTAATCACCCCCTTTCCCAATTTTACATATATTAACAATAAATAAACATTTTACATATCGCCACTTCCGAAAAGTCCAAACTATTAAAATATAAAAAAAATCTCCTATGCGGTGAACACATAACAAAAATAAAATAAAATCTGCACAATTCGCCATTTTTTTTTAGTCCTTGTCCCCCCCAAGAATAGGATAGGACTGTTCTATTATGGGCCAGACTTTATTTAAATTTGGCGACTAAAATTAATTTGGCGACTAAATTTTTCAGTTCAGGAGCCAATGGCTCCTAGGTATTTTTTTTTTTTTTTTAGTCTGGAGCACTGCCTAATAGTAACAGTGACCCCTATGCTGGAACAACACAAGCTGGTGGTGGCATCGTTATGGTCTGGGGAACTTTTTCTTGGCCTACTCATCTATGTGGAAGGCACATTAGTACGAATCTTGCAGATCATGTACACCCATACATGCTACCGTGGGGCAGATGGGATCTTCCAACTAGATAGTGTGACATGTCAGGTTAGAAATGTCAGATGTTGGTTGGAAGAGCATGACGAAAGCTTTAAAGTACTCCCCTGGCCCCCTAATTCTCCAAACTTGCGCCCAATTGAGCATCTGTGGGACCACCTCAATCGTGTTTGTTCTATGGATCCTCTCCACGCACCCTCCAGCAGATACACTGCAGTCAGCATGGCTCCAGATACCTGTGACATCCTACCAGGACCTTACTGAGTCACTCCAGTCCATCTAGCTGTTGTCCATGCTGCAGACGGTGGTTACTCTGGACATTAGCTGGTGGTCATAATAATGTGACTCAACTGAGTATGTTAGAAATAAGAAACGCAACTGTGAGATCCACAGAAGAATATTGATTGTGTGTTCTTCCAGGCAAAATAAAATCTTCATACTGTATATACTAAATCTTCACCTGTTATAAAGAAATGCAGATGAGTCTACATGATGAAGCGCTGTACATTGAAGCTGGAGCATTGCGTTATCTGTGTTATGTCAAGCTCAGGAATTGCTTGAGGGTGTCTTTCGTCACATGGTGGCAGTAGACACTCTCACAGTAAAGATCTGCTGGGTTTGCATGTGTGTGTGGTCACAATTTATTCTTATGTTTTGTCTCTACAGCTCGTCTCCGCAGATGGTTCACAGTCTGATGCTGGATCTGTGTGCGCGGACAGTCATTCTGATTTGCCTCCACCAATTGAGCGGACAGGGGGCATTGGAGACTCCCGTCCACCATCTTTTCAGTGAGTATATAAGTTGCTTGTGTACACTGGTGTCATCTTGTTTATGTAAGGCATGTACCAAGTAGCTGACCTACAGTCTTATCTTGCACGTTCCGCACAGTGATCCAGTACTTGATTCATTTTATCAGTGTTTTTCCAGCTCTCTGATGTAATCTATCAGTGTCAATGAAAGTGAGAGCCGCTGCTAGTCATTGACTCCTGAAGTGCATCCGTGATGTCCGTATGCAGTATGACTCTGGAGTCTGTGACCGGACACAGTGGTCATGGGACCAAGCTACTTCTGGTCCTATAGGGACCAGAACCTGGCAGGAATGGGGCACAGCGAGATACATTAAAACCCTAGGGGCTGTCAGCACCTCAGACGACCCCTATAATAGTCAGTATGAAACAATCCCTTTAAATGGGGTTGGCCACACCTACCTCTATAGGTGATTTAAAGGGGTTGTCTAGAAAACTCAATTTTAAAATCTTAATAGATGTGTTCCCTCTAAGTCAAGGCCCTTTATCGATTACCCGGAGAGAATGGCTACAATCGGGGGCAGATTGGTCAAAGACCCTACAGGGAAATTTCCCGGGGCCGATGCGTAGAAGGGCCACTGAAGCTCTCCTCGGGGCCGCCAGCTGGGTACATAATCTGATTCTCTCCTATGCACCTGACCAGCAGCTGCAGGTTTCCTCCTGAATTCAACTGTATCTATGTCCTCCGGATAGCGATACAGTGGAATACTGTGCAGCAGGTGGCAGTATTTTGTGCTGCACTGTGGTATTTGGTTCAGCTGGGGCAGTTTATTGCCCTGCACTATGGTATTCTTGGCCCTACCTTATTAGGTTGCCTTCTGTCTATTTGGACGCACCTGCAACATGGGGCCACTTTTATGTTTTTTTCCAGGGCCACTTTTAGTTCCCAATCCGCCCCTGGCTAAAACGAGTGTCTTTGTGTGATGGAGTGGTTATATAGTGCATTAGTTGGTTTAACTAAACATTGTGGAATATTTGGTGACCCTCTAGGTTCGGCTTGCTGGGCTTATTCTCCTGTCAATGGTAGTTTAATAATCTATACTTTATAGTAAGTCTGTCCTCATTACAGAAAGCTTCTCTCTGGCTGATCAGTGATTGGCTTGTGTTTATACACAGCAACCAATCTGTGGAGGCGGAGCTGCAGAGGGCGGGGTGGGGCAGCAGCCAGAGCCAATGATGAGACAGGAGGTGTGTCTCAGACACCCTGTACACACTGTAGATGAACTGCTCTGTCCTACAGGGGCTGTACTAAACTGCAACCAAGCAGTAAGATCCAGGGAAAATAAATGCCAGGTAACCGTCCACCATAGGTACAAGCGTATGACTAGCCACTTTCATTTCCCCTGTAATAACACTACAGGGTAATTGAACAGTTTGGGCTGGCCCACAGATTACACCTAACTGTCAAGGGAACATCTAACAGATATTGGCCACCCACTGTGGACAACCCCTTTATCTTTAGGCTTGATGTGAACATGGTAATCGCTGTTGCATTTTTCTGACCCTTTAATGCACTTATGGCATATATTATGTAGTCAATGCATTAGTGCAGTTTTTGTACAATTTTGAATGGTGGAAAGGCACATCAAGGTACAAAACTGCAAAAAATGCCTATCCTTAACAGGTTATTTTATCTGTATTGTGGCAGTTCTGTGGCCACCATCAATCAGTTCACGTGGAGATGCTGTAAATGGTAAAGTTTTGATAGTTGTGCAATCTGTTTTTGTCCTCTACAGTCCAAACACTCGAGGCAGCCAAGAAAACCTGGACAATGACACAGAGACAGATTCTGTGGTATCAGCACAACGAGAGAGACCAAGAAGAAAGGAGACCTCAGAACATGGTAAGTGCACGTGTCCACCTCTTTTCACACGCATGCTACATTATATTATCAAAAATTCAGCTGCCCTCTCTTCCCTATCCTCGCTATCTTGGAGGAGTTAAAAAAATGGATGCCAAATAATTACCATTTAAATTTACTCCAAAGTGGGATAGCATTTTTGTGTCACTTTCAGAAAGTTTTCATATTTAGTAGAAGCACTTTTTGAGGAAGAGATTTAAAGGGAATCTGTTGCCTCTACTATGTTGCCCTCACTGAGGTCAACATAGTGTAGTGCCAGGCCCGCTGATTTCTGCTGTCTGTCATTTCTGAGCTGGAATGAACATACCGAAAACTGCAGCGTGCACCAGCACTCCAAGGGAGATGAGACTCGCTGCCCTCCCCTGCCTCCTGACGATGACTGCTGGGTTCCTTCCTGTTGTGCATAGGAAAGAAACCTGCCAGCCATCGGCAGGGGCAGCAATTCAGACTTGTCTCCCTTGCAGCGATGGCTTGCACTGCGGGGTTTGACGTGCCAGCACTCCAAAAGTACTAACTGCCAACACAATGGTGGAGCACAAAAGCACTTTCTGGTGAAATATCTCCAGAAAGGAGTTGTCTCACTTGAAGAAGTGGCATTTATCACACAAAGTTATTACAAGGCACTTACTAATGTATTATGATTGTCCATATTGTTTCCTTTGCTGGCTGCATTCATTTTTCCATCAAATTATACACTTCTCGTTTCTATGGTTAGGACCACCCTGCAATCCAGCAGTGGTGGTCACGCTTGCACAATATAGGAAGAGGAATTGGACTCTCTGGTGGCCGATACCATTGGAGTGTACCTAGGCTAGTGCTTTTTCCTACCGTCTGCAGGCACGGCCACCACTGCTGGATTGCAGGGTGGTCGTAACTATGGAAATGAATAGTGTATAATGTGATGGAAAAATGAATCCAGCCAGTGAAGGAAGCAATATGCACAATCACAATACATTAGTAAGTGCCTTGTAATAATTTTCTCTACATTATAAACGCTATTTAAGTGAGACAGTCCCTTTAAGTGAATGGGTATAACGGCCCACAACCAACCCTGCGTACCATATAGCGGTGTGCTGCATTAGGCACAACTTTGGGTGAAGCCATTTGTTTTGTGAACGCTGCTCCTTCCTGATCCTCACCAGACGATAAAAGCAGGGTCTGGGGTGATGATGGGAATGAATTGAGAGGTCATAAAAGGTTTGTGGTTTTGAACCTTTTATGACCTCTCAGATAGATAGATAGAGAGAGAGAGAGAGAGAGAGAGAGAGATAGACATACGATAGGAGAGAGATAGACATACGATAGGAGAGAGATATAGGAGATATATAATTTGGTATCATTGTAATCGTACTGACCCGGAGAATACAGTGATAATGTTATAATGCTGAAAATCGGATGCCACAAAACTTATAAGGTAAAAACCTGGCAGAATTTCAGTTTTTTTCCACCCCACCCCCTTTAGAAATAAAGGGGTTGTCCGAGAGGTTTTTTTTTTTAAATACTGATAACCTATCCTCTTATCAGTGGGGTCCGAATCCAAGTCTCCTGTCGATCAGCTGTTTCAGAGGCCATCGGTGCTCGCAGTAGTGCCACGGCCTTCTACCTGCTTACCAAGCACAGCGCTGTACATTGTATAGTGGCTGTATTTGGTATTGCAGTTAAGCCCTATTCACTTCTATGGCACTGAGCTGCGCCTAGGGTACAGTATGTGACCTATGAACCTGACGTCACATGGCCTAGGCAAAGCTGGCTAGCCATTAAGGGGTTAACTTTAAACTGCTTGTCCTGACTCACCCATACACGTGTACACTAGTTTGGCAGCAGCTTACCTCCTGTAAGAGCAAAGAATCGGAACTACTGAGATCCTACATGCTTAATTCTTCCTTCCCCTGACATCTGCTGGTGGAGTAGACTCCCAGCTCCGCCTTGTACTTGGATAGTTGGCTGGTCTCCTTGAAATCCTCACGTTCAGCCAATGTTCCTCGAATGTACATGGACCGTTTTATTGACTTGCATTCCCAGCAATTCATTGCTGCTTGCGGTCACAGAAAGCAGGCACCGGGAGCGCAAAAAAAGATCAATAATTTGGCTTTTAAGGGATAATGTAAATTGCTTTTAACAGTCAAATCCCCTTTTGTAAGTTGTAACTTAAATATATCATTTCTTAAATGTCCAGGATTTTACAAGAGTGTGTCCTTATATCTTGTCATCTGTGGCCATCGTCCATTAAATGACTCCCATCGATAACCCTTTGTTGGATGATTGATGTAAAATTGCCCTTTGATCGGCCAAGAAAGCGTTGCTGTAATATTTTAATCTCCTTGGCAGTTTGCGTCTTGTGTTTCAGAAGGTGGAGCTGATGACATGTAGCCCTCAGCGACGCTTACGTGTCTCCTGCTTGACTTTGGGAACAGGGAATGTGGATTGCCTTGACTTTTTTTTTAATCATTTAAAATAAATCCGTCATTTGGAAGTCTGTCACAAGCTCATGATATATTTACAAGCTCAATAGCAGGTCTATGAATTCTTAATGGCTGCGCTTATAAATTAACTCCTAGTATTCCAGCTGGTGCTTTTTTTTCTGTTTAATATTACTAAATGCTAATCCTTCATTTGACACTTTGATATTTTTTTGGGGGGCTTTTCAAAAATCTTCCTTTACTAACTTTATAAACTAATTCATACCAATTCGTCCTTGTTTCTTCCAGCAAGCATACAGTTTAAAGGCCATCTGTCAGCAGATTTGTACCTATGACACTGGCTGACCTGTTACATGTGCATTTGGCAGCTGAAGGCTTCTGTGTTGGTCCCATGTTAATATGTGTCCATGTTACTGACAAAAATGATTGTTTAATATATGCAAATGAGGCTCTAGGAGCAACGGGTGCGTTACCATTACACCTAGAAACTCTGCTCTCTCTGCAACTGATGCATCCTCTGCACTTTAATTGACAGGGTCAAGCAGTGAAAATGTGATCACCCATGGCCCTGTTAATCAGAGGGCACAGCAGGTGTAACAGCAACGCCCTTGTTGCTCCTAGAGGCTCATTTGCGTATAATAAAACATTATTTTTCTCAGCAATACAGACACATATGAACATGGGACCAACACAGATGTCTTCAGCTGCCAACTGCACATGTAACAGGTCAGCCAGTGTCATAGATACAAATCTGCTGACAGATGCCCTTTAAGCTGGCCATATCAATGGGATAAAAATTTGTCTGAACATAATGATTTCAAACAATCACTAATAAAGGTGCACTGCGGCGGTAAATGCAATTGATAATATATGGCTAAACCCTCACGCTGATGTTAAAATGAGACTTTCGCCAATATATTCTTATATCAAGAACATACCGGAGCCCGAGCACCACGTCAAGGTATCTCAGAGTGACACGGGACCTAACGCTAACCTACCTTGCCGTTGGGCAATTACGGAAGGCGCATACAGGCCGACACACAGCCACCAACTCCTAGTTACCTCCAGCGTGAGATCACACATCCAATGGGAGGAGGGAGGAGACTGTGAGTCCCACCTACCAATGACTCATGTGACTCAGGCTGCACAGGTGCACCTGAATGTTACCATAAGATCTAAGTCAAGGCACATTCAAACCTGGAGTTGCCACACCTCCAGGTGTAAATGTCCAAACACAATCACGGGAAAAAAAACGTGGTCGAAAATGGCAGAAAATTGCTCAGACCCCATATGCTGTTGCGCATATCAAACCAGGGGAGTGACTGTGACTGAACTTAATGATTTCAGCAAGAGTAGCCAACTATCCATTTTGCATGAATCGTACTGTCCCAGAGAATAAAAGCAATATGGTGTAAAAAAAATAAAATAAATAACAACATACGGTAAACTGTGGCGGAATGGTGTTTTTCTTTTTTTAATTCCACCCCATTCAGAATTTTCCTCCACCCCGCTTCCCACCATATTATATGCAACCCTAACCCATTAGAAAGTGCCACACACAAAAAAAAAGCCCTCATACGGCTATTTTAATGGGAAAAATAAAAAGGTTATGGCTTTGGGAGGAAAAAAACCTGAAAATCACCCAGTCGTGAAAGGTGAAGAGTTATTACTATTCTTGTTCAAGGTGTTTGCTTTATAAAGTTGGGAACATACATAGAAAGACGGCAGTACTTCTGTACATTGTGTGGTCTGTTATCTATGGGTCACATGTCTACCATTAGAAGATTCACATTTAAATCATAATACGGTGTGAGAAGTTGTTTTCATTCTACGTGAAGACATCACCGAATGAATGGCTGTTTAGTCATCCTCAGCCACATCCTAAGTGACGTGATGTAAGGATGTGGACGTTGATAGACACAGGTTCCTTATGACGGTACAGATCATGTAGAGGAGAGCTGCGTCTTCCAGATACACAGAAGTATGCTCTTGTAAATGCCAGAAACATTATGATACCGTTGATAAGTCGGATGTCCTCTTTACCCCTGCACCATGTAGGCTAACGTTCTACTTGACGTCACAGGAATAGACATGAGGTAAGAAATGCAGCACATTTTTAGTGGGGTTTTCACGGACAGCATGGACCCTTCACTGTCTCCTCTTACAGCGCTGTTTCATTGGGAAAACTGGTTTGTCCATAAGACATTCACTTGCAATGTAGATTACTTGGAGTGGGTGCGGTAAAGCAACACCTGTCTGGGAATTTTTAATTAAAGACCCTATTGGGAGTCACTGAATGAAGAATTTACATTTCCATGGATGTTTTCACAAAACCATTAGTTTGTTGACTCCTTTGTGGAGACTCGTCTTCGTCCTGAATAGTAAATGCAGCCCAAGTACAAATGAGGAGGGGGATTCAAGTGTGTTAGCTGAAAAAATTATTATTTTTTTTTTCATAGTTTTCAATCTATCTAGGTTTTGTAGAGGGAAAAAATATTAAATCTGTAGTATGTATTTATGTAGTTCCTTGTCAACCAGAGTCTGAAGAGTTCCTGCTATTTTCCTAGTTATGTCTGGAAAGCCATGAAACAACCAGTATGGCCACAATACGATTCACCCAACTTTTCCAGGATCCTGATTAGCCGGGTTCGCAGGTATCCATTATGTTTGGCCAGTTGTTTCATGCCTGAGCCGGGAATAACTGATCATATTTTTATCCATCGTTCCAGGGCCCTTAGCGGACAGAAAAATGCGGCCAAAAATGCATTGATCAGTTCTATACCATACCAAAGGGAAAGACATCGGATCTAAGTGAACCCATCCTTAAGGCCACCATACACACAGTCCAATGTGTGTGGAGAGCTCCCAACTCTCTCCTGACAGATGATGTCGGGGGAGAAATGGTCAGGCAAAGTGGACATTTATGCCTGATCTTTTTCTTCGCACAGAAGATGAGGCATACATGTTTGGACAAACCAAAAGTGGATGTATATGGGAAGTCGGGCGACATAGCTGGTGGCAGATCATTTGACCAACATCTGTTGAATGTGTACGGCAGCCATTAGGCTGCCTAAATCACGTTAGGGATTTCCTTCAGTGATTATGAGCCTACTGAACATAGAGATAAGGTATAATTGAAAGATTTCCCGCTATTCTGTTTTTAACCCGCACCTGGCTTTTGGCTGACAATTACTGATGGAAATCTGTGACCAAACCCTGTCATATGAACCATGTTTGAGGTGCAAATTTGTGTGCAGAAAATCTTCAACAAATCGGCACCAAAAACCGCACATAAATCTGCTCTATTTCATTAGATGTATAGTGACTAAACCTGCCATTTCTAGGTGGTCCGGCCAACCATTTAATATAGTTGGGGCCTCCAGACTCTCCTCAGGAGGGATAAAGATGGAGCTGTTGGGTTTTAACGTGCCCAATATTTTGTATTTTGTATAATCTGTGGCTGAATACATTTAGCAGTAGCCTTCTTCCTCTCTCCTTTCAGAACATATGCGCGCTCAGCCACGTGGCATATGTAGGGTGTGGGGTTCTGGACAGGTAGGTGTCAGCCGAACGAGCATTCTGCTAACGGGTATCTAATGTAGAAGGCCTGCCTTACACAGTGTCATTTCCAAGGTGTCTAGGGAACCTAGGAGATGACCACTATGACTCCTTTTGGGGTGGATATCTTTTTTTTTTTTTTTTTTTTTTTTTCTTACTAATTTACATTTCTGACATTTTTAACCTTTTTTCCTGACTATTATGGCCTGATATTTGGGGCTAAAAAGTCCCGACATGATCCTTTTCTGTTTGTCCATAATGTTTGCTATTGTAATGAATCCATTTGCTTTCATGGTTTTGGGACAGTTTTTGTGGTTTAATAGTATTGTTCATGAGGCCCAATTATGGTGATGACCGCATGTAAATGAGAGCCATATTTGACCATTGGCATAGAAATGTCATTATATACTTGATAAATACTTTTACACTTTATTCACAATCCGCTGAGGAATCGGATCATGATGGATCTTTTCAAAAACCTAAGAGGCTTTTACACGGACCGATTATCTGTCAGATTATGGAGGAAGAGCATTTGTATAAACTTTTGTTCCCAGTAATCTGACAGTGTAAAAGATGTCAGCAATCACCCAATGAATCAGCAAACACACGATTGTGCTGGTCCATCGGCACGGAAAATCCGCGTTCTTGCGCAGCGCGATCGTTATGTATAAACAGTGATCTGCTGTGCTGGAGCATTGATTTTCTATGAGGACAAGTGTTCACTGACTCGAT
Organism: Rhinella marina; assembly: GCA_900303285.1. Lineage (NCBI taxonomy): Eukaryota > Metazoa > Chordata > Amphibia > Anura > Bufonidae > Rhinella > Rhinella marina. The sequence continues at coordinate 165,325 of ONZH01028248.1, forward strand.
CGCTTGTCCCCATACAGCGGCGGTGATCTGACAGTGATCGGGAGCATCTGCTTCATTCTGTCAGATAATCGGTCTGTAAAAGGACCGTAACACTGGATAAATGGCTACCTTCCCTCTAGCCCTCCCTCTGCAGTATGCAGTGCTGGTGAATTATTCAGTCTGTCCTGTAAGCTCCAGTGGCACCAGGTGTATTCATAAGATTGAATGGTGAAAGATAACAAGTAGACGAAGGACAGCCTACACCCTACAGGTATCTATATTGTTTGAGTGTGTTGCTGAGAGACCCTTTCCCCACCCCTCCGCAAGGTAAAAGCGTGGGAGAGCAGCAAGAGGAGGAGTCGCCTCGACAAGGCATGAAATGCTGCAAGAAGACATAAGCTAGGAAGCCTGCAAGATTATAGCATTGAGCCATTTGTAGGAGGTGAATCTCGACAGCCTGTGAACTACGGACAACATGCACAGAGCAAAGATGGATACTGCCCCTTTTTATGTCACTGGCAACCTCTTGGTACTTTGATGCGCTGCAGGAAATATCTGTTGGATGAGCGTCAAGTGTGATCAGAATTACCACCTAATGCCAGAATGGTCATGGTTCTCTGCTTCGGAAGTAAGGAGAGGAATCGTTCTACATCCAGATCTCAGTCAACTTCACATCAGCCCCTCAATGTGCACCCAGATTTCTGGTACCCAAGTCCTGATCGGCGAAGTCTGCAGTGTGAGTGTCTTTTAACAAATTGAATTCGGTCAGTTTATGGCAGCATTGTGTGAAGCTGAGCACAGATTTAGATTTAGAGGTATTTATACTGGCTTTATGGCTTTGTTTTTTTCACAATCCATGTGATCCTTCATGATCCCATTGGGATTAGAATTGGGTTTGCTCACTGACTTACATTTGGCCCATCCAGATATATGTGCTCAGTATGCTCTACTGTTTTAATTGCCATTAAAATAAGCATTAAGACAAAAAAAAACCCTAAGAACGAAAGACATTTTGGAGGCTTGCAGTATTCTGCATGAGACCTTGTGTGTGCCTTGTGTTCTCAGCTCGGCCTGGTTCCCTGCATTCTTTCTTCTGCTTTGTTAGCGCTCTGTTTGTTTGACTGAACCGGTTATTTTAGTTGCTGAAGGACGTCACACTTCACATATCAGGTATCAGTGTAAAATCTGTCTCTGCCGTATTTGCACTTCATGCCTGACATACTGCTTACACTTTGCTGTTTTGTCTGCAGTTCAGGCTTGTGCTTGAACCTGATGGAAAAGATTTATGGATTCTTGTTGTCTACTTCAAAAATGTCACTTTTCCTAAAGAGGTCACTTTATTCACCATTACATGTCAAGGTGTTAGGGATGGCAGGCCTGGTAGGCCTGGAATTTTCACATCGTATACGGGGTAGCAGTCTCCTCAGCAGCGCAGAGGTCCAGCCTATGTTGTCAGTCTGGTCTGTAAAGGCCTGCACCAGTTCAGGTTACTGGTTGGGTTTCACTGGAGCAGTGTGCTTACTGTGTGCCATTTTAATGCTTATGTGACCTGTGCCTTAAGGTGCCTTTACACGAGACGATTATTGTGTAAATTATCATTAAATCGAGCAAAACTGCATGATTATCCAGCAGTGTAAAAGCAATTAATGATAGAGCGACAACTGACAATCGGTAGATTTCTGGTTCGATCAATTGTGTGGGCACAAAATGTTAATGTAAATGCAACAGTCTGCTTTACAAATCATGGAATATGCGATCGAAATTACGATTATTGTGAATGATGATCGGTGCATCTAAAGGGTCATTGTTGAAACGTTTACTGTTCGTCTCTCAGTCGTACCAATCATCGCCTCGTGTAAAAGTACCTTAGATTTGAGGATTAGGTCATGACCAGTGAATTGCAGTTCCATTCCTGCGTTTCTCAGGTTTAATACTCCCATTTTAGATGATCCTTACTGGATATAATGAGGCTTGTGCACGATTTTGTGTGTATGAAAACATCCGTTGGAGGGGGCAGCCTAGTGTCACCTGCGATGATACCCCCCCCCCCCCCAAATCTCGCCTGCTATTGGTTGCTCCTCTTGACACCGGATGTTTTAATCCACACATGGGGACAAGCTGCAGTGACGTGTGGTGACCAGAAGCGGCGCGAGGAGCCAGGTAAGTATACTCATTGTGAGGGGCCTGGCATATGGGGGACCCCTTTAAATAGGACCTTTCACCACTCCTGACATGCCTGTTTTAATAGATTCATGCATTCCCCATGTAATAACAATTCTGGAACATCTATTCTTATGGCTCTATGTTGTGCCATTCCTTTATTATTTGCACTAGAAGTTATGAATGAATTGCTATTAGCCTTCAGTAAGGGTACAGAGGGGAGGTAACAAGTTGGGGGTGTGTACCTGCACAGACTGAACATGACAGCACTGATTGGCTAGAGTCAGTCTGTGCAGGGACACACCCCCAACTTGTCACCTCCCCTCTGTTCCCTTACTGAAGACAAATAGAAATTCATCCATAACTTCTAGTGCAAATAATAAAGGAATGGCACAACATAGAGCCATAAGAATAGATGCTCCAGAATTGTTATTACATGGGGAATGCATGAAGCTATTAAAACGGGCATGTCAGGAGTGGTGAAAGGTCCTCTTTAAAGGGGTCCCCCATATGCCAGGCCCCTCACAATGAGTATACTTACCTGGCTCCTCGCGCCGCTTCTGGTCACCACACGTCACTGCAACTTGTCCCCATGTGTGGATTAAAACATCTGGTGTCAGGAGGAGCAACCAATAGCAGGCGAGATTGGGGGGGGGGGGGGGATATCATCGCAGGTGACACTAGGCTGCCCCCTCCAACGGATGCTTTCATACACACAAAATCGTGCACAAGCCTCATTATATCCAGTAAGGATCATCTAAAATGGGAGTATTAAACCTGAGAAACGCAGGAATGGAACTGCAATTCACTGGTCATGACCTAATCCTCAAATCTAAGGTACTTTTACACGAGGCGATGATTGGTACGACTGAGAGACGAACAGTAAACGTTTCAACAATGACCCTTTAGACGCACCGATCATCATTCACAATAATCGTAATTTCGATCGCATATTCCATGATTTGTAAAGCAGACTGTTGCATTTACATTAACATTTTGTGCCCACACAATTGATCGAACCAGAAATCTACCGATTGTCAGTTGTCGCTCTATCATTAATTGCTTTTACACTGCTGGATAATCATGCAGTTTTGCTCGATTTAATGATAATTTACACAATAATCGTCTCATTCATAACTTCTAGTGCAAATAATAAAGGAATGGCACAACATAGAGCCATAAGAATAGATGTTCCACAATTGTTATTACATGGGGAATGCATGAAGATATTAAAACAGGCATGTCAGGAGTGGTGAAAGGTCCTCTTTAAGCAGTGAGGGACAGTGTAAAGGACACTTATATTCTTTTCCATGATATTCAGATCAATATAAAAAAATAAAAACAATGTCCCTGATTTATCAAGATCAGCGTGTGCCATGCCGGTGTTGATGGGCCCCGTGCTGCCGGAGAAGGCATTTAATTTACTAAAAGGGAATCTGATGCTGAGACAAGGTCTTTTAATTCAAAATATCATAACTGGGGCGTTCTGGTTAGAACAAGTTTTCCTCTATCTACTAGTAGGTTATAATTCTTAGTTAATTTGCGATCTGACCCCTGGGAGCTTCACCAGTTAGCAAAAATGGTGGGATATGTGTGCACCATTTGAATAGATTGCTGGTCAAGCATGCTCACCAGCACTTCATTCATCTCTATGGCACTGCCAGAGATAGTGGAGTGCAGTTCGTGACTGCGTTTTTCCTATAGGCTGCCCAACTAGCGCTCCATTGAAATGGAAATCTGGTTGTCCCGCATTTTTGTGATAGGTTTCCCAGCTGTGAGACCCCCACCAATCTACCTGTTAACACTTATCCAGTGGGTAGGGGATAACTTGTTCTCACAGTAATACCACTTTAAAGATGCCACAATAACTTTGTGCTAGTTAATACACCTTTTGCAATATCTCCCAGTCAAGGCACTGAAGAATGACTTGTTATAAATGTCCTTATGTGTGCCTCTTCCTGGAGAGGGCTTGTGGGGGGCAGGTGGCACTTTGAGGGACAACACCCACTATCACAGCTCTGCGTACACACGGAATCTAAAGATAACATTTTTTTTAGCAAGTATTTGTGAATGTCAGTACTGTGCACACAGCAGTTTAGAAATCCATGAAAACGTACCAAGCAGGTGAGTTTTCATTTCAGGTAGCGTGAACTTGTCTCACACAGAATGTTGAAAAGCAGAATTGATTCAGTGTGTGAAAATAGTATTTTTGCCTCAAGCTCAACATAAGCATTGTAATTCTTCCCATGAACAAGTGTAGGAAGTTATGTTAGGTACTCAATGTTATTTGTGCATATGGCATGTCAAACCTCACCAAGTAAGATCTGTGTATGGGGTTTCTTGGCTTAACCTTAGAATAGACCATTCTGTGATCAGCAGGGATTCTGATCTCAGCATACGGGGGAAATTATATCTCTTTATGGAGAGTGGCTAAACAGCCATAGTCATATAAGCCAGGCAACTTGAATCATGACACAGGCCTCTCACCAGGTAAGCCAGTACTCTCTGCTCTGCAGTGATGAGGGGAAATCGCCCCAAAACAGCTTCCTATCATAGACAATGGGGGTGTATTGCTAGGATATGCCCCCATTGTCTGATAGGTGCGGGTCCCACCTCTGAGACCCGCACCTACAATGAGAAACGAGTGGGGAAATGAATGGAGGGCGCACTGCACATGCGCAGCCGCCCTTCATTCATGTCAATTGGGCCGCCGAAAATAGACGAGCGCTGGCTCGGCTATTTCCGTCTGCCCCATAGAAATAAATAGGAGCACGGGCCGCGTGGTGCGCTCCCATTCATTTCTATGGGAGCAGCGCTTGGTGGTGGCCGGACCCTGGGAAATCCGGGGTCCTCCAGCCACAGCGCTCCCCGCTCTGTTCTCCTTGTAGGTGCAGGTCCCAGAGGTGGTCCCTAGCGATCTGCCCTCATTGTATGGGATTGTGATTCCAAACTTGCAGCTCTGTGAATAAGAGTTAGTAATAAATAGTAGCAAGTAGTATTACTATGTACTACTATTACTATATATTTATATACAACCCCAATAAATTTGGGATGCTGTGTAAAATGTAAATAAAACCAGAATGCAATGATTTGAATATCTCATACCCATATTTTGTTTGTTCACTGTATATGGCAGTGATTTTTCAACCAGTGTGCCTCCAGCTGTTGCAAAACTACAACTCCCATCATGCCCAGGCAGCCTACAGCTATCAGCCTACAGAAGGGCATGGTGGGAGTTGTAGTTTTGCAACAGTTGGAGGCACACTGGTTGAAAATCACTGGTATATGGCATAACTCATAGCAGAAGTTGAAAGTGAGGAATTTTACAATTTCATGAAACTAGTTGACTCATTTAGAACTTGATGGCAGCAATGCACCTCAAAAAAGTTGGGACAGGGCCATTTATGATGTCTTTGATGCCCCTCTTTTAACAGTCTGTAAACGATATTCCTTCGGCACTCCAGCTGTTGGGAAACTACAACTCTCAGCATGCACCTTTCACTTCTATGGCAATTCAGAGAACAGCCAAGCAAGTGTGCATGATGGGAGATGTAGTTTCACAACACCTGGAGTGCCGGAGGTTGCCGACCACTGGTCTAGGGAGTAAGGAGACCAATTGCGGGAGTTTTAGAAGAGGAATGTTGTCCCATTCTAGTCTAATGTAGGATTCTGTCTGCTCAACCATCCTGGGTCTTCTTTACCGGATCTTTCGTTTTACGGTGTACCACGTTTTCTTTTGGTGAAAGGTCTGGACTGCATTCATACCAGTTCAGCACTCAGACTTTTCTACTGTGAAGACATGCTGTTGTGATGGATGCAGTATGTGCTTTAGTATTGTCTTGCTGAAATATGCAAAGCCTTCCTTGAAAGAAAGTGTTTGGATAGGAGCATATGTTGTTGTAAAACCTCTATATTCTGTTCAGCATTGATGGCGCCTTTTCAGATGTGTAAGCTGCCCACGCCATAGGCACTGATGCCACCACCATACCATCAAAGATGCTGGCTTTTGAACTGTGCACTGATAACAAGCTGGATGGTACCTCTGCTCTTGAGTCCGTAGGACATAACATCTGTGGTTTCCCCAAAAAAAAGATATTTTGATTAATCTGACCACAGAACAGTTTTCCCACTTTGCCTCAGTCTGTTATAATTTAGCTTTGGCCCAGAGAAGATGGCGATTTTTCTTAATCGTGTTGACGTATAGCTTCTTCTTTGAATGATACAGCTTTAGCTTGTATTTGTGGATTGCACACCAAAACTGTGCTCACAGACAATGGTTTCTGGAAGAGTTCCTGAGCCCATGTAGTCATTTCCAGTACAGAATCGTGCCCGTTTTTAATGCAGTGACTTTTGAAGACCCGTAGATCACGACCATCCAGCATCGCCCATTGGCCTTGTCCCTTGCGCACCTGATGTATTTGAAGATTTTATGTATTGTAGATGGTGGAATAATGTGTAAACAGTTTTTTTTTTCTCAGATTGGTGAACCTCTGCCTATTTTTCCTTCTGAGAGACTTTGCCTCTGTAACGTTTCAAGTAGATACCAAGCATCAAAGCCATCCTCTGCATTGAGAGGTGTGTGTTCATACCTCTGTGGACTAGCTGCCTTTACCTTAAGGGATTGTGTTACTGACTGTTTCTAAAGCAACCATGAAAGCTGATCGTGATCAGGAAGTCATATTTAGCTCATTCAGTCTACTTTAATCAGAGTTTCATAGTGAATTGAATTCAAGATGTGTATAAAACTCCAGCTCCCCTGTGTATCTGAATAAACACCTAGATGACATCAATGTTATAATGCTTTTACAGCGTTCTGGTGGACATTGCTAATAGCGATATTAGAGGAACTTACATGACAGACTCCATTTAACCTGCTGTTTAAATTCACATAAGGCGGTAACAGAGGCATAATAAAATAATAATGGTGCTACATTTATTTGGTCGCATTGATATAATTCTGCAAAACATAGCTAGAATAAAAATGTAGAATAGAGCCAAGATGTTATAGGAAGTAAAGCACACGTAAGCAGATCATTCAGTGATATAGCAATTAAGCGAATACCAAGAGGAAATTCTGTGCCGGATATATTCAAAACATTTAGTCATGGTACAAAAACCAAGTTAGTAATGCAACATAAGTTCTTTCCTTAAATGTAATCCGTTGGGACGTCTACTGTCCGAATGAAAGATCCAGAATGCTTCCTTCTTCAACACCCTTTAATATCACCTCCCTGCAGGGATTTCCTTATTTTTTGTTCCGTCGCATATGTACTGAAAACTTTGAGAGATCAGATATGAACAGTAATAAAGAGCTTGGCTGCATTTTAAATATTGACGTGGTTGAGGTTTTCTATATAATTAAATGTGCACAGGATAACATATACTAGACGCTGTGAGTTACAGTTAATGTAGTATTTAATGGGAAAGGTGGCAAGACTGTTTGAACCATGGAGGGTTTTGTTTGGAGTAATGTATAAACACATCTTACAACAAAGAGCCGTATCTATGGAGTGTGGCCTTCTCTTCAATCAGCTGATTGGTGGGGAGCTGGTTGTCAGACCCCCACCGATCTGATATTGATGATCTATCCTGAGGATAGTTCATCAATATTAAAATCCGAGAAAAACCCTTTAAGCATCATCTCTCGGCGTGCTTGGTAAGTACTGTGTAGACTCCCATTTCATACGAGTGCTGCCTTCTCTGCTCTGTTTACCTGCTGGCTGCAGCAATTGCGTTGATGGGCAGGTGTACTTACAAGCATCACCACTGCAGCTGCTGCAGCGAGCAGGTATGACCACTACCAGGCAACAAGGGAAAATATCACCTAGTATTAATGTGACCCTGCCTCAATGTATACCCTGCTACAGAACCCAAAATAAAAGGGCACCACCTTTTGATTGTGTGATCAATGACCAAGCACCACTGGCAGTTTATCCTTTGTCAATCTCAGCTCTATCACATGAAGTTTTCCAAGTCTTCCTTTTTCTTTTTTCTGATAAAGTATTTCGTCAGCCACAATACACTCTCCCCATAATGGCATCAGATTTCGCTCCCCAAACTGTGCTCACAAAATGATGATAAATGAAAAAGTATTGTCTATCATTGGTAAAAGATGTTTGTTTCTACATAATAATTTGTCAATTACTAGAACATGTAAATGGTCCTGCAACCTGTGCTGCTTTGGTGGTTTGAAATCTGAGGTAGTGGTAATAGAAGTAGTAGTACTGTGAGCAGTAGTACTAACGGAGTCAGGATCATTGTTTTAAAAATTGTATTGTGTAAATTTACCTTTTTATGAAGGTTTCTTCTCTGGTGTCAAAGATCGCTTCTGAAGATAGAAGGCTAACATCATAGTATTGTACATATGGTTGGTTCACATTTACATTAAGCTTTCCTGTCTGATCCATCAGAAGAACAAACATTGAAAAAAAGAAACATCTGTTATTGGCATCAAATGCCAGCTGCAAACGGAACACATTTCACTTGTATGTGTCATTCACTGATAGTGTTGAGCGAACTTGTGGTTTCAAGTTCGGCGTACAAGGTTCGGGATATCTAAGAATTCTGTTATGGATTCCACTACCACCGACCATAACTTATGGTCCATGATAGCAGAATCCATAACGGAATTCTTAGATATCCCGAGCCTTGTACGCCGAACTTGAAAACAGAAGTTCGCTCAACACTATTCACTGACTTTCATGCAAAAAAAAAAACCAAAACAAAGCAAGGCGCCATTCCATCATGTATCCATCATCAATTCACTCATTCAAGTTCAGGCATAAAACGGAGGGTTTTGTTTTAAATTTTTCTGTTCTTCTGATGGGTCAGAAGAATGGAAAACTCAACATAGATGTGAATGAGCCCTTAAATATCACTGAAAAAAAAATCTACGGACATGCAATACAAATACAATATTGAGTCTGAATAAAGAAAATATATCTAATAATAATACAAATTACATAACCTTCTGTTTGATTTCTAAACATACACTGCAGGATCATATCCTGTGTAAATGGATAGTTTAAAAAAAAAAAAAACATTGGTTACTTCCTCACAGAATAACAAAACTGAGTAGAACGACTTGAAGCAAAATTCTAAATCAGGTTGACCACATTTTTACATTTTCTCTCATAGCTCCCAGGCTCAATGGCACATCAAAGATGGAGAGGCGCAGGGATACAGGAGGATATGAAAGCTCGTCCACCCTAATGAGCAGTGAGCTGGACTCAACTAGCTTCTTTGATTCTGATGAGGATGATTCCACCAGCAGGTATGTAGATATTCAGGACTGCAAGGAAAGTACCAGAAATGAGGTCTAATGTGTCTTAAAACAGAGAGGTGAACCATTATTGTTGCTTAATGCGTTTCAATGACAAGTCACGTTTTTTTTCACCCCCATAAGAACATAGTAATGACTATGGTAGGAAATGGTTAAGTAAAATGTAGTTTAATTATAAGTTTCGACAAACTGGTGACTCTTTCTCTGGAGATCAGGGGTTATCAGTGGTTGAGGAGGACACACGTAAGATTTTCCTTTTGTGGTGGGTCTGTCTGAAGTGACGTGACAGCTGCCATATCGTAGTAAAGCTTGTGAAATCCTCCCAAATGCTACACACAGTCATTTTGGGCTACAGGTCTCGCCTCCATCATGTATGCCAAAGGACAGTGTCTTGTTTTTCAGCACACTGGAAAAAAATAATTTCCTGATACCTTTTGTTTAAACAAAGTTTTTTTTTTTTTCACTCATTTTAAGTTTTGCTCTTTATTATTATGGTCATATGGGATTTGGCATACACTTATCACAAACTTTAGTGAGGTAGGTGCTATGTGATTAGATAGTAACTGACCATGTAATGGCCAACTTACACGGGTAGATTATTGGGCCAGATATCAGGAACTAAAATTCGTACAAACACACTGAATTTATTTGGGGGGGGCGTGAACGATCATAGTAGCGTTAATCCGCATACAAAGAGAATGTCTGCAGCTAAATGAGCAGGCAGTGATATGGACCCTAAGGATTCGTTCATACTGGCAAGTTATCTTTGCCTGAAATTAGCGCAATTCACGATATAGCACATCAGCGCTTGTTTATCTCCATACACATGGAGCAGTCATTGGCAGTGTGTATGCCACATATACGTTTATTGTTGCTGGCAGCCCATCCATGTGTACATGGGGGCACTGTGCTGCCGACAACCAATGATTTTTCATACAAACTAGTTTTTGCTCTTTTGTCAGGTGGATTGCGGCATGTTTCCCTGGGGCGATGATCAGACAAATGAACGTTCATACCCCATCATCGCCCTATCTAAAAGGCCCCTAACACTAAGCTAATATGGCTAGTTGTATGGAAAGGAGGCATTTGCTGACCTTTTTCCTCTTATAACCTCCTATGTAGTACTTTATCATTCTAGACCACTAACAGAATTATCCCTTTAAGGCTTCATTCCACGTCCCGATCCCGCAAAAACACGGAAACCCGGACGCCATTTTGGCGACGGCACAATATCAGCCGGCTCCTATAATAGAAATGCCCTTGTTTTTGTTCCGTTTTTTTTTTTTTTTTTTTTTTTGCAGGGCCCGCAAAGTGGGGATGGCCGGACGGGCAACACTGTGTGCCGTCCGCATCTTTTGAGGCCCATTGAAAGAAATGGGTCTGCACGGCCGTTCCGCCAAATTTTTTGGAGGACATGTTATCAGGACATGTGAATGGAGCCTTACTTGCCTAAAAAAAGGAATATTTGAAATTTTAATGTTTCGCGCTCTTCAGACCTCCATAACCGCCTTTGACCACCACATGGAATGACATTAACCCAAGGATGGCCAACCTGCGGCTCTCCAGCTGTTGCAAAACTCCCAGGCTGCCTACAGCCACCAGCCTGCAGCAGGGGATGTTTAGAATTGTAGTTTTACAACAGCTGGAGAGCCGCAGGTTGGCCATCCCTGCATTAACCCCTTCATACACCATCCTAGACCACCAAAGATACAAACCACTAAAACTCTCTAAATCGCTAGGTGTATCACATGTTCAAATTGATCTCCATTTTGGGCACCAGTGTACTTAAATCCCTCGTGACCATGGGGTAGTTTATCTTGAGGGGAATTTTTTTGCTTTGAGTCTGTTCACGTTATTTCTGCGAACTCTTATCAAACATCGCACATTGTTTGATAATTCTTTACACACGCTTTTGTCCAGAGCTGTTACACCAGGTTTTGTGTTCCACTGCTTCGCTGAGGTAAGATGATTGTGACTTTCCCTCCCACTTTTCAAAAGTGATGAGAGGGGAGTAAAAATGCAAAAAGGTGCAAAGTTATAATATAATACACCATGTACCACAATTTGTGACTTTTTTGATGACCGATTTTGGTACAAATGGAATGATAAATTTACCACAAAATTAGTGTGACAATCAAACTTTCTGTGAAAAAGTAAAGTTTTAAAGGTTTCTTACTATATGGTGTGGATGCACCACAAAAGATAGGATGTATCCTATACTTTGCCGCATAATGTGTGTGTGTGTGGATAGATAGATAGATAGATAGATAGATAGATAGATAGATAGATAGATAGATAGATAGATATATAATAGTACAGACCAAAAGTTTGGACACACCATTACTGCTTTGCATACTCTTGGCATTCTCTTGAGAGCTTCAAGAGGTAGTCACCTGAAATGGTATTCCAACAGTCTTGAAGGAGTTCCCAGAGATGCTTAGCACTTGTTGGCCCTTTTGCCTTCACTCTGCAGTCCAGCTCACCCCAAACCATCTCGATTGGGTTCAGGTCTGGTGACTGTGGAGGCCAGGTCCTGACAGGGCACACCTGTGAAGTGAAAACCATTTTAGGTGACTACCTCTTGAAGCTCATCAAGTGAATGCCAAGAGTGTGTAAAGCAGTAATCAAAGCAAAAGGTGGCTACTTTGAAGAACCTAGAATATAAGACATATTTTCAGTTGTTTCACACTTTTTTGTTAAGTATATAATTCCACATGTGTTAATTCATAGTTTTGATGCCTTCAGTGTGAATCTACAATTTTCATAGTCATGAAAATACAGAAAACTCTTTGAATGAGAAGGTGTGTCCAAACTTTTTGTGTGTGTATATGTGTGTGTGTGTGTGTGTGTATATATATATATATATATATATATATATATATATATATATATATATATATATATATAATCTCATTCTCCCATATAGTAGTTTAATTTGTCATATGATTGTATTCATTCTACTAAATGTTATGTATGCAGGTTCAGCAATTCCACAGAGCAGAGCAGTGCATCTCGTCTAATGAGGAGACATAAGAGACGCCGAAGAAAACCTAAAGTCCCTCGTATCGAGCGGGTGAGGAGGCAATGTGCACTGATGATTATGAAATTGCAAGGGCAAAAAGACGAGGAATACTACTGCTGTGAAGATGTGGTCTGACTGCACGGCAGTGGAATATTTTATTGCCTGCTGCTGTCATGCAGTGGCCGTCAACACAACATATGGTTAATGATGACTTTTTGCAGAGGCCGTAAAGATGGCGATTTGCCGAGTGGTACTTTTACCATGAAGCCTACCTACAACAGTGTCTGTATTCGGCTGACCATGCAGTACTGTGGTGGAAAGCCGTGATATTTAAGAAGCTGGAGGTTTGCGCCAAGACCCCCATTGATTTACCGGAACAAAGAGGCAGGAGAGCTCAGCTGATTGCTATTCTACTTTGGCTGTGATTAGCTTAGGCTCATGCACACGACCGTCTGTTCAGTCCGCACTTTGTGGATCATATATAGACCCATTCATTTCAACAGGGCCGCAAAAGATGTGGATAGCACACTGTGTGCTCTCTGCATCTCTGTCTATTCCATGGCCCCGCAAAAAAAAGTTTTGCAGACAAGTATAGGGCATTTCTACAGGAGCCATGTACACAGACCCACAAAATGGATCCTGTCGTATGCATGAGACCTTAGTTTCACCCTCCTTAGAGAACCAAACACAGCAGTATACAGCACATAGAAAGTGTACGGCCTATACACGTCTTACCCCATATCTCCAACGATATTCTAAGCCAATAACAGGCGAAGAGGTACTGCACACAGCAGTGACGTGCCGTGTGACCTCAGTGGTTACTGCCGTCATGAGGAAGCAATAGGGGAAACCATTGGCCACAACTTAAAGGGAACCTGTCATCTCCAAAACACCCCCTGAACTAGAGTAAGCGTTGTATAGTGTAAGTGATGCTGAATCCAAATATGTAAGTTTTACCTTCATACTCACTTCCATTCTGACGCTGTGCTCCCACAAACCTGAATTGCACTCACTGGACTCTTCTTTGAGTCCTCTCCATTATGTGAGTGAGCACCGGAGTCCAGTGAGTCCATTTTACTGCTGGTTTGTGGGAGCGGAGCGTCAGAATGAAAGTAAGCATGAAGATAAAAATTACATAACCAGACTCAACGTCACTTACACTATACACCGCTTACTCTAGTTCACGGGGTGTTTTGGAGATGACAGGTTCCCTTCAAAGCATGTGATTTTAATGGAGAAGGGGGCAGAAAACCGCATTGACTACTTAAACATTACCGATAACTGCCTCTTCTGTCTTTCAGTCCTCGTCATTCAGCAGTATAACAGATTCTACCATGTCCCTGAATATAATCACTGTCACTCTGAACATGGGTGAGTATGTCCAAGACATCAGTCTCTAACTGATTCTGACATTTTCTCCCAAGATCTATTTAATAATCTTTTCTGTATATTTTTTTTTTTTTTTTTTTACATTAGAAAAATACAACTTCCTTGGCATCAGCATTGTTGGCCAGAGTAATGAGCGAGGGGATGGAGGAATATACATTGGCTCCATCATGAAAGGAGGAGCAGTGGCTGCTGACGGCAGAATTGAGCCAGGAGATATGTTACTGCAGGTGCTTACCGTAGTCTAAGGATTGCTGAAATTTGGGAATTGTTTGGTAGAGGGCACAAATGTGGGGGTCATATTACAGTCTACCCATAGTGTTTCAAATGGTTCTCATTTTTGCAGGTCAATGACATAAATTTTGAAAACATGACCAACGATGATGCCGTGAGAGTCCTTAGGGAAATTGTGCACAAGCCGGGGTAAGTCCTTCTTCTAAGCATCGAACTATAACTGTGGTGCTCCCGTTGTCACCATGCTTTAATGGCACATAGTAGAATTTACCTGAATAAATTTGTGTGATTGATCTTAAAATGTCACTTCTTAGGTTATTTATAACTTTCACTTTAGTGTTTACGAGAAAACTGTGAGGGAATTTGTGCGACTACACAGTAGACCGGTTGTATTTTGCACCATGGCATGCACCATAGCCACAGACAATACTCTCTCCTGTTGTGGGGAATAATATAGGCATAATCACTGATCGCATGGAACGCTAATAGACTATAAAATCTCAAATTTTATTGTATCTTACTAAAATAATGGGGAAAAAACAACAAATAATGGCCCTAGGTCCTAACTCGGACCTATAGGGAGTGCAATCCTCAGCCACCGATTTATTTGATGGTGGAATCCTGAGAAATGTCACAACCTACTAAATTAATTAAGGTTAAAATACTTGTAGGTTTATTATGTTATGAACATGATGACTATGTTCCATTACTTTGTATTGATCTGGATATGTATCATTCATAGACCTGTGAGTTCCCTTCTGTGAATTATCTTCTGTACTGTTGTGGAAATTCAATAAACATACAATTATAAAAAAAAATACTTGTAGGGTACTGGAGTATACCAATGAAGAGTCTACAGCAGGGGTAGGGAACCTCCGGCTCTCCAGCTGTTGTGAAACTACAACTCCCAGCAAGCATACTCGCTCTGCTCTTCTAAGAACTCTCATAGAAATGAATGAAGCATGCTGGGAATTGTAGTTTCACAACAGCTGGAGAGCCGGAGGTTCCCTACCCCTGGTCTACAGGGTAGCTACCCTGTGTGTATAAGGCTCTATTCACTGACCCAATCCAGACCTAAAAGCCCTGAGGGAATAGACCTTGTAGGATATGGTTGGTGGTAGTGCGCCCTGCGTCTGTGGGCATTCAATCCACGCTGTCCAATACAAAAGGGTCCCCCTAGCTATGACTTAGTCAATTCAGCGCCATTCATGTCTTGGGTCAAACACTGCTGTGCTGTGCGGTCTATTTGTGATGCCTAATACGCTCTGCGATACTTGATGGGACCCTTCCGCTGATCATTCTCTTTGTATCATTCATTGTTCCATTGCTGCAGTATACAGTTGCCGCGAGAGAGATCCCTTTGATGTCTGGTGTTTTGACACCATAAAAGGGGCGGCTGCCTGATGATGGGGGCAGCAGAGGGGCGGGATGGGGCCGGGAATTTCCGTCCAGTCCGGCCCGGGCTGCAGCCCTATGACAGCCACACCCCTTAGGGGAGGTCCGCTGTGTATTTAAGGAGGCAACATCAGCGGCGGCCCTCTGCCGTCATAGCGCCGGTGCCACCACCCGTAGACAACGGGGGCTGGCCCTGTATATGTTTGTTTGTTTGGGACAGTGTGCTGCTCCTGATGAGTCCATAGGTTTATGGTGAAACGCTGAGCACAGGTCTGGATTGGGTTTTAGGTCTGGATTGGGTCAGTGAATAGAGCCTTATACACACAGGGTAACTACCCTGTAGACTCTTCATTGGTATACTCCAGTACCCTACAAGTATTTTAACCTTAAAGGGGTTGTCCGAGTTATGAAAAAAAAAATATAGCACTGTAAATCTGATGGGCAGCAATATATAACTAAGTTAAGCAAGTTTTAGGCAAAAAAAAATCCATATTTCCTCATTTCCCTGTTCTCTTCTGGTCTTTGTTTACATGCAATAACAACAATCTCAGCCCCTCCCCCTTCTTCCCCCCCCTCTCTGCAAAGGGAATGAATACAAGTGCTGAGTGACATGTCTGCCTGCTGGAATACTTAGCAGCATGTTGTATGTGTAGGACTACAAGTCCCAGCTGTACAATGACACTGCTGATACACACAGGAAATTCTCCCTACCTGTTCTTGTACAATAAAATTCCTCTATAGCTCCTTGCCAAGCATTTGTCTCCTCTCACTGCTGCAGCTACTGTTTGTTCTAAAGCCTTGAGCCCTCAGTGTGTTCTGGCTGAAGGGGTTAATGTTTTATCTGAAGGAAACCAGGGAGAGCAGATAGCAGCCCGGCAAAGAAAGGGGGCGTGGCCAGTGACGTCTCGTGTACAGACTCTTATCTGAACTCTGAGGCTTGTGAACGAAACATCATAGACCAGGGAGATAAGGTGACATCACAGGTCATGTGACCCTGAGTCAACTCTGAGAAACCAGCAGCTTTGGAAACACAAAGTATATGGGAAAGTTGTTATACCTGACAAGTTAGAAACATACAAAGAACAAAAAAATAACTCGGACAACCCCTTTAATTAATTTAGTAGGTTGTGACATTTCTCAGGATTCCACCATCAAATAAATCGGTGGCTGAGGATTGCACTCCCTATAGGTCCGAGTTAGGACCTAGGGCCATTATTTGTTGTTTTTTCCCCATTATTTTAGTAAGATACAATAAAATTTGAGATTTTATAGTCTATTAGCGTTCCATGCGATCAGTGATTATATTTATTAAGGGACGCAAACCATTTGGTACATTATTCCGTGATTGGAATAATATAGGCTACTAAACAACCCCGTTCTGTACCTGACATTATTTCTATAAAAGGGAATAAAATCACCCCTAAATTTCAGGCACATCGTATAAGATGGGGCACTTTAAACTTTGGCGTCTGTAATATCCTCCCACCTATCGTCCCCATTGGGGGACCATGTGTTGCACCCATCATCCAACTAAGAATTACTTTTGGACATAGCATAGATATAGATGGAGCCGTTTGTTAGCTGTTCTTGGCTAATTGTCTTTCAGTTGTGTAGCCTCTGAAGTAAGGTTTGGGGGCCTGTAGAGTTGGGACATTATGAGGCACCCTGCATGGTCCCTAGTAGATGCTCTTGTTTTAAGCACCCTTGTCTTGTTACGTTATATTCCGTATTCAGAGTCCTTAAATAAATAGCGTTTTAGAAGTTCATCATGGGGTTGACCTGTTAAAGACTCTGGGTACGCCCAACTAGCGTAAACACTGCAGGTTTTCTGTAGTGGAATTATGTGTAAAAACTCCGGTGTTTTACGTTTAAACAAATCTCATCCCCATGCTGTGTAAGAAATTGACAGTGTTGGGGTCCATTCACACATCCGCAAGTGTTTTGCGGTCCTTCAAAACACGGACACCAACCATGTGCATCCTGCATTTTGTGGACCGCACATGGCCGGCCCTGTGAGAGAATTGCCTATTTTTGTCCGTGGCTGTGGACAAGAATAGGACCTGCTGTTTCTTTTTTGCAGGCCTGCAGAAGGGGACTGCGGGTGCGGACAGCACGCAGTGTTTTGTCTGCATCTTTTGTGGCCCCCATTGAAATGAAGGGTCCACACCGTTCAGCAAAAATTGCAGAATGGATACGGACTCATTCATACAGTCGTGTGAATGAGCCTTAAATAGACCTGTGGTACAGATTTTAACTCCTCAGCATGTGAATCATTGCTGCTGATTTTCACCCTAAATTGTACCCTATGAAATCATGGGAAAAGCCACCAGCTATAATAAGACTCATGTTCTTCTCTTTTGCAGTCCTATTACTCTTACTGTCGCCAAGTGCTGGGATCCCTCTCCTCGTGGTTGCTTTACTTTGCCAAGAAGTAAGTTCCAGAGAGTAACAGCATCTCAACCTCATTCACTACTTTTTTTTTAGCAAAGTAATCCATGTTTCTTTAAAATGAATGTCCACCCTTGATACCTTTTCTCCTGTTTTTTTTTTCTTGGTATATGTTCTGTGCTTTTGTTTTTCTGGTATAGAACACCAAATCCCCCTGCATGTAATATAGCATGCTGGCTTCCTACAACTGCCATATTGTATATTAGAGAATTGCCTAATATAATGTAATTTTGAGAATTTGTAAATATTTGGCTGGTTTTTGTGTTTTTTTGTTTTTTTTTATTTTTTTTTGTTTTTTTGCAATGTGCAAAATACAAGCGCATACTATGAGGGCACTGTGAATGACAGAATTCCATTCACAGAATTCAGAGAAGAAAGAACTTGAGCTGTATTATCAACCCTCTCCTTACAGAACAGATCCAGACATAGCATTAGGAAATTCCTCACAATTCTGTGTTCTGCTTAATATTGTAATCTCTGTTACTCGTGAAACATGCACAAGATAGCGGTTGGCCTAACAGGCATTTAGGCAACAGCTATCTATTGCATATGGTAGGGGCATAGGACAGCACCGCTTCTGGAAATGGGAGTGTACACAGTACTTATCAAGTATTATGCTTAAAGATGTTTTCCAGGATTTTAATATTGATGACCTGTCATCAATATCAGCCTGCTGGGCGTCCGACACCCAGCACCCCTGCCGATCAGCTGGTTGAAGAGAAAGCTGCTCTTCATTGGAGCACAGCCTGCAGGTAAACAATGAAGGGAAGGTTGCGCTCGCACAGAGCGTAGCTTTCTCTTCAACCAGCTAATGTTGATGATCTACCCTGAGGATAGGTCATCAATATTAAAATCCCGGAAAACCCCTTTAGGACACAGCCGCCACAGGGCTCCCTGAGTTAAATGATTTATGATTTTCCTTGACACGCTCTCTAAAGGCAGCTGATATGGGAAGAAACCTTAATTTGTGCAGGGGAAAGTTCTAGGTGTCTGTGTAACAGATGTCATACAGTGGCATGTCACACCCTAATATAGATAGATACACACATTTTTTTACAAGATTGTGTTGGATGAAATATCATAGTCTGATATTCCATCCTCTGTTTTTTTTTTTTTTTTTTTTTTTTTTTAAAGTGGTACACCGGCCAGATGGAGGCCATAAAGCCACTCTTTTTTTTAGCCTTCGTCTGATACTAGAAGCTTGTTGACTAGTTTCTGCTTCATGTTGCTTCCCATCAGGTGAACCCATCAGGCCGATTGACCCAGCTGCTTGGGTTTCTCATACAGCAGCAATGACTGGTACCTACCCAGCCTATGGAATGAGCCCATCGATGAGCACAATTACTTCAACCAGCTCCTCTATAACCAGTTCAATACCTGAAACTGAACGTAAGTGTAATAGCCTCAGTGCTTCTGTTTCTCAAACTGAAATTGATTTTTTTTTTTTTTAGTCATCAAGTGTCTAATTTTTACTTAAAAGAAAAAATAAAGTACCAATTCTCGTGTCCCCCTAATAACCTTTTTGTCTCCTTGAAGGCTTTGATGACTTTCATCTGTCCATACATAGTGACATGGTAACAATAGTGAAGGCAATGAGTTCACCAGAATCTGGTTTGGAGGTGCGGGATAGGATGTGGCTTAAAATTACCATCCCCAATGCATTTATTGGTAAGTAAGGTATCAGCAAGAATGGTGATTTACAGAGGATGCACAAAGTATATGCTTAGTTACCTTCACCCCATGCCATGACCTTCACCGTATATATTTAAAACACTGCATTGAGATTTAGTGATTTACACTTGTCATTTTTAAATTAATTCCTGCTCTCGAGGAATGTGTAATTCATTAATTTTTCTGTTTATCAGGCTCTGATGTAGTAGACTGGCTGTATAACCATGTGGAGGGCTTCACAGATCGCCGGGAAGCAAGGAAATATGCTAGCAATCTTCTGAAAGCTGGATACATCCGCCATACAGTCAATAAAATAACATTTTCTGAACAGTGTTACTACATTTTTGGAGATCTTTGTGGTAGTATGTACCTATCCAGTATCCTACTTTTTACAGCTCATGTGGTTCTTGCATTTTATGTACTGTATACGTCTCTTAGAACAGGTTTTGGTCTCTTTTTATATTAGTACTTTTAAGTGGTTCCCGCAAAGGGCAATTCTATTTAGTAGGTAAATGTATGACCACTGGGGGCCCTACAGTTGGAAACCCCATCATTTCTAAAATGGAGGTCTCAAATACCATCCTTCTCATCATGCTACCTCGGAGGAGGAGTTTGAATGGAGCACCTGTCAAGCATGTGTGCTGCTGCTCCATTCAAAGTCTTTGGGATGTTTCTGATAGAAACAACCAAATGCTAAAGGTATATGGACAGACTTCCCTCTACTAGTGATGACAGACATAACATAAGCTACTCCTACACTTGCACACTCAACCTGGCCATCTCCAAATGTTCATTAGGTGGCTCCACAGTAAGCAGAGTGCCTGTTGGCTTCATTTGAAAATGGGGTTTTCATGTTGAGACAGTCCCTTTGACTAGAAATTAGAGAAAAACATATCTCCACACTTCGAGTCTTTAGAGTCAGATGTGCGTTACCAGCAAGGCGGTGAATACAGTTAGAGTGAATCATTGGGGTGGTTTTGAAACTTGAAAAACTGGAATGAATAAAACTTACTAATATACATTGTAAAAAATGTGACATGAGCACCTCCCCCGTATTGGATAAGGGGAAGGCTGCATCCACCATGATAATAGCTGTATTACTATTTAGACTTGAGAGCTTACATTTTGTTGATACATCCATCAATAGTGTTGAGTATTATGGGGTGATGAAGGGCAGTAAAGCACTCGTTGGTCTTTACCCAGCACTAGCTCTACTAGCACATCCACTGCTCTCTGAACCATGTGTTTAACTGCAGCATTAAAGGTTTTCTTTTTGTTTTCCTCCATTTATTAGACATGGCAAATCTTTCCCTAAATGATCATGATGGTTCCAGTGGGACATCCGATCAGGACACGTTGGCTCCTCTACCACATCCCGGAGCTGCCCCTTGGCCCATGGCTTTTCAGTATCAGTATCCATTGCCTCATCCTTACAGCCCCCATCCAGGATTTCCAGAACCTGGGTATAGCTATGGAGGTGGCAGTGCCGGCAGTCAGCACAGTGAAGGTACGTAAAGCAGGTTAGAAACATTATGCATTGCAGTGTTTTTGCATTAATCAGTAGTACAGTGTGTGCACATGAGGAATAACACTATTTTTGGCCATTGTATTACTAGTATCTGGCATTTATTTTGCAGTTTTCTCTGTGCATAGTAAATGTCTAGTTTGCAGTTCTCTCACACCCAGTGGGTGGAGAGTAGCTCCCATCCACAGCACACACAGAAAGTAGAGGATAATCTCCTTCTTAACTCTCTCACAGTCACTTAGCAGCCCCAAGATAATGTAGAGCATTACAGAAAAGTACTGACCTATATGATTGTGAATGAAGAACTTGTGCTGAGCTATAACTTTTCCTATGTAGCAGTGCAGTATCTCTTTGTCTGTGCCTGTCTCCTCAGCACCTGCTCACTCATCCCCTCTCCATAGATTTGCATCTTTGACATATGTAATTTGATCCTTCTGCAGAGATGATGGATTGGGAACTAGACATTTCTCCCTGATAAAACATATTACAAACTTCTACTATTAGTGTATACTATTGGTTTATGCAAAGTTAGTGATCATTTAAAGGGAATCTGTCACCAGGATAATCGCTATTAAAGTAAAGCCATGGCCTAATAGCACTTAGTACCTTATTTCTAGATGTGCCTTCCAGCAATAGGGGGGGAATTTATCATTAGGAGAATATTTGAAGTCAGTTTTGCTTCAGTCTGTGTTGGAGTACTTTGTTCCACATTTATCAAACGTCACAGGTTGTTTGATAAATGTGGCTTGTCCTTAAACCTAACACTTCTGCCTACAGAAGCTACTCCACTTTTCCTACTCCACCCTCCTCCTGGAGTGAGATTGCGACTATTTTGCGACTTTTTTTAAAAAGTCACAATGATAAATCTGGAGTGAAACTCATTAACATAGCTAACCACACCCACTTTTCCACCCATATTACAAACTGGAGTGAGTGGTGTACACATGCAAAAAGTCGCAAAAAAGTCGCAAAAGCCCTATCGTGCGACTTTTTGAAGACAGAATTCTGGAGTGAAGGTGTGATAAATCAGGGCCTAGATGTTTTCTATCTTCTGAAAATCCAGTTTATTTGGTATGCAAATGAGCCAGTAAGGTGCCCAGAGGGGCGTCACTCTTGCAGGAAGGAGCCCAGGCACGCCTCCTACATCACATACAAGCCATAACTCCGCCCCCTTTTCCCTGCTCCCAGCAGGAGGGCGGGCTTGGGTACTAGCAGGAGGCGTGGCTTGGGCTCCTTTCTGCAAGAATGACGCCACTCCCGGCACCTTACTGGCTCATTTGCATACCAAATAAATTGGATTTTCAGAAGATAGAAAACATCTATTGCTGAAACAAAGGCACATCTGGAAATAAGGTACTAAGTGCTATTAGGCTAAGGCTTTACTTCAATTGTGATTATCCTGGTGACCGATTACCTTTAAATACTTTGGTGCCTTATTAAAGCTAAAAATTCAGGTTCTATAATATTCCCTCTATAGCATGAGAGGTGGAGATAAATGAAGTCACTGACATCTATAGGGGCAAACAAATTAGTGACTTCAATTTCAGAATACAAATTGGTCATCCAATAACCTTTTATTACCACACCTGATTTTGCAAGCTTTGACCATTTCACTTTAGTCTTTAATTTTCATCACTTCCATCCTTTCTGGAAAAATGAAAAGTACATTCTGATTGGCTGATATAGGTAAAACTAACTCTGTTGATGCACTATGTATTTTTATTTCTTTTTTGTCTAAAATATTTTTCATGTTACAGGAAGTAGAAGTAGTGGCTCCAACCGCAGCAGTACAGAAAAGAGGAAAGACAGAGACCCTAAGACTGGTGACTCAAAATCTGGAGGGAGTGGAAGCGAGTCAGACCACACTACACGTAGCAGTCTACGAAGAGACAGAGCAGCAAGTGAACGTTCAGTACCAGCAAGTGAACACAGCCACAGGAGCCACCACTCCATAGCCACACAGCATCCGGAGCCACCATACACACCAGTCTTATGGTCCTCCAGGGGTTCCTCCTCTCTATGGTCCTCCAATGATGATGATGCCAGCACCACCCCCTGTCATGGGCCCTCCAGGAGCACCACCAGGCCGCGATTTAGCCTCTGTCCCACCTGAACTCACCGCTAGTAGACAGTCCTTCCGCATGGCTATGGGCAATCCCAGTGAGTTCTTTGTGGATGTTATGTGAGCAAAATTTACAACATTGGCCCTGTTTTTAGCAATTTTTGTTTTCTGAAAATTTTCTAATTATTTACATCCTGTTACTAAGTACGGAAATGGAGAGGCCAGCACGATTCCACTGAGATGTATGTGTGATGTTCGCGCGGACCCTCACACTTGCCACTAATCCTTGCACCTAATCTATCAGACCCTGCTCCAGACTGTGTGTTTGTGCAGAGGGAGGAGGCTGGCCACATCCTTGCCTGGTTGCTTGGCTTTTGTAACAGATTGATTTTAACAAATTAATATTGCATCTGTTTAAAAAAAAAAACAAACGCCAGTTATGGGAATGGATTTACTCTTTGTTTTGCTTTTTTTTTTTTTACTTTTTTTCCCTTTACAACTGTGTTTCTTTTGTTAAGCAGCCAAGAATTCGGGGGTCTTTGACTTTCTCTGAGCAAGTTGCCAGTGAAAGTGCATGACCCTCAAGTCGGAGGGTACCCCATACCTTGGACATATCATGGCGCCATTGTATAGACGAAGAGAATCCATTGCCACAGGAAGACGACCGATTGGAGTGAAGCACCACAAGCCTTACATTTTCATAAACCACAAAGAACATGCCTATTTTTGCCTTTGGAGTGCCATGGTTTTTTCTTATTCCATATATAAACTGATGTACATCAAAAACCTCATACACTCCATTCTACTCTTGCAAAGATTTTAGCCCTCGTAGCTCCCTTTTTTTTTTAAAGGTACCTATTTTTGAAGAGTAGTAGGGGTCTTAAAGTACATCATCATGTTTGTGCATCTTTCCTGTCAGGGAGGCCTGCTATTTTTTCCCCATATTTTATGAATGTGTTGCAGTATATTGCACATCATACAGACAGCAAAAGAACTAATACCTCTTTTCAGGAGCTTGTGGTTGTTGTGTAAATTGTAAACACTACATTGCTGTTTTTGTATTATATTATTATTTTTTGCTATCACCGAGGAATGGTGCTAAGATGGGGACATTACACATTTTATATATATATATATATATATATATATATATATATATATATATATATATGTGTGTGTGTTTTTTCCTAAAACCCATAATCCATTTGAATCTTTCCAAGCCCCTCCCCTCTCAGCAACACTATATAAAGGCACAATTGGGGCTAGTGGCAAACTGACTGTACTTCCACTGACTTTTTAACTTTTTTCTCAGAGTTTTCATAAATAATAAAAAAACTGACCGGACAGTGCAGAATGGCACAATTTTTTGAAAACGGATGATTTATTTGCCTTAGCATCTACCCAAAGGGAGACTTGTGTTGTGCACAAGGCCTGCTCCCGCTTTCTAGGCTCTTGTAGTGGACTGATGCATTGCTGCAAAGTGGGTGTCTGGGAGCAACACACATGAAGCAGAACCGTGAGCAGGAGCGTTTTCATTTGTTTGGTTTTTTTTTTCCCATTGCTTTGTTGCACTGAGATGTTTCTGCTGCAATAAATCTACACACATTTTATGTCGTGTCTTATGTTATTGTGGGAGAGTGGCGAAAATATTTGTTACAGAGAAAATTTCTAAATCATGAACTCCTCGTGCTCTTGAGTTACTAATGTTTACGGTATTTTGCTACATATTACTACTGGCGTATATACCTATTTCACACTAGACTACACTTTTCAATACAAGAAGATCCATGTGGTGGTGTTTTTTTGTTTTTTTTCTATGTTTTTTTCTATTACAATGAGTCACTGATCAACTTTCTATGGCTTACACTTGTGCACATTGCAGATATATGTTCAGCGTTTCAAGTATACACCACAAACTGAACACAGCCTAAAAATCAAATCAAGCTAAATTTACAGTCCCATATAAGAGCACAACCGCCGCCAGTCACAAGATAACAGAAGGTATTCAAACAATGCCCATGCTGGGATCAGTAGTAGTATGCTGATATTTCACCGCTAATACTTTGTGCAGTCAGTAATAAGAATTGATCACAGGATGAAGCCAGTAGGTGGGACAAAACAGAAGCGTTTTCAGTCATAGGATCTCAGTACTGAAAAGGAAAAACGCAGATGTGAAAGTAGCCTTACATAATGGAAATGGATCCTGTGCACATGCACAGCAGTCCTCACAATGTATTGCAAAGCTTTGAGCGCTGACGGTGGGGGCAGTAAATAAGTGATCTGGACTCCTTATCTTCAGTACTACTCATGTATTACAGTGGATAATACTTTGTGACTAAGGTCCTTTTACATGTGCAAATTATTGGAACAGAGATGAGCGTTCATAGAAACCAATAATTGTCCTGTGTACATCTTCCGCTGGCACCAAAAATAATTTCTGAACAGGGATCTGCTGCCCAGAAACCATTAATTTGTATGGGGTGGAGTAATCACAGTAGCAATTTCTCATCCCCATTCAGAGGAAAATAATTCTCCAGTGACAGTCAGGCAATTATCAGGAATGAACAGTTTGTTCCTTATTGCCTGTAAAAGCAATTAAGCATCGGAGTTATAAGTGTGACTGGTGTAATTCAAAAAACCACTCTACCGGCACAATGCCACCATTTATTCCGGATCCCAGTATAGTTAGTGTATCTCTGGTAGACTGCTCCTCTGCCGGTACAGACTACTGGACTTACCTGCCGCAGATGTGAACCTACCTTGACGTGATAAGTATTTTTTGTAGCTTTTTTTTTTAAGGCTATTTAGCTCATATCATTTTAACACTGAAACAATTGAGGTCTATGGGAAAAAAATGCCTGTTTGTCTTGCGTTTAGTATTTTTGGTAAAAAAAAAAAAAAAAAGTGGCAGACAATGCCAGCAAAAAATGCACCAAAAGCCCTCAAAAACACTGGAAAAAACAGTGTGACCCCAACCTGCCAGTTGACATTTTTTTTTTTTTTGTAATGACTTTGACAACCTTTGATCAGTGTTGTTAACGAGAACCAGTCAGATCCCTTATGCTGGCCTTGGAGGACATCATAGTATAGTGAAAGGAACACAGATTATAGGGGACTGTCACTCATGAGGTAAAGGGGTTGTCACAAGATTTCAACCTCCTCTATATGCAGGATTAGGGAAAAGTGAATTATTGGTGAGCATCCGACTCTCACCAATCAGAAGAACAGGGGTCCTGTTAGGTCCCTTGCACACGAGCGTGTGTCAAGCACCGAGCTCCCAGCACTGACCGGGGTCACATAGCATTATACTGATTTATAATGCTATGTAACCCTTACAGTTCTAGAATGTATTAGATTACATTGACATAATGCTGTCTGTGTTATCCAATATATTCCAGAACTGTAAGGGTTACATAGCATTATAAATCAGTATAATGCTGTGTGACCCCAGTCGGTGCTGGTAGGTCAGGACGGGAGCTGCGTTGCGGATTTACTGCGTGACACGCTCGTCTGCAAGGGGCCTGAATGTGAAGTAGTTTTTTTGAGAACATTCATATTAAACTGCGCAGTGCAGGGGTAGCAAGGAGTCAAATGATATTCACAATATGCAGCTCTCTCTGTCTTCCATCTGTTGATTGACAGGTCTCTCCCTATGCACATTGTAGTTAATTTACATACGAATTTGTATATATGGCATTGGGAAAAAAAACCCCAGAACCTATGATGGCAGTGTGAACAGAGCATTACCTGTAAATATTGCTTTTTGCTAAATACAAAGATGTCGTTTTTTTTAGTTGTGTGAGATCTAGTGATAATGTTCTAGTGATTTGTTATATTTCCCTTGTGAAAAGGCATCCTGATATTCACTTTTAGGGCTCATGCACAAAAACGTGTTTTGTTTTTTGGCGGCCCACATGCTGAACTATTCACTTCAATGGGGTCGCAATAAAAATGAAAATGACCCCATGGGCATTCTGTGTCCTCATGGCCTTTCTGCAAAAATAAAATTAAAATATATATATAACCTGTCCTGTTATTGTCTGCATTACGGACAAGGATAGGGCTGTTTTATTAGGGGTCGGCTGTTCCACAAAATGCGGAAAGCACACAGCTGATATCCGTGTTTTGCATACCACAAAACACCTAATGGTCGTGTGCATGATGATCCCTTATGAGACTAGGTTCACACCAAGTTTTTGCAGCCTATTACAGTTTTCTTTTTTTTTTTTAAGCAAATTAACTGTTAAAACTGGATGCCACAGGACTCCTAAATGATATGGGCTGCTTTTTCTGTCCAAAGAGCTTCATATTTTAAAGTTGTTAGTTTTTATTCTAATTATGGAAAAAAAACTACATTCAACAGGATGCAAAACGTGATGTGAATAGGATCTAGCAAAAAAAACAAACACAAATGACTCAGTGTGCATTGTGTCCTCATGGCCATTCCGCAAATAATAGAACATGTCATGTTATCGTCCGCATAATGGACGAGGATAGAACTGTTCTATTAGGGGCAGGCCCTTTCGTTCTGCAGAATGCACACGACCGGTATCTGTGTTTTACTGCAAAACAGCCAACGGTTATGTGCATGAGCCCTTAAAATGCATTTTCCACCATAAATACTTGTAGGAGAATACCTAAGGTATGGAACATTCTGTAATTATTTTTTCTTTTTTTTATAGATTCTGTATATTTGAGAGTGTCTGTATGTCTCCAGTGAAATTTGGTAAACATGGAGACACATAGACTAAGGCTCCATTCACACGTCCTGTTTTTCTTTCCTGATTCGATCCTGATTTTTTCAGAACCCATTGAAATGAATGGATCAGGATCGAATCAGGAAAGAAAAACAGGACGTGTGAATGGAGCCTAAGGGTGATCAACCTTTTCTGTCACTGAGCCATTCCCAAGGGCTGCAATAAAACCTAAAGAGGTATTCCTATCTAAGACATTTAAGGCACATCAAAACTATATGCCGTAAATGACTGATGGATTCAGAACTCAATATACTTTCTGGATTGCCAAACAGGTCAGGATACCCCATGGTACCATTTATGTCTGCCCCAGAACTATGTGAGCAGCTGCACACAGACAAAATTGTTTGTGTCCAGATGTTTGGAGGCCACACAGAATGATGCTGAAGGTTGTGCACCAGATTTCTATGGGTGCTGTACACAGACTCATACACAAACATCTGTTGCGCTACTTTCACACTAGCGTTTTTTTCGGATCCGTCATGGATTTGCAAAAAACGCTTCCGTTATATAATACAGCCGCATGTATCTGTCATGAACGGTTCCGGTTGTATTATGTCTTATATATCCAAGACGGATCCGTCATGAACACCATTGAAAGTCAATGGAGAACAGATCCATTTTCTATTGTGTCAGAGAAAACAGATCCGTCCGCATTGACTTGCATTGTGTCAGGATCCGTCTTGCTCAGCAACACATCGCGGACAGAAAAACGCTGCTTGCAGCGTTATTCTGTCCGCAATGGGAGCGCAACCAAATGGAACGGAATGTATTCTGGTGCACTCCATTTCGTTCAGTTTTGTCCCCATTGATGGATCTCAATAGCAGAAAGGGAAAACGCTATTGTGAAAGTAGCCTAAAGTAACATTTTCTTTATTGATGGTCTTTCCTCAATATGAGATTGGTGGGTGTCTGACTTCCATCCCGAAATCCCTGCTCATCATCTGTTCAAAAAGACCATGGCGCTCCATGAGCTCTTAAGCCACTTCCTAGGCCATGTGACATCACGTTTATTGACCACATGGCCTAGGCGCAGCTCCGTTCCATTCAAGAGAATGGGGATGAGCCGCAATACTAAGCACAGCTGCGATCAAGTAGATGGCGCTGTGCTTGGTAAGCTGCGAAGAGGCCGTGCTGCTCATTGGAGCTCAGGTAAATGCGGCTGCTTCCTCCAACATCTGATTGGTGGGATGCCGGAAGTCGGACCCCAGATGATCTCATGATGATGTGTCCTGGGGATAGGCCATGAATATGAATATCCCAGAAAGCCCCTCTAATTTTAAGCACGGGAATAGTTATAAATTAAAAATTGACATGCAGACTTCCAGAGCAGTAGCAGTTTGGTCAGGGTCCATCTCCCAGCACCCCTGTCGATCAGCTGTTTGAAGAGAGCACAGCTCTCACTTGAGCGCTGCATTCTCTTCACTGTCAAAATCGCAGAGGCGAGCAGGTGTAATTGCAGCTATTCTTCACATTCACTTCATTGGGAAAGGGCAGATGGAGTGTAAGTGCCTCTTCCCATTGGGACAGAGGAGCTGAGGTTACACCTGCTTGCCTCTGTGATGTCAACGGTGTAAACAGTGAAGAGAAGGCAGTACTGACACAGCTGAATAGTGGGGATGCCGGGATTCAGCCCCCCGCCAATCTGATATTGATGACTAGAGACGAGCAAATCGACTTGGGATGAAACATCTGAAGAGATACCTGTGAGCCAAACCAGAGTTTGGAAAATGTTTTTTTAAAGTAAAAATAATTTATGAAGTTATTACACCAAGTCTCGCGCTACGGCACGAAGTAATAACTTCTGCACATCAGAGCCAATACATTCTAATACTGTATGGAGCTCTTGTTCTGTACAGTATTCTAACGAAGTTTTATGCGAATCAACTTTGGATGTTTCATCCCAAGACGATTCGCTCATCCCTATTGATGATCTATCCTAAGAATAGGTCATCAATATAGGAAACCTCTTTAACACTTGGCGACAATGGGCGTACCGGATTCATCTGGCACTAGGTACTTAAGTGCATACAGGGTGTACGTACGCCCTGCATGTAAACCCTCCTGCTAGGTGCAGGGGGGGGGTTACTTTGAATATGCGGAACCTGGTAGTAGACTTTCTCGTCATCCTAACTGGCAAACACTGCCATCTTGTGGCCATTCTGGATATAACCTGATTCTATTCTTCCTGCCTAAAGTTGAGTCTGACTGGGCTACAACCCTATTACAATATGTGACTGATCTGCAACAATAGAGTACACTCCTATTAACCCTTTGTTTGCTCACGCCATTTAATATGTCCTCAGCTATGGACAAATATCTTAACTCACTGACAGGGCTAAAATCAAGAGAAATACTAGAGCTACCATTACTGTCACTCCCCCAAGTTCTTCCACTCAAGGAAACCTGAATAAGCCACTGAAAACAGGCTTGAAGTCCTCAGTGACTCGGACATTCCACACTTGACCCTATTCCCTCCTTCAAGCACTTCTCTCCACACATCTGAACATGATCTGCAAGACCCAGCTCACCAATCTCAAGCTACAGCAGTTGACCAAGAGGTCTCCAAATTGCTTCTCACACTCTATGATAAATGTGTTGAAGTCCTATACACCTCTATAAATAATGTGCTGTCCCAAATCACCTTCAACACACCAAGGACTGGAGAGACAGAACAGAATTAGTACACGTAATGACAAAATAGCCATGCTACAGAACACAACCTCCCAACAAGAGACTCAAACTTGTGTGCTCCTGGAAAGCTTGGAGGACCTGGATGACAGAAACAGAAGATGCAAACTCTGCTTTACTGGAATTCCCAAAACTATTAAAGGCGAGTAATTATTCCGCTTCTTGTCTCACAACCTTATGCAAGCCCTAGACCTACCAACTTCTCACCCAATGCCACCAATGGAGAGGGCTTATTGCCTGGATAAAGAACAATCTAACTCTCATACCACTCCATGCCCTACCATCGCTAAATTCTTTCACTTCTTGACCAAAGAAAGTATTCTTCCTAGCTATAGTAAGAAAACATCTCTGAAGATAAATGGCCTCATCCTGGTCATTCAAGATTTTTCATGTCATTGGCTTTTAAACATAGGGCTTTCTCAGAAATTTGTAAGATCAAATTGACAACATCAAGTTTAGATTGCAAAATCATTTTTGAGAATCCATCAGCGGCTAAACGTCACTTTATCCCAGAGAGCTGAATGTGCATCCGTGGAGTGGATCCTCTTGTTTTATGTTTCCACTAAGAAACTGAAACTCTTGATACCTGTTGCTCTGTTACTAACTATGCCTACTAGGCGCTTATCTTTAAAGAGTAACTAAACTTTTGTATACATTTTTGTTAACATGTCCCTAATGCCCTAATAACACTTTTTGGATTGTACTTTATTAATGTTGTTTTTGTATTTTTAATACACTTTTCCCTCTCTAAAGCTTAACTGTCCCTGTGCACTTAAAGGGCTTGTCTCATCATAGACAATGGGGGCATATCGCTAGGATATGCCCCCAGCGATGGGACCCGTACCTTTTCCAGAACGGAGCCCCGCAAGATGGTGGCTGGAAGACACCGGTCCGGCCACCACCAAGCCGGCTCCCCATAGGAATGAATGGGAGCATACTGCGCATGCGCGGCCCCCACTCCCATTCATTTCTATGGAGCTGACGGAAATAGCCTGCGGAACCTGCACCTAAGACAATCCTAGCGATATGCCCCCATTGTCTATCATGAGACAACCCCTTTAAAATCTACTTTTCAGTACACTGCTGACTTGGGGCTGCAGCGCATGGAGTATGGGCAGGAGTGCATAGTGCTGCTCCTGCCCATGCCCCCGGAGTATCAGGGCTGATTCTAGCTCGTCTGCTGCCTGAGGCAAAAATTTGAATGGCGCCCCCTCCCATTAAAAAATAGTATGAAAGCCAAGTAGCCACCGAACTCCAAGACTGTCCTGCAGTACAGATAATGTTATTGATATCACCTGCAGTCCTATGTAACATCAAAGATAACACACTGATAGCTCTCTGAGTACAGATAATGTAGTAGATGTTACCTGAAGTCCTATGTAACACCACAGATAACACAGTGATAACTCTCTGAGTACAGATAATGTAGTAGATGTCACCTGCAGTCCTATGTAACGCCACAGATAACACAGTGATAACTCTCTGAGTACAGATAATGTAGTAGATGTTACCTGAAGTCCTATGTAACACCACAGATAACACCGTGATAACTCTCTGAGTACAAGTAATGTAGTAGATGTCACCTGCAGTCCTATGTAACGCCACAGATAACACAGTGATAACTCTCTGAGTACAGATAATGTAGTAGATGTCACCTGCAGTTCTATGTAACGCCACAGATAACACAGTGATAACTCTGAGTACAGATAATGTAGTAGATGTTACCTGAAGTCCTATGTAACACCACAGATAACACAGTGATAACTCTCTGAGTACAGATAATGTAGTAGATGTCACCTGCAGTCCTATGTAACCCCACAGATAACACAGTGATAACTCTCTGAGTACAGATAATGTAGTAGATGTCACCTGCAGTTCTATGTAACGCCACAGATAACACAGTGATAACTTCTGAGTACAGATAATGTAGTAGATGTTACCTGCAGTCCTATGTAACATCACAGATAACACAGTGATGGCTGAGTACAGAAAATGCAGTAGTGTTACCTGCAGTCCTATATAAAAAACACAACACTAGTGCTGATAATGTAGTAGTGTTTCATGCAGTCCTATGTAATACCACAGATAACACTAGTGTAGATCATATGGTAGTGTTACCTGCAGTCCTATGTAAAACCACAGATAACACTAGTGTAGATCATGTGGTAGTGTTACCTGCAGTCCTATGTAAAACCACAGATAACACTAGTGTAGATCATGTGGTAGTGTTACCTGCTTCCTTAATGTGCCTCCCTGTGCCTCTCCCACAGACTCCATGGTGGCGGCGCTGCCTCCGTAACCATGTACTATACCAGGATTAGCTGAGCGAAGCAGGCACAGGCAAGAGCCTGCTCCACTCAGCTAATCCTGGCATAGCACATGTTTATAGGGTACCCATCTGCTATGCCTGCATTTAGTAATACTCCAGGGGCATGGGCAAGAGCAGCAATATGGAGCCAATAGCAGTCCATTAAGGGGAAGAGCTGCTTGATCACACACCCTGGACCCAAACAATGCACCACAAGTAATAAAAAATGGCAGTAAAAAGAAAAAGTAAGGGTTCATTTATTAAGTATTAAGGGGGTCTTAATACTCCTGTGCTAGCGGCGGATGCTCAATAGTTATGTAGAGGTGCAGGTGCCTGTACGTAACTTTGGTGCTTGGCTCTGCTGGCCGTGTAACATGGTTTAAACCAGTGATTTTCAACCAGTGTGCCTCCAGCTGTTGCAAAACTACAACTCCCATCATGCCCAGGCAGCCTACAGCTATCAGCCTACAGAAGGGCATGGTGGGAGTTTTAGTTTTGCAACAGCTGGAGGCACACTGGTTGAAAATCACTGGTTTAAACTATGCCAGCTCCCCTGCTGGTGTAGTCTAAGAGCATTTTCCACACCATAAACTGGCATAGAAAACTGTAAATGAGATGGGCCGGCCCGCCCTTTTCCCTGCCCACACCCCGCCCCCCTTTCTGCCACCTATGAAAAGTGGCGTGAGCGGGGAAAAGTTGCAGATTTTGCTGGAAAACCCCTTTTTGACAAAATCTGCACCTTAAATATGCCAAAAAGTGGCTTATATTTTGTAATAAATGACCCCGTATGTTTGTACCGTGTTTCATAATTCCCGTAGACTTATAGCCATTCTTACCAACTTTCTGGGAACGTCCCAGGGGGCTCCCAGAAAAAGGGGAGAGCTCCTGGACTCCGAGATAAGTTGTCAGATCTCCTGGGATGTACATGGAGAGTTGCTTTCTCCTGGTAAGCACCCCTCCATGGACTGTAACTGTGTGTGGTGCAGGAATGCGACCAAACATGCAATCAAGGAGTGCCCAGCCAGGAATAAAAGGCAGTGCACTGTAGGAAAGGGGCAGTGCAATTTAAAAAGGGGAGGTGCCTAATAATTTAGTTGTATTCTCCTGGAGACCAACTCATGAATGCTGGCAAATATGTAAGGCCAGCACATAGGAACAAGATGCCTGTGTTATGCCCCTCCCCCTCCTTTTTTGCGGTTTTAGCTGTACGTTTAGTCATTGGTCAGTGAAGCGGTCTGGACTAGCGAGCAGTAACCCACTAGATTTGATGGACAGCATTTCAATGGGAAGGGTCGTCTATTTAGGTCTGTGCTTCAGCACAGCCTGGGTCCATTTGAAGAGAAGATCCAAAGCGCCCCCCTCCTTCCCTTATTGTTGCGGCATGGGCAGATGGGCAGACTAGGTCTATTCACATTATTCATTGTATGGTTTTAGTGGGCTTAAGTTAGGGATAACCAAGCCCTTGGTTTTATTTTGGTAAAGTTTTTAATTATTTATTACATTTATTAAATGTTAATTTATTGGAAGCCGTGATAAATACTGCAGCCTTTAGGCTACTTTCACTTCCAGTGTGAAACTACAACGTGGCCGAGGCAGACAAGCGGAGAACTGACCGGACACATTCCCAGTCCGCCCCTGCATAAGAATGCTGCAAAAAATGAAGTAATGACAAAACATTTCAGTGCAGGGGCGGATTGGCCATAGACCTTACAGGGAAATTTCCCGGTGGGCCGATGCCCAGGGGGCCAGCCAGTGGAAGTTTTTGGAGATGTATTTTGTGCTGCTGGCAGTATTTTGTGGTGGACTGCGGTATTTGCCTCTGTTGGGATGGTATAATGGGCCACAATATGGTATAGCTGACCCTATCTTCCATAAATTTGGACCCTACAAAACTGGGCCACTTTTTAGTATTTTTTCCAGGGCCACTTTAAGTTCCCAGTCCGCCCCTGTTTCAGTGAAAGTAGCTTTGTGGATGTATTATACTGTGCCCATAGAACTCTAGGGGCTCATACTATACTGTAATTTTACACAGTGCCACAGAGCGAAATCATGTAATGCTCCATTAGAAATGTCTAGAGGTAAAGCCAACCAGAGCTCTGCTTTCATTTCTGAATCTGTTTTAGTAAAATGAAAGCTGCAATGTGATTGGTTGGTATGAGCTACACAGACAGCTTTTCTAGTACAGTTTTGTGCCCCTCTGTGTCCATAGGTCTGTCATACACACTGGTAGTACAAATAGGTTCAGGGTTGCCAACCAGAATTTTTCTTTTTTCTGGACAACTTATCTCAAAATCACAGAATATATAAAACATCTCCTATATTTATGAATATAATACACAAGCACACGGCAAGCAAGCAACAGGCTTGGCTATGTCACGTGACATGGCCTGATCCGTCAGGTGACAATGTCCAGCGCCATCTTCTAGTGCGCGTGCGCAGAGCTCCCCGCCTGTCACGTCTCGGGAGTCGGCAGCCAGGAATGTAACGCAGCTGCGCGATGACGTAAGCACTGCGGAAAGGAGCGGGTGGGAGGAGGGTCGGCCATCTTCCACTCTCCTCACAAGCTCTGGGATTGAGAGCAGGTAAACGGTCGATGACAGGCGAGATTTCTTGTGCTGTCTTTGACGCCATTATTCTCGGTGGGTTCTGTGTTGGGTAATAGACTGGCAGCGTTCCGCGGGCGCCGGGTGTTACTGTGAGTTGCGCTGTATAATCCGCATGTATTTTCTTCCGCTCGGGGCCGGCCGCTCGTGTCATGTCTGTTCCGCCGCCTTTGGGGAGTAAGGCTTGGAGCCGGGAGGCTGCAGGGTGTGCGGGTGTGGTCGCATCCTCGGCCCTGTGTACGGCGCAGCCATCACCCGCCAGCTCCGCCCTGCCCTGGATGCATCAGCCGCCGCCATAGCTGATCATTCATAGATCACTGTCCTCTGTCTGCCGATTCGGTTGTGTGGTTTTGTTTTTTACTATGTGATCGTTACTCACAATGCGTCAGCGATTTTACACTGAAGGAAGTGCATCCCCAATGTGTGTGATCGCTTCCACAGGTCTCTGATCCGTTAGGGTGTGTACAGTGCCTTGTGAATGGCAGCTGTCACCTCCATCACCCCCTTTGTACAGTGAATGTTCGCTCCACCCATTGATGGGGTACTGTCACCAAGGGGCATCTGTGTGTGTCCTGCCCTGGTGACCGGCAGAGGATGGTATTGCAGTGTTGGGTGTGTTACTTAAAGGGGTTGTGAGACTTACTATATTTATGACCTTTGCTCAGGATAAGTCATCAATATCAAATTGGCAGGGGGTGATATTGATGACCTAAGAGCAGGATAGATCATCAACATTGGAAACTGGGCAACTCCTTTAGGCTCCATTCACATGTCTGCAAATGGCGTCCACATCCGTTTCGCAATTTAGCGGAACGGGTGCGGACCCATTCACTTTCATTGGGGCCGCAAAAGATGCGGATGGCACACAGTGCCGTCTGCATCCGCACTTCTGGTCCTCGGCCCTGCAAAAAAATAGAACACGTCCTATTCTTGTCCGGATCCACGGACAAGAAAAGGTATTTCTATTATAGAGCCGGCTGTGTGCGGTCCGCAAAATGCTGGGGGGAAGCACCCAATGGCAGGCGGGGACGAGCCTCCCTAGCATCACCTGTGACGTGGGTGCCGAGGGGCCCGGGTGTATGGGGAGGCATTTTAGGGATTGGATAACCCCTTTAATCCTGTCTACAAGATCATTGATGAAGAGATTAAAGAGAATTGGGCCCAGCATGGGTCCTTGTGGTACTCCATTTACAAAGACTCTGTTCTCTGTCCCGTAATCCTATGTAAAGGTGATGATTATTTTTCTCAGATCTTGGTCCTTGTAGTCCACAGCTGATATCTGACTATGCTTTAGTTCTCTTCATTCATTGGTCCAGGCTGCAGAAGGGGGTGTGTCTCTGACTACCACAGTATAGGCACTGTAACTAAACTAGTCAGCTCTGCTATAATGGAGCTGCACTGAAAACCGGCCAAGGAGCAAGGTCTGAGGATGATAAATGGCATGTCAGTGACCTTTATATGGGATCTGGAACGAGAAATGTTAATTTCCGATCATTACACCTTCTGTAACCAGCTGCAGGTTGAACGCTCATTCTCCTGACAGCTTTTTCTCCCGTCTTCTCCATACATGTGCATACTTGGCTCTGTCAGGAGGCCTCCATACACATTAGATAGTAAATTTGGCATGTCCGGCTAACTTTTCTCTTAAAGGGGATGTCTAGCTTCAGCAAATGGCATTTGAGCATGTAGAGAAAGTGAATACAAGGCATATGCTAATGTATTGTGATTGTCCATATTGCTTCCTTTTCTGGCTGGATTCATTTTTCCATCACATTATACACTGCTTGTTTCTATGGTTACAACCACCCTTCAATCCTGCAGTGGTGGCCGTGCATGCACACTATAGAAAAAAAGCACCAGACTATGTGCACTACCTTGGTCCCGGCCACCAGAGAGGCTGATGCTTATTCCTATAGTGAGCAAGCACAACCACCACTGCTGGATTGCAGGGTGAGTGTAACCATGGAAACGAGCAGTGTATAATGTGATGGAAAAATGAATCCAGCCAGGAA
The DNA here is from genome assembly GCA_900303285.1 of Rhinella marina. Taxonomy (NCBI): domain Eukaryota; kingdom Metazoa; phylum Chordata; class Amphibia; order Anura; family Bufonidae; genus Rhinella; species Rhinella marina. The sequence goes on from ONZH01028248.1 coordinate 202,857, forward strand.
AGGAGGCAATATGGACAATCACAATACATTAGTAAGTGTCTTATATGAACTTTCTCTGCATGATAGATGCTTCTTGCTGAAGTGATACAACCCCTTTAAGTATGTGGGGGCCTTTACTGCCAAACCTCCCAGTAATTTACAGGTGATAGCTGGGGGTCCTACAAGGGATACTTTAATCCACTTATTGTCAAAGGACCCCCATAATATAGGGATTGTCCATGGTGGAGAATATCTCTTTAGAAAATGGGAAACATGGGGAGTGGAATATGAAATAATCAGTAGTGAACAAAGATGACAGAAGTCAGGTCGCTGAAGACTGCGGCCATAAGGACCTCCTCCGGGTATTCTAATGAAACAGTTCTGCTTCATCTATCATACAGGTAAGGTGCCTGGTATGTAATGGGTCCTGTCTCAGTCGATAGTGGCCACTACTATGGTGGGGCTTAGGAAGGAAAGACTGGTAGGGTGGATCCACCACCAAGTACAGCGCTGTGTCAGTCCAAACCCCACTCACAGCATAGGAAAATCTGCAGCGTGCCCAGTTTGTAACACACACCCGTTAATCAGGTAATAGGATTTTTCATGTGGGCGCCTAAATCATCGTTTGCTGGTAGCAGATCATGCCATCTAACCAACACTGCTGCCGACAATGTGGGCGAGCGATGACATACTGCGGAGGAGATCGTGGCATGTAATAGCAGTGGTCTCCTCTACTGATGAGCAGGCGGTTGTCAGGAAGGAACGCTTCCTTCCCAATGATTATCCTCTCCATCGGGTCATGTAACGGAGCCTTTAGGCCTCTTTCACATGAACGATATGAATTGTGTCAGGACCTGTTCAGGTAAAAAGTGATGGTTTTGCACAAAAGTTCAATCCGTTTTTTGTGATTGTCTTCATTGTGTGTTTTTGTTTTTTTCCCCACACAAAAGCAATTGGTTTTTAATGCATTTTGTACACTTGTGAAGAAAAACTGAAGAATAACAATCTACATCTCCTAGCATCCGGATGTCTTCCGTTTTTTTACACAAGACCCATTCACTTCTATTGGACCAGGGCTGTGTGAATAACGCACAATATAGAACATGCTGCAAATTTTCCTGAATGCAGAGATGATCAGTGATAAACTACGCTCATGTGCACAGCCCCATGAAATAAATGGGGCAGCATTCAGTCCAGACGCCATGTGCTCACTACACGCATCGGACCGGATTAATTTCTCGCGAGCGATGTTCTGCCCGCATGGCGGGCCCTGTGCGCACACCTCATGCAGAAGATATAATACGGCACGCATTTCTTTACTTTACCTTTATTTGTGTGCATGCAGCCTAATCCTTATGCAGAACAGCGACATTTCCATTTATTAATGTTGAGTCATTGCCAATATCTGACACAGGTTTCTGTGGATTTAAATAGGAAGCCTTCAGTCTGGTTGTTGGACTTTATCTTCACTTATCATGGCCCGCAGCGTTCTTGTAGACGTGTATCTCAGCGAGCAGACCAACTGTTATGTGGGTAGTCGCCATCCTGGGCACCCGCCCTAATATTCAGCAGATTCTGCTGGTTTATAAAGCAATATTCAGCTCTCTTCACATGTTTTCTTCCATTAGACAGATACATCCAACATGTGCCATGATATGTCACTCTAGGGTCCTGTTAAAAAGATGCAGTGGGAGCCATTCCTGCACATATGGTGAATGTTATGCACCAGTGTGAACAGAACCTAAAGCGTCTCCTCGGCCCGCAGTCTCCTCGGCCCGCAGTCTCCTCGGCCCGCAGTGATGTCGCTGATGTGCAGCAGATCAGACCTAATTTGTACCATTATAAACGCCATCATTTGGTTAATATAGGATACACACTACATATGGTGCCCATCCCCCCCCCCAAACCCCCACCCATATCTAGAATTCCACAGGCTGTAGTCATTCTCATCTGGAAGGCTTTATTTTTCCCCTGTACACTCTATTACTCGGCGTGCAGCTGTAAGCCCCCTGCTCGTGTAAGCCATGTAATATGATCTATCGGTTGTGTTATTTTTTTCGGCATGCACTGTTTTGTCAGCTCAGCACTTCCAATTCCTGAGCAGTTTCCATAGAGAACAGTTTCCTCTGAATTCAGCAGTTTCCCTTGAATTTGATGGGTGAGGATCCCTGCCTCTTCCTTCCTCTTGATGCTTGCAGGCGAGCAGAGATTGCTGACTGTTACTGGTCATCATAAGACTGTAGGAAGCATCCTCCTGTGCCAGCTCATCTCTGCCGCCTCCGCTGATTAAGTGCCTGAAGGAGCTGGCCTTCTGTGATGAGGCTGCCTGCTCCTTTATCTAGTCTTTATAGATGTGGAGGAGAAATGGTCACTAAAGGTAGGAGGTCGGGGCTAGATGCAGGGATGGATGGACGTCTGTCCTCACTTGCAGGAATCTATAGGACTAATGTGTGTTTCTCCACATGTACATTCTGCATTTAGTGTTACATTTATGCTCGGTCATGTTGATTGAGACCTCCCATCTTTTCCCCCAGATCTGTTGTAAACATCATGGGAAGAGGAGACTGAAGCAGATCCACCATGATCGGAGGGCTGTTCATCTACAATCACAAGGGAGAGGTCCTCATCTCCCGGGTGTACAGAGATGACATTGGGTAAGCGCCATTTATCTTGTGTATGCCTTTCCTTAAAGGGTTTTTCACCAAGGCAACCCCTTTCCAAAAGGAAGCTGGTGTTGATCGACCTGGATCCTGCCCATCTAGCCCCCGTGATCAGCTGACATCACCTTGCAGGATTACACAGCCTTCGTGGATGAGCTGCGACTGCCGCAACGGGGTCCGAGATGGGGCATGTGGTCAGATGTTATCTCCGAGTGGAAAGGCGTCATTACCTGCAACCTTAAAGAGAGAGTTTCATTCTTAAATATGATAGTGGTAACAAATAGGGAAATCCAGGTACACTTAGGGAGAGGCGATTGGGGCTCCATGGTGTACTGTACGTATACGATCATATATGAGTTATGTTTAACCAGTGAAGAGATTGTGCCAAACAGGAAACCTGCGCAGGATGCCCGCACCTCCTCCTGCTGTGCATTAGACTGCGGTTGTGCAAGCTTTACGCTGACGAGGTGCAGTTTAGTGTTTGTTTTTTTTATGAATCATAAAAAGTCATGTTTTATATTTTTAACTTGTGCACGCAAGAGATCAGGCACATAACAGTTTTTGATATGAATAATTGAAATGGCACAGAAAGTGAGGTATGTGCGTACCAGAAATGTGGCACACAGCTGGAGCAATTAATGTAAGGCTCATGCATACGACCATATGTATTGTGTGGTCCACAAAACAAAAAACACAGGTGACATCCATATTCATCCATTATTTATTTTTTTATTGCGGATCCATGATAACAATGCCTGTGCTTGTCCGCAAAATAGACAAGAATTGGACATTTTCTATTTTCTTGGGGAATGCACATTGAGTCGTTTCCGGTTTTTTTTTTTTTGTGGACCCATTGAAGTGAATGGTTCTGCATACGGACCTGTAAAAAAAAAAAAAAAAAAACGGAAAGAAAATATGTTCGTGTACATGAGCCCTAAACCTGAGTTTCAGGAAAAAGTGAGGGGTCACATGTGAAGTGAAATCCTTTCCTCATTACCCAGTAGGAGCGCTTGTGAGACAACTATGCATCTTGCTGTATAGCCTCTTTCACAGGAGGGACACGGATTGTGTTAGGATCTGCTCAGGGAAATTCGGATGTTTTTGCACTCAATTTCAATCAGTTTTTTTCTGTGATTGGGTTCAGTGTGTACTTTTTTTTTCCTATGCCGATTGCATGTGTTTTTCATGCACGTGAAGAATAACAATCTACATCTCTTAGACACCATCAGTGAAAGACACATTGCATCCGGATGTCTTCTGTTTTTCATGCAAACCCCATTCACTTCTATGGAACCAGAGCTGTGTGCAAAACGCACAATATAGAACCTGCAGGGTTTTTGTTTTTTTTTTTCCCCTGAACGCAGAGATAATGCATGAAAAACTATACTCTTGTGCAGAGACCCAATGAAATGAATGGTTCAGGCTTCATTCCGGATGCTGTCTCTTCACTACATGCATTGCATCCGAGCAGCAAACTTGCTTGTGTGAAAGAGGCTTAATAGCGCTTCCTTACCTCCGGTGCAGGATAGTGGATCGACAGGAGGTATAAAGCAATTGCTGGATTTTTCCCGAGTGTCTTTACTCTCTCTCTGACGTCTTGCGTTTTCAGTTCTTTCAAATAGATTGCGGATTTTTATTTTTGCAGCTGTGACCTTTTTTATGCATAGAATACAACTCTATAGGAGGTACTGAAACTGCAGATTGTGTATCTCCCATAGGGTTAGATTTGTTTTGCTGGCATGTCACTGGCTGCTGATCCCTCTTGTGATGTATCCTGCAATATCACATTTGTCTTCCATGTGGAGGATCATTTCAGTGTATTAAATCTGTCGTCCCCTGGCGGACATACAGCTTCATCTGCATTGTACTGTTCTGCATCTCTCTATACATTGCATGTTTTGCCTGTTTCTGCTCCCGCAGTTTCCATCCTTTCTGACTGTTGAGTACAGTTCCATGAGAAGACTTTGAAACACTTGAGTAGAAAACTTCCAGATTGCGCTGTGTTTGTGTGTTTTCTACGTATTTTGTCATTTGTTGGCATTGCCTTTACCAGCTTTAACGCTTTTGATTTTGTAATGCAGGACAAGCAGCGCTTCTTCCTTTTCTTCAAATATTACAAATTCTCATTAAATGTCCCTATTGTAATGACTAGTCAGATAGGACTAAGGCTACTTTCACGCTGCCGGATCAGGCCTGCCGCAGTGACATGTCACACAGTACGTACATACATACACATAAACATACACACACATATAGACAAACAAACACACATACATACTTACATGCTCCCGGCAGGTCTTCGGAGCGTCGGAGGGACAGGACGGCTCGCACAGGTGACGATTCCCCACAGCGCCCTCTGCTGGGCGCCTGGTGGAATCGTCATCTGTGCGCGCCGTCCTGTCCCTCCGACGCTCCGAAGACCTGCCGGGAGCATGTAAGTATGTATGTGTGTTTGTATGTCTATATGTGTGTGTATGTCTGTGTAGCCGGATCCGTAATGAACTCCATTGAAAGTCAATGGAGGGCGTATCCGGTTACCATTGTGGTCACACCAGACGGATCCGCCCCCATTGACTTGCATTGGGGCTCATTCCGGATCCGTCTTGGTGCGGATGCCTGGACCGGAGAGCAAACCGCAGCATGCTGTGGTTTGCTCTCCGATCTGAAGATGGAACGGAATGCTTTCAGGAGCATTCCGTTGTCTTCAGTTCAGTTTTGTCCCCATTGACAATAAATGGGGAAAAAACCTGAAGCGTTTTATTCCGGTATTGAGCCCCTATGACAGAACTCAATACCGGAATTTTAAAACGCTAGTGTGAAAGTAGCCTAAGCCGTTTGTACAGCTTGACTGCAGCCTTGAGCTGAACAGCCGAGTCATATGAGGCACAGGAACAAAGCCGACTTAATGAGATGCCCAGGCAGCGCTTGCCAAGCCACCAGTCTCATTACTCAGTTCTTTAGCTCAGGGCACTGAGAGTAAGGATGGGGCCCTCCAGTGCTGTAGAATGCGGATGGAGAAGCCCTTTAAGGTCTAGTGACTATGCAGCATGCATTGCTTCGAGGTGCTGTACTGTGCAGTCAGTCTTCGGTGTGCATCCTCCTGGGTCTTTGCTATAGTGTGCTATGTTCTTTTAGTATTTTATTTCTAACCCTTTCTTTCATTGCTGTCACTGTCCTTTTCCTTGCTGGTGCCATCTCTTTCCATCTCATCACTTCATTGGCTGCTGTAGCAATAGGTAAGATCTGTTACTGCTGCTGCGACTTGCCCCTTTGTGTCGGCTGTATGTCCCTGTGCTCCTACCAGATTTGCTGCAGTCTTAACAAAAATTTTTCCGGAATGTGCAAATGAATGGTGAGGTGCAAGTGTGGACCTATTGCTACCTCTACCTCTGCTAGAGACCTATGAATTGGCTGCCCTCGGCTGATGCCATTGCATGGGTGTGTATAGATATTGGCTGCGTTAAAGGGGTTGTCTCATCTCACCCTGCAGTGCATGGGAACTACGGAAATGGCGTAGTGCAGCAAGCTGTACTATTTTCCTAACTCGGAAACAGGATAGATTGCTGTGAAATCTCTCTCATGTACCTGCCCGCTGCCCTGTCTCTCAGCCACCCGGTGGCCGGTGCTTAGTCCCATCTCGTCTTAGTAACGGTGAGATGGTACAACACCTTTAATGCACAGAAGTAAGTTAACAGCTTGGATGTTGCACGGAGCTATGATGTTGTTGGTCTCTGGTAGGGATCCAATTCAGCTTGCTGTGGAGTAACAATTAATATGATTGGTAAGTTCTTGTCTTTTGATCTACCAATTTGCAATTAACACTGCCGACACGTCTTAAAATGAGCCTGTCCGGTGATATTTTATTTTTTTTTCTGCCCTGTATAGAGCAGGATAGTATGGCAAGCAACTGAGAGAGCGAGGGCTGAGTAGATCCTCACATGACTCCTAGGACAGATATTGAGAGTCCTGCTGATGACTGAGCTGTCACTCATCTCGTGTGGGTAGGGTAATCAGGACGCTTACTGGGGATCATTTGTCAAAGACCGGTGTTTTAGACCAGTCTTTGATACCCCTTGCGTCATTGGAGGATGTGCTTAATTTATGATGTCATACATTAGGCTCGTCCTCCAGCAGTCCATGTGCCCTTAGCTGGAGTAGATTTCAATAATCATTTACACCAGTTTTCTGGCGTACGTAATAGTTGTTGTACCATGACTGAGGGCCCTGAACACAACCCCTCAAGCACATCCCGCCCCACCCCCAGTGGTGAGGGTGACATAGAAACGCCACATGTGCTTCAATTTGGCTAAACGGGTGTTCAAAAATTCCCAAAATGCAGGAGTGTAACTTGACACGAAATCACTTGACACGTTCACTTTAAAGATGTGGTCATATCCTAATCTACTTACTTATAGGGGTTTAATGGTTTGATTCTAATTTCCACTAACCTTTATAAACTTGCTGTTCATAAGTAGAGGCTTCATAAACCATGTCTTTGCAGTTACCAGAGACCTACTAGACAAAAGTGAGGGGAAAAAGGCCTATCATTTACATTTGCAGTCTGAGGCCCGGATTTTTGGCCTGCAATCAATCTGAATTTTTGCAGCTAGGATGTGGCCCCATTCATGCCGTGTCTGGATCCGTAGCTCTGCAAAAAAGATAGAACATGACCTATTCAAAATGGACAAGGAAAGGCACAATGGATCCACAAAAAAATGGATTCAACACGGACGTCATATTTTTTTGTGGGGTACCGCAAAATACATCCGGTCCTGTGAATACACCCTAAAAACTAGTTTTGATATCTTCTGAGGGGAGAAGTTACAAGCCCAAAGCCTGAGGTTGCACCTCTAGAGGGTTCTGATGACCACACACTAGATCCTGTCTGTAGGTTTGTGTGGACAGGATTACATTTGGATCCACAGTAGATAACAGGCAGAATACTATAAAATAAAGGTTCATCAGTATCTTTGGCTTGTAACCTGGGCATAGAAGATATAACAATAGTTTCTACACTTTTACTGTCTGCTTAAAGGGTTATTCCTGTTAGTAGCAGTTATCCCCTATCCACAGATTAGGGGATAACTATTATATCAGTGGGTGTCCTACCCCTGGAACCCCCACTGATCATGAGAACAGGGGGCGTACCCCCTGCAGCTCCCCTGATAAGAAAGGAGCGGAGGTAGCAGAGTGCTATCTTGGCTATTTTCAAGACTCCCATGGAAATGAATGGATCCGCTCAGGTCATTGCAGGAGGTCCAGAGCCCCCATTCTCATGATCGGTGGGAGTCCCAATAGTAAGACCCCCTCCCATTTAATAGTCCTGTGGATAGGGGATAATTTCTACCAACCTGAATACCCCTTTAATTGATTTTCTTCTGATGGGTCTCCTGTAACATACATACAGCAGATGTTATCGTCCTATTACTATTTCAGTTTGGGATGAGGGTGCACTGTATTTAACATTTATCCCACTGCCACCTAAAATCAAGTCTGTGTAATGCCATCTCCTTTTTTGTTAACGCTTGTGCTTGTATGTCTTTCCCTCATGTAGGAGGAATGCAGTGGATGCTTTTCGAGTCAATGTCATCCATGCCCGGCAGCAGGTGCGCTCTCCTGTCACCAACATTGCTCGTACCAGTTTCTTTCACGTGAAACGCTCAAACATCTGGCTGGCAGCAGTCACCAAGCAAAATGTCAACGCTGCTATGGTATTTGAGTTCCTTTATAAGATGTGCGACGTCATGACTGCTTACTTTGGAAAGATCAGTGAGGAAAATATCAAGAACAACTTTGTCCTGATCTATGAGCTGCTTGATGGTAAGAAACCTTATAGTTCTTCAGTGTCAGATTATACTTGTATATAGTTTTGAAGCCTTAGGGCTCTTTCACATGTCCCTAATGATATCTGTGACAAGATGGTCAGTAGTTCATCTGTGAAGGATCTTTTGCCTTCATGTATTGGCTGTACTCTAAGTACACTGCTAGGCTGAAATTATTTTCCAGAGCATCTCCTACCAATGGTCTGTGAAGATCGAGGACAGATGCCATTCATGTGGTGTCAGTGGTTTTCACAGACTCATAGGCCTCAGAGGGCGTGGTACCAAAGTAGTGCATGTCTCCTTGGTTTTTCCACTGATCCATTGATGTCTATATATACACAATAAAATCAGCGTGTATGTCTGCGATCTGTGGAGAACATGGACAACACACGTCTGTGATTCACTGATGTGTGAAAGAGGCCTTGTGGCCATTTAGAACATCCCTGACTTGGGCCAATTTCACATGTGCATTCAGTCCATGAAATATGCTCCATGTGACAGCAGTATTTCCCAGACTGATTGCTGCTCCTGTACAACTAAGGCTATTTTCACACTTGCTTTTTTGTCTGACCCGACGGGGATCGGCAAAAACGCTTCCGTTACTGATAATACAACCATCTGCATCTGTTATGAATGGATTTGGTTGTATTATCTTTAACATAGCAATGATGAATCCGTCATGAACTCCATTAAAAGTCAATGGAGGATGGATTTGTTTTCTATTGTCAGAGAAAATGGATCCATCCCCATTGACTTGCATTGTGGGTCATGCCGGATCTATCTTGCTCCGCATCCCATGATGAAAGACAACCAAACGGAACGGAATGCATTTTGGAGCGTTCTGTTCAGTTACGTGTTCAGTTACGTCCCTATTGACAATGAATAGGGATAAAACTGTGAAAGTAGCCTAACCCGCGGCATTATAATGACTTATGATATGTTTTCATGCCCAATGTTGACTTTACTGAATTGTACTCAGACAATGCTGTCAGTACCGTTCAGTAGGGCCACGGTCAAGCAGGAACACACAGCATAAGGGCTCATGAACGTGTGCCGGCAGTGCCTGTGCTGTGGACCGCAATTTGCGGTCTGCAATGCACGGCCACTGACCGTGGGTCCGCGATCCGCATCCCACAGTCCGCACCGCAAAAAAGTAGTGCATGCACTACTTTTTTGCAGTGCGGAGGCACGGGCAGAAACCCCACGGAAGCACTCTGTAGTGCTTCCGTGGGGTTCCGATCCATGCCTCTGTTCTGCATGTCTGGGATTGCGGACCCATTTTAGTCAATGGGTCCGTGATGCCTGATGCACACGGCCGGGGCCTGTGGATTGCGGACCCACAATACGACCACGGCTGGGCAATGGCCGTGTGCATGAGCTCTAAGTCATTATAATGTTGTGAGTTTGTGTCACAGGAGCAGCGTTCAGTCCGGGAAATACTGCTGTCACATGGAGCATATTTCATGGAATGAATAAATACGCTTATGTGAAATTGGCCATATTATTTTCTGTTCAAAGTCTGACATGAGATTGTGTTTTTTATTTTATGTAAAAGAAATCCTGGATTTTGGCTACCCGCAGAACTCTGAAACTGGAGCACTGAAAACCTTCATTACTCAGCAAGGGATTAAAAGCCAGGTAATAAAGCTGCCTCTGGGAGCATCGTAGCTTTCTTAGGAGCAGGCACATGAAGAGGAACACTTGGGTTTTGTTACAGCTTTTCTTTGTGCACATAGCTACTAGAATTCTGATATGGCTTCCGCTCATAAGTCATGCCAGCTATACTGCTTTTAATGAATACCCACAGATCCCATTGACTTAAAGGGGTTCTCCGGGAATTAAGAATATAAAAATACTTAAATATTACTTTGTTATAAATATATTCCCAAATACCTTAAATTAGTTATAATGGCTCGTTTTGTCTGGGGAGCAATCATCAGAAGAAATAAAATGGACGCCGTCCTATTAGTACGCACAAAACCTGTCCTAATCACACAGCAGGACAAGTTACTTCACAACACTGAGGTAAAGAGCTGCCTCATCCTCCTCTCTGCTCTGCTTGTCAGAGATTATGATCCTGAATACAGATGATAAGATCTTCAGCTGTATCACCACAATCTGTCCTGTCCGTCCTCTCTGTACTTCATGTCTCCTCATGAACTCCATTCCCACAAAGATTCAGCTAAATATCTTATTAAACTGTATTCAGGATTGTAATCCCTGACAAGTAGAACAGAGAGGAGGATGAGGCAGCTCTTTACCTCAGTGTTGTGAAGTAACTTGTCCTGCTATGTGATTAGGACAGGTTTTGTGTGTACGAATAGGATGGCCGCCATTTTATTTCTCCTAATGATCTTTCCCAGACAAAATGAGCCATTATAACTAATGAAAGGTATTTGGGAATATATTTATAATGTTGTATTATTTTGTATTCTAATTTTCTTAATTCCCGGAGAACCCCTTTAAGGTAGAATAAGTATACCAAATTTGCACCCAAAGGAATTGGGAGTGAACTCTTGAGATTAGTTGATCAGAAACAATATTGATGTTACTGAGAAACACTTTACTCGTAGTTTTCTCGTACCATACATGGCTATAGAATTTTTTTTTTTTTTTTTTAGGTAGGAGGGTAACCATAATCAGATTTTCAGGCTTCTGGTGTTGTGGTGTCTGCTTTTTCCTTTGTGGGTTTTGTAGTTTGATGTACTAACTGCTCTCGCTTGCCTTTATCTGCCACCCTAGACTATAACTCGACTTTTCTTGTTTTTATCCTTGCGTTTCCTGACCCGCTTGTCCACTCTTCCTATGTTTGCCTACCTCTGCTTCGTGTGGCTGGACATGTAGCACCAGGTAGGGGTGAATGGAGTCATGTTGGTGATTATCTGGTGGGGGCCTCTAATTCTTTTTGCCATCCCTGCTCTAATAATGTACACACTATCGTATGTGTTTATCCAGATTTATAACTGTGAAGGAGTTTAATAGTTATAATAAATGTCTGATTTTCTTTTGTGATCCCATCTCAGAGCCCCCTTTCCCGTCCCACTGGGTGAGGCAGTTGCCCACTGAGCTGCACCCATGGGTCGCCTCTGTGGCTACGTCTCCTGTGAATGTCCATAATAATCAGATGTGACTAAGCCATTAATCCCTCCTTGCTGGATGGTCCACAATTGGAGGCTGAGAAAACACCATATTACAGTTTTACACTTGATTCTACCACATCTCCAATTTCCCTTCTTTCCACAGATATTTGATATCAGATTGTAATTCTACGTAGCAGGGATAAACTGCTGTTACAAACGCCCAGCTACTGTCACGTAACATTATTTTCTTGTACATTCTGTCAGACCAAGGAGGAGCAGTCCCAGATCACCAGCCAGGTGACTGGTCAGATTGGGTGGCGGCGTGAAGGGATCAAATATCGTCGCAATGAGTTGTTCCTGGATGTTTTAGAGAGTGTGAACCTACTAATGTCCCCTCAAGGTAAGTACATTATATTCTTGAGTTGTAAATTGGGAGATTGATTTTGTATTTGCTTGAATTATACCGCTTTGTCTTCTGCATTTCCAGGGCAGGTACTTAGCGCTCATGTGTCTGGACGGGTGGTTATGAAGAGCTACTTGAGCGGCATGCCAGAATGCAAATTTGGGATGAATGATAAGATCGTAATTGAGAAGCAAGGCAAAGGCACAGCTGATGAGACAGGCAAAACGTGAGTGTGGTAAAGCGTTAGTGTTCTTGATATGCCCTAGATGCATTTTATCATCATCGTTCCAAACACTGTCTATCTGTAACATGCAATTACAATTTATACATGTGGTGTGTGTAAATTGCCCTTTTGGAAGTATCCAATAGTGATGACTTGAACTCCTGAAAGTAAGTTTACATGCAACATATCAGTTTCAGAAACATGTAACAAATCTGCCACATGTGACTATACCCTAAGGGTGCCTGCAATTTTTCTGCAGGGATTTACGTGCAGAAAAACTGCAGTGTAATACAGAACCAGCAGAGTTTGAGATTAGACAAATCTCATGTACTTTGCTTTCACCCTTTTCAGTACAAAGGTGGGATATCAAATCCACACTGAACACCGCAAGTAGCAAATGCGTTTTTTTGGTGCAGATCTTCTATTTTGAAATCGACTCTCATGTGCAGATACAGTTAGGGTAAATCAAATTTTTTTTTATTTTTAAATGAAAACAATTTGCAAACAAGCAGATATACATAAGTATCATAAAACAAGGTACAAGTAATCGCACAAACTCCGCAACTATACAGTATATTCTGCAGGTTGTGAAAAAATACACAGTTCAAAATCTTAGGGAAACATATAACAAGACGAACAGAAACAAAAGGGAGCAATGTGCACTAATCGGAGAAAACCAACCGGGTATCCAGAAGCTAAAAAATCACAAGATCAAGGCTAACATGAAGAGGCTAGCAGTAGGAGATCAAGTTGTAGGCAAAGATGAAGGAGAAAGAAGAAAATATATATATAAATTTTTTTATTTTTTTTTTTCACGGAAGCGCCCCTCCTTCAAGCCAGATATGATACGCTGGCGAGTCTCTAAAGACCATCCAGGGAGCCCATCGGGTATTAAACTGATGATACATGTTTGTTTCTGAGGCTATCATATCTTCCATTCTCATAATTCTATGTACTTCCTCCGCCCATGATACTCTAGTAGGTGGTAAGGGTTGCTTCCAAAATCGAGGTATAACCATTCTGCATCGGTAAATGTGCAGATACAGTTACATACAGTTTTTAAATGGCTGAAGAATCGATTATATAATAAAAACTTCTCTTTTTGCAGTGGGAAACAATCCATTGCTATCGATGACTGTACATTCCATCAGTGTGTTCGGCTGAGCAAGTTTGATTCCGAGCGCAGCATCAGCTTTATTCCACCCGACGGAGAGTTTGAACTGATGAGGTAAAATTTACTTTGATCTTCGGACCTCCTTGCATTGTTATAAGAAAGCCTGTAAGGTACAGAGGCGACCTCTTTTCAGCAGATCATGTTAATCCATATGCTTTGTTTTGGTTCTTAAATTTAAATACAATATCCTGTTTGATTTTAGATATCGAACCACAAAGGACATAATCCTTCCGTTCCGTGTAATCCCACTGGTTCGTGAGGTGGGGCGTACTAAACTGGAGGTTAAGGTGGTCATTAAATCCAACTTCAAGCCTTCACTACTGGCTCAGAAAATTGAGGTGTGATATTCTAGTGTGTGGTAAATGCAAGGGAAAACTTAGAGCAATATCTATTTGATTTGCAGTGGGGACACCGTAGAAATAACAAAAATAACTATCCTTGGTCCTTGCTTTTCAGTTGTTCTTCATGTATGTGCATAACTGGCGTTATAGAGATATAGATAGATATAGATTTTTATTTTTTTCTATTTCTTCTTCTCTACAGGTTCGAATCCCCACACCGCTCAACACAAGCGGAGTGCAAGTCATTTGTATGAAAGGAAAAGCCAAGTACAAGGCCAGTGAAAACGCCATTGTCTGGAAGTGAGTGATTAGAATGCAGCTTTAGATTAAATGTGTTTTATTCCTATGGTCTATAGGAGACCTTTCATACCGTGAAATAGGCCTCATCTTTGAGAAGACCATCTCCAGATTAGGCTACTTTCACACCAGCGTTTTTGCTGGATCCGTCATAATAATACGACCATCTGCATCCATTCTGAACGGATCCGGTTGTAGTATCTCTAAAATGGGCAAGAAGGATCCGCCACCATTGACTTACATTGTGTGTCATGACTGATTTGTCTTGGTCCGCACCACATCGCGGACAGAAAAACGCTGCTTGCAGTGGTATTCTGTCTGCGATGGGGGCGCAATTGAACGGAATGCATTCTGCTACGTTCAGTTTTGTCCCTGTTGACAATGAATGGGGACAAAATGGAAGCGTTTTCCCCTGCTTTTGAGATCCTATGACAGATCTCCATAGTGGAAAGTGAAAGTAGCCTTACTGTGACAGATTTTGTTTCACCGTCCCTTACACCATCACCATTGCATATGCACACAGAGGATTTCTCAGAAGACTACTTCAGTTCACTTTTGGTTGGTTAATGCAAAGTGGTTTCACATTATGTAGATTCTATTCCACAAAGCTTCCGAGTGAATTTAGTATGAATAATACGGTGATACAGGCCAAATCCAATAACTGACTCAAGGGAGACATGTCTGCTTTAGTAAATACTTGTATTCACCGGAAAAAAACAAATCTAGAAAAAAATGTTTGCGTACCTACACAGACAGACATTGTTATGGGATCTGGCAGTTCATTCTTATCACTTTTATGATGTGTTTTTATAGACCCCACAGCGTAGCCAGTTCCACGTTGGTGACCATAACCTTACCTTACATTGTCTTCCAACTCCATCGATCCCCTACCGGCTCTGCAGGTTCCAGGTCTCCCCATGTCAACATCCAGTGACCGCTGGCAGTGATGTGTCACCTGTATGACATGTGACCCAGTGACTTTCTGCATGGGCGACACATCACCGCTGTGGCCAGGGACTGACTGCAGTGGTCACTTGCCCAGCATCAATCTGGATGTTGATATGGGGAGACACAGGAACAGTGGGGCCGGGATCAGGTAAGTATAATCACCACTGCGGTTCCAGCCTTGCTGTGAGGCCTGTGTAAAAAAAAAAAAAAAAAAAAAAAAAACTCCTAAATGTGAATAACCCCTTTAAATTTGCTGCAGGGATAAGAGGAATGGAACAAAACAAAGTTATAGGAAAGAAGGCTGCAGTAATGCTGTTTTATAGGGAAAGTATTTAGTAAAACAGATGGCTGATCATGCCATACACATGTAGTTTAACCCCTTCGCGCCCGGAGCTTTTTTCGGTTCTGCATTTTCGTTTTGCGCTCCCTGCCTTCAAACAGCCATAACTCTTTTATTTTTCTGTTCACATAGCTGTATGAGGGCTTGTTTTTTGCGGGACAAGTTGTACTTTCCAACGCCACCATTTAATATTGCATACGGTGTAGTGGGAAGCGGGAAAAAAATTCCAAACCGGGTGAAATTGCAAAGAAAACGCTATTCCGCTACAGTTCTACGGGTTTCTTATTTACAGCGTTCGATGTGCATTAAAACTGATCCGTTACTTTCATTCTACTGGTCAGTACGAATCCGGCAATACCTAATATGTATAGTTTTTCCTGCGTTTTCATAGTGATAAAATAATTAGAAAGTTGCCCTTTTTTTTTTTTTTTTTTTCCTTGTCAAATCTTGACCCCTATAACTTTTTGGTATTTATGTGTACAGAGCTGTATGGGGGCTCATTTTTTGCGGGACGATCTGAAGTTTTTATTGATACCATTCTGGGGTGTGTATGACTTTTTGATCACTTTTTATTTAATTTTTTTTAGAAAAAAAAAGCGACAAAAAATGGCAAATCGCCATTTGGACGCTTTTTTCCGCCACACAATTCGCCGTATTGGAATTTTTTTTTTATATTTTAAAAGTACGGGCGTTTTCGGTCACGGTGATACTCATGATGTCTATATTTATTGTTATTTAGGTATTTATTTTTTACTTATACGGAAAGGGGGGTGATTTGAACTTTTACATCTTTTTTATTTTTTATATATTTTTTAACATTTTTTAAAAAATTTTTTTTACTATTAGAAAGCTCAAATATGGGCTTATAAATTGTGGCTTTTTTTTTTTTTCTTTATGAGCAATTCTGGGTTTTATAGACTCAGAAATCCATCAATTGCTCATTTCTTATCCTGGCCTGCCATCTAGTGGCCAGAATAAGAATTGCACTTTGAAAACTGTAATCCTCACCAGCGAGGATTACAGTTTTCATATGGTGTACAGACACCCCGATTGGCCACACGGGGTGTCTGTACACCACCCGGAAGCGAACGCTTTCGGGTTTAGACGCAACTAGATGCCGTGATCACGTGTGATCACGGCATCTAGTCACCCCGGAAGACGCCGCCGATGGCGGTAAGTAGCGGCAAGTCTCTGCTGTTAGAAACAGCAGAGACTTGCCGGCCATGACGCCCGCCGCACCCGCGAGCGGGCGCCATGTGCCCGCATCGCCCCAGCGCCGTACATGTACGGCGCTGGTCGCGAAGGGGTTAAGCCAAATGTGGCAAGGAACCTTTCCAACCAGATAGGCAATATTTTCAGCAGATATGTCAGCCATTGCAAACAACTGCTTGCATGAAATTTCACAGTTGGCATAAATGGGCAAAATAATCCATCCGCAGGTGACATGTTTTACAGCAGGAGTAGCTGAGCAGATTGATACATAGTTTTATAGGAAATATTCAGTATAACCTGTAATTTTATACATCTAAACCTCTGCTCTTTCTGGACTAGCAACCTATCAACAGATGGCTCAATTGTCAAAAAAATGGCGTGTGGCCAAACCAATTCATATGATACTCCTATAAATATGACCACCAGACCATATAATTAAAACATACAATATTTTATTGAATTACTGTAAAATACAATGTATTGCATAAAAAATATTTAGCATTATCGTGGCAGACGTCACAAAGACAAGAGGATACACTGGTGTACAAAATATAACAATCAAACAGCCTTTGTAAGGTACAAAGTAGTATTATATGAACCAAGCCCCTGGTAACACATATAAGATAAAGTGCATAGTGCAACACAATTGACCATATAGGAGGAGTGCCAGATTTAAATACAAATACCCCCAGAAAAATTGCTCAAATGACACAAAGTTAATAATACAGACCAAGTAGCTACCCACCAGTGTATGTTCACCCGATGCGGGTTTCGCCGATGGCTTCCTCATTCTGAAATAGCACAACTATCATTGACGCCATTCTCTGTATACATTCTTAGGGCCCTGGTAGGTTAGTTTCAGACTAGTGAGAAACATGTTGCATGTGGCAGCATGATTTCCCGTTCTGAACTCTGCCCTCCCCAAAGGATTGCACTGTATTATACCTGTATGTACTGAGTTACACTGACAGCATTATGTCCGAACAATTCAGTAGATTCCAGGTCTGTCAGGGACACACAGCCTTATAAATCATTATAACGTCGTGCAATCCTGTCGGGGGAACGGATTTCAGAACGAGAACTCGCAATGTCTGTAACTAGCCTTAGAAAGGACGATTTTTTTTTTTGGCCAATTATTTATATCAGGTGTTCATAGAAACTCTTGTTCCTGATAATTGCCCTGTATCATCATGCCACTGATCAATGAGCTTGTCGACTGATTTGCATTTTTCATCAGGATGAAAGATGCTTATCTGCAGCATATCTCCCTGTGTAATCAGAGATGTACTGCCGATAATAGAACTGGACGAGAGAGGAATGACTGCAGTAGCCATTGTTCCTCCTACATTCACTTTGCATTGGCCTGTGATATAGACCAAAGCAAACGATGGACGTGTTTATTGTACATCAGCGCTCGTCCAGCCTGAACGTAGAGAAGTGTTAACCTTTTTCTTGAATCGGGGAATACTATATCTCCTTATGGAGAGCGCGTAAACCGCTTGAGAAGTCTTATAGGCCAGGGAACACTCCTGGAATTCCAGGAAATGGAAACCTTTTTCTTATGGGAGAACACAATTAGAATTCTGGAAAAAGATTATAGCGTCTTCAGCATTTTGACGTTCATCAGCATAACTGCATTCTTTATCACTCAGGATAAAACGGATGGCTGGAATGAAGGAATCGCAAATTAGTGCTGAGATTGAGCTCTTACCAACCAATGACAAGAAGAAGTGGGCACGACCACCTATTTCTATGAACTTTGAGGTAAGTTAGACGTTTAGGACACTTGAAGGGAAATCTCAAAACTGTTGAGAGGGCAGAGTGGAGGAGTTGCCCATAGGAAACCATTTGTGCTCCTGCTTTTATTTATTCTTGGAACTGAATGAGTGATGCCAGTGTGTCCTGTGATATACTAGCAAGGATCTGCTACACCAGGGAGATTGTTGTAAAAGATTAACATGTTTCTCTTCTTTCCTAGGTCCCCTTTGCTCCGTCCGGACTCAAAGTTCGTTACCTGAAAGTGTTTGAACCTAAGCTGAACTACAGCGACCATGATGTGATAAAATGGGTGCGATACATTGGCCGCAGTGGAATCTATGAGACACGTTGTTAATGCATCAGTTCTTAGAAAGGAGGGAGCCACTTCCATTCTTAATGATGCCCCCATCACACTACATTCCGATGGGGTGAACCCAAATCTAAAAGGGAGGCTACTCTCTCAGGCTCTGAAGAGTGGAAAATGCTCCTTTCCTTTCTTGTTTCTTGCTTCTTCCGCCCAACCATTACAGCCAGTTGGCTCATTAACCCCATTCAGTCTGGAGGCCCTGCACACAGATTCAGCATTGGAAAGGTTAACCACAGTTAGAGATCTAAATTTCTATGGGATCTCTTTGTCCACCTTGCTGCTATGCGGTTTTTCTAAGACCCATCTCACATGCAGCTGCCCCCCGACCTTGTGTAACACCACAGTCTGTGAATATTGCTGGCAGATAGTATTTCTGAATAGTGTAGTGCTTCCTGCACGCTTTCCGTCACATCTCTTACCAGTAGGTAGCCGCGTCATGTTAACTGTGTCCAAGTATTTCTGTTTGTCATTAATTATTAATGCCGTCGCAGGCCAGCTCAACAGCAAGAGGGAATTGGTGAGCTCTGACTTCAGTATATGGGCTAGGGAATCCCAGAGAGATGGCTCTGCGTGGAGGGGTGATTACCTCTGCGTTTCCAGGGGGTTTAGTCTGCAATGTTTATGACCAAATGTAGGGGGAGAAAGGGTTCAGTGATGTTCTCAGGCCCTTTTGCTGCTCCTCAGTGAGGAACAGGAGGAAAAGACCTTGATATAATGTCAGAGAATTCATTGTCGTGGAGTGCAAACAAGACATATCACTGCCGGTGATCAGTCACTAATCCTAAAACCGCAAGGATGGGATCCTAGAGATGTGATTTGTGTGGCCCTGTGACTCTCTCTCTCCCATGTCCCTGTACTCCTTGTGCCGTGATTTTGCTCTGTTTTTTTTCTTTGTGATGGTCAAATCATAAACCTAATAAACAGTGTAGAAAATGAAGCAGTTGTCTGACTTATGTATTGTTTAAAAAACTGTAAATTACAATTCTTTATTGATCTTGTGGTGAAAGCGGCAATTCCTCCAATAGATAAAGACGATCTACCCCTTTTAATAAACAGAACACAAACAAAAGAAAGATACTATGTGGGGATCTTATTAAGGCTCCGTATCAGTTTTTTCGGTGTAGAAAAGTTGCAAAATTAGTGGCAAGCCCCATTTTGTAAATGTGCAACTTTTTGCCTGTCACTTAAAGGGATTTTCTGAGACTTTTTGGAGAGTATCTGATCAGTGGGGGTCTGGCAACCAAGAGCCCCATCAATCAGCTATTTGAGAAGTCACCAGCTTCTATCATCCCACCAAGCACAGTGCCGTACACTGTATAGCTGCTGTTCTTGGTATCACAGCTCAGCCACATTCACTTCAATGGGACTGAGCTGCTCCTAGGTCACATGACAGATAAACCTGATGTCACGTGGCCTTGGCTGAGCTGCGAGAAGGCTGCGGTGCTACAGCAAGCACCAGTGCCTTCTCAAAAAATAATCAGTGAGGACCCCCACTGGTGGGATACTGATGACCTATCCAGAAGATAAGTCATCAGTATTAAGATCATGAAAAAGTGGGGTGCTACGTAGCCTGACAAGGTTGCGATAACTTGGGCCAAAAAACTGCGTTAGTTAAAGGGAACCTGTCATCTCCGAAACACCCCCTGAACTAGAGTAAGCAGTGTATAGTGTAAGTGATGCTGAATCCGAATATGTAAGTTTTATCTTCATACTCACTTCCATTCTGACGCTGTGCTCCCACAAACCTGCAGTAAAATGCACTCACTGGACTCTTCTTTGAGTCCTCTCCATTATGTGAGTGAGCACTGGAGTCCACTGAGTGCATTTTACTGCAGGTTTGTGGGAGCACAGCGTCGGAATGGAAGTGAGTATGAAGATAAAGCTTACATATTCGGATTCAGCATCACTTACACTATACACCACTTACTCTAGTTCAGGGGGTGTTTCGGAGATGACAGGTTCCCTTTAAACCTGAAACCTTCACCAACTCCTTCAGCTTCTGGTGCACGGCCTTCCGGCAATGCGCCTGTTCATTTTGGCACATATTATGCTAGTGACTATATACACCAATCTTAGTAAATTTCCCTCTATGTTCACACAGAATACACTAATTTGCTACTATCAGGCTAGGATATGCAACTTTAGATAGTAGGCACACTTGTGCTCTTGAGAGCCATCCTCCTGACCCTTCGTAGTTACCAAAACCCACAAATCCAGTTCAGGGGAGGACATTTCTCTAGGGCTGCTTCTCTACTTAGTGATGCTAATTTTGGCAGGAGTTTTATGCATGCAGCCTGAAACATTGATGCTTGAAAAAGCTTCAAATGATGTCACCCCATTTACAAATGTAGAGAGGCATGCCTAACATGTCGACTACAGTGAACATACGCAGACTATTTTTAAATGTTCAGGCATGTCTGGTATCAGCATCGGGCGCAGCAGTCGCGTCACTAGACGCGGCCAAAGCGTTTGATAGTGTGGAGTGGTGCTATCTATGGGCAGCGTTACGTAAAATGGGTTTTGGGGACAGATTTATTGCTTGGATACAATTTATGCTTCTCCACAAGCAAGGATAATGGCAAATGAATTACTCTCAGAGCCCTTCCCTCTTTTTAGACGCACCCGTCAGGAATGTCCCCCCCCCCCCCCCCGTTTGGAATAGCGATAGAGCCTCTGGCGACAGCACTCAGAAATACAGATGCTATTAAAGGCTTTAAAGGGGTATTCTCATCTCACACATGTAGTCTGTATAGTTGGATACAGCCATACCAGTATTATTACTAATAGAATGTATTTATATAAAATGTACTGTTTAGAAGATTTGCCTATTTGTATTTCCATTGTCCCACACACATCAGTCAGGCCGTTGCCCCTGGTTACGACCACCGCGGCCATGTAGTAGTGGTGGCCAGCTTCCTCTTGTTCAAACCCACCCTGAGGTAACTGCTGTATTGTGAACGCACATTACATGAGCATGCGCAGACACATCTTAGGGTTGTAGCATTTTTGTCTGCGTTTCCAAAACGCAGAATAACGGATCCGGTTCAAAGATCAATTCATCTCTATGGAGCAGGATCCGTTTATAAAGTCTGCGTTTTGGACGGATCCTGACCATTGCGTTTTGGACTGGTAGTGTCCAAACACAGATGTGAAAGTACCCTAAGATGTGTCTCCGCATGCTCATGTAATGTGCATTCACAATACAGCGGTTACCTCAGGGCGGGTTTGAAAAGGAGCAAGCCAACCACCACTACTACATGGCCGCGGTGGTCATAACTAGGGGCAACGGCCTGACTGATGTGTGTGGACAATGGAAATACAAATAGGGAAATCTCCTAAACGGTACATTTTATATAAATACATTCTATTCGTAATAATATTAGTATGGCTATATCTAACTATACAAACTACATGTGTGAGATGGGAATACCCCTTTAAGTATGGAAATGAACATGAGAAAGTGGCGTTATACGCTTATGATCTGTTGTTATTTTTAGAAGATTGGCAATACTCACTGCCACAAGCTATGAAGGTGATCGACTCCTTTAGCAACCTATCAGGGCTATGCATCAACTGGTCCAAGTCAGTGCTGATGCCTATTCAACGGGAGGGGGGAGGAGACATCACTCACGCACAGGGCCTTCAGATAGTAAAGGAAATGAAATATCTGGGTATAGTAGTGACTCCAAATTATAAAGACTATGAGCGTTTGAATCTTCAGCCATTGATAAAAGCTTTTCAACAAAAGATACAAATAAGGGTCAAGCTACCTCCTACAATGATTGGACGAATTAATCTTATTAAAATGATCCTTATGACCCAACTATTCGTGCTCCACAACGCTCCGGGGGTGGATTCTGCTAAGACTCTTCAACAAGGTAAATGCCATATTTTGAGAATTAATTTGGAAAAAAAGGTGTCCCCTGTATAAAATTAGAAACCTTACAAAGCTCTAAGACGGATGGTGGACTGACAGTCCTTAATCTGTGGCTATATTACCTTGCAGCTCAACTGCAACATATTAGGGGATGGGGGGACAATGCCCACCTGAATAAGATTGGGAGGATAGTAAAGTACCTGCTCAAATCTAGCTCTTTTCTGGAGTCACTAGAAGATGGTACATTCTTGTCCAAGGGAACAGTTTCCGATATTACACACCATTCACAAGATCTGGTGGAAAACTAAACAGGTTGCAGGAATCGAAGGATACTCAACATATACTCATATCTGGCCAAACCACTTATACCCAGAAATTCAAAAAGTGACTAATTTCCCAATACGAGCAGAGAAAGGAATTACTTACATGAGGCAATTGTATGCAGATGGAGTCTTAAAGACTTTCTCACAACTGCAACAAGAGTACAATTTACCTACGCATTCCTTTTATCAATGCCTCCAAATTAGGCATGCCATACAAACTCAGGAGAAGTCGTGGAAAATAGAACCGGCCATATCTAACTCCATTATTGAACTTACCAGCACACATGAGGGTACCAGTGGAATAATATCCACCCACTAGATCGATAGACAGCATAAGCAACGCCCTTAGCACTGTAAGGGGTTGTTCACATATCAGTTATTTGATCAGTTATTTCCATCAGTTATTGTCAGCCAAAGCCAGGTGCTGGTCAAAAACACCGAACAGGTGCAGATCTTTTCATTATATCTGATCTCTCTTTAGTGTCCACTCCTGGTTTTGGCTGACAATAACTGATGGAAATAACTGATCAAATAACTGATATGTGAACAACCCCTTAGATAAATGGAGAGTAGATATCCCTGATTTGACAGAGGAGCAATGGACTAAAGTATTAACAAACTTTACGGAGGTGGCTGTGAGGCGCAGAAGGCTTTCCAGGTACTCCTGATTCACAGGGTATACAGGACTCCAAAACTTTTAAAAGCCATGGGATATAGACGTGATGACCCTATAGTGTGATTAATACATCTCATGTGGAATTGTCCTAGACTAAGGAGGTATTGGTCAGATGTCATGGAACTGATAAATGTCACTTTTCAGACAAATATTGAAGCTACTGTACATATTTGCATATTAGGATGTGTGGGATCACTCCAAGTTGCAAAAGGGCAGAAAACTGCTATTTTAAGACTTGTGTATCAAACTTGCAAACTCCTAGCTTATCATTGGATAGACCCTGATCCACCCACTATTCAGGAATATAAAGTGAGAGTGAAACAGCTAATTCAGATGGAGAAGTATGTTTACCAAAAGAGAGGAAATATTAAAAAATATGATATCTGGGAAAGTTGGATAACTAAAAATCCCATTGAGTACTTACCGATTTACAGTAACTGCAAAAGAGTGCTTATTAGATGGCTAGATAAAGACAAAAGAGGGAGAAACGATGAGTAACATAAAGGAGGGGAAAGAGTATTGACATATGTCCAAAAATGAGATGGAGTCTATAGGGAAAATACGATTTATTTGATTTGGTGAGGGAAAATGTATATACAGAGATATATATAATTAACACGGTTTTATTGCAGCTGCTTCTTCAGCGCACAAGTATTTGATATACATAATTGTATAGAAGAATGGACTCAGAACTTCACAGTGCACAAGTTAAAAATGGACTATACACAGAGTATTTGTGTTTTTCTGTAAGGGGAGCATGGGTGGAGGGGAGGTAAAGGGGGGGGGGGGTTCTATACTATTTTGTTGTATAATATGTTTGAAAAACAAATAAAAAATATTTGAATTTAAAAAAAAAACAACTGTAGAGAGGAAGACTTCACTTTTGGGTATGTTACTTGTCTGGTGTCCTGCTGCGGTCAGACATTAGAGAAGCACTCCCACATAAAGGTTTATTCTTTGGCCAGTTAGAAAGGTTCATGATGTAAATTGCAGGGAATTTAATCTTACTGGTGGCTGTATTTGTGATCCACTCCCTTCTGGTCCTCAGCTGTTTCATGTGACCAACGCTCTGTCACTGCTTTTTACGTGTGGACAGGAAATCAGCTTCTGTATTTGTTCCTATCAGGTTGACATTGAGGCTCTGATTGGATACTGAATCCTGTCCACACATAAGATGCCTCGTCTGACCCAAGCTGCAGAATAAAAGGGAGCGGATAAATTATAGATGCACTCACTGGCATAATTAACTACCCTACAATTTACATCAAGGACAATGGTGCCAGAGAATAAAAACGTTAATGTGGGGGTGCTTCTTTAATATGAATGGAGGGCCTTGGAGAGAACTGAGCAGGAAGAATGCACCTGCGAAATCAGAAACTCTGATGGAAAATGGTTTGCAGTCCTGTGCTAAATTAGAATGACATGGGTTTGAAGTATACGATGGATGGATAAGTAGAGAAAAAGAAAAGTCATACATGGAACAAAGTGTATTTGTGGGAGACTGTCCATACCCTGGCTGGAATTAAGCAAGCTAAGGACCAACAGATGGCCGAACAGGAGCCAAGGTGCAGGACCACAGCAGCATGGAGTAGGTAAGAGTGAGTCTTTCAATAGGTCATACACAGTAGGCAATACACACTAAGTAAATAGTGAAAACCCCTTTAAGGAGAGTTAGCTATTGAGCATCCACTTCCCATGAAGTGTTGTAAATGGCAGTCAGTTTAATAGATATCAGAGCTGAGTAGGTATCATCCACTTTGAAGGCCCTTGACCCCTACAGGTGGTGATTCTAGTCAAGCTTATGGCAGTCTCCTGGTCTTCTGACCAGATTGTCTTGATGAGTTTTCTCTGAAGAGTTTAAATAGTCTTCATTAGTAACCCTGAGATCCAATTCTGATATGTATCCTGCCAAAGAGAAGCCTCTTTGGTGGAGAGTTCAAAATCTTAGAAATCCCTAAAATAGGTTAAGTGATACCCAAGTGCTGTTCCCTGCAGTATTTGTAAGCCAAAACCAGGCTTGAAGCCTACAGAAAAAATTATATAATCTGTGCCTTTTCTGTGTTTTAGAGCCACTCCTGGCTTTAACCTGGCCTTGTACATGTTTTACAGGGATCCAAATCCACACTGGTTATCTGGTAAAATATACTTGGATACATAATTATTCACCAAGGGGATATTTTATGATGTCCACTACCATTCTAATAATACTGGAACCTGTGAGGTGATAAGAGAGACAATAGCTCACTACAGATCTCAGAGCATGTAACTATACAATAAATATAACTAGCTGAAAATTATACATGGTTTTCAACATTTTTAATAAATAATCTGGAAAGTGTGGAGTGAGTCAATAATTTTTAGGACCACATTTCGCTGAAATTACATCTGCAAGTCTTTTGGGGTATGTCTCTACCAGCTTTGCACATCTAGAGGCTGACATTTTTGCCCATTGTACTTTGCAAAATAACTCAAGTTCAGTCAGATTGGATGGAGAGTGCCTGTGAACAGCAATAATCAAGTCTTGCCACAGATTCTCAATGTGATTCTAGCAAATGAATAGGCTTTGATCTAAACCATTTCATTGTAGCTCTGGCTGTATGTTTAGGGTCATTGTCCTGCTGGAAGGTGAACCTCTGCCCCTCTTTTGCAGCCTTTACCAGGTTTTCCGTCAGGATTGATGTATTTAGCTCCATCCATCTTCCCATCAGCTCTGACCAGCTTCCCTGTCTCTGCTGAAGAAAAGAGTGTCCAAGGTAGTTTTCCGCCACACGTAGCGTTATGCATTTAGGCCAAAAAGTTTAACTTGGGTCTCATCTGACCAGAGCACCTTCTTCCACATGTTTGCTGTGTCCCATACATGGCCTGTGGTCAATGGTACTTATTATGGCTTGCTTACAAAAATTCTTATTCTCTTCCATAAAGGCCAGATTTGTGGAGTACATGACTAATCATTGTCCTGTGGACAGATTCTCCCATCTGAGCTGTGAATTTCTGCAGCTCTTCCAAAGTGACCATGAGCCTCTTGGCTGCTTCTCTAATTAGCACACTCCATGCCTGGGCTGTCAGTTTAGGTGGACGGCCATGTCTTGGTAGATTTGCAGTTGTGCCATACTCTGTCCATTTTGGGATGATGGATTGAAAAGTGCTCTGTGAGGGGTTCAAAGTTTGGGATTTTTTTATGTTTTTTTTATATATATATATATATATATATATATAAGTTAACCCTGCTTTACACTTCTCCACAGCTTTATCCCTGCCGGGCCTGTATGATCTGTTCCTTGGTTTTCATGATGCTGTTTGATCACTAATGTTCTGAGGCCTTCACAGGACAGCTGTAGTTATACTAAGAACAAATTAACACAAGGGGACTCTTTTAACTTATTAGGTGACTTCTGAAGGCAGTTGGTCACACTGGATTTTATTAAGGGGTATCAGAGTACAGGGGGCTGAATACAAATCCACACCACACTTTTCAGATTTTTATTTAACAAAACCTTCAAAAAATGTATAATTTTCATTTCAAACATACTTGCTACTTTGTGTTGGTCTAATCATATAAAATCCCAATAAAATACATTCTGTCGGTGTAATGTGGAAAAGTTGAAAGGGTATGAATACTTTTTCAAGGCACTGTATCATTGCAACTTTTTTAGTTTCCAGAAAAGGAGCAAAATTACTCAAGCACAATAAAACTGGAGTAGCATTTCCAGACCAAAGTGTTAAGTGTTATAAGATGCCCCAAACGCGGGACTTAATCAATTTGGGAAATCTTTGGCTATTTCAGCACAAGCAAGATGGCTGCCACAGTAGTGGACAAAACTCGTTCAGTCACATTGTGTAACATTGCTATGAGACAGTATAACAGGAAATAGACAGCAGAAGCTTTAAAACCACACATCTTTTGGCAGAAGTATTTAGTAAATCCAGAAACACCTGGAAAAATGCAGTAACAATGAAGATTATGGCGGGTAGATAATAATGTGTAACCATGAGAGGGGGCCCAGCACTGAACTGTTTCTTCTGTAACTGCATGAAAACACTGCTTATTATATACATTCCTATGCACTGAGCCCCCCCCCCTACTGGTGGCTCTAGGCAGACAGTTTTGTAATGCATCAGTATTAGCTGAGTAGGCATTTTCTGTGTTTCGAGATCCAGGAAATAGAGACCAGCAGGGACCGGGTAAGGGTTAATATGGTTACAATGGGAGATCAGTGAGGTACTGATTCTTTTTAGTTGCTTTTTTGTGTTTTTAGCCTGCTCTATTCCCTTTGACAGCAAACTTTCCCCACTGAGCAACCCTATTAATGGACTTTTACTCTAAAAGTGTCACTTTCTGTACTGTAAGCAGTGTAGAGGGTGTTAAATGTAACATATGGTTATAAATGGCATATTGAAATCTTGGACAAAGAACAGGTTGTTCTTCTCTCCACGTGTCCACTAACAAAACACACATGAGTTCTGCAGCGCGCCCCTCGCTTACTCTTCCACTTTCCTCTTTCCCACCATACTATGTGTGTCTGCCTTAGTTTTAGATCTCAGAACTTTTTATCTATATTTCCTTCCTCATTCACACACATCTTTGTTCCCTACTGCTGCAGGATATTTGATTCTTTGATCTCCCATCTTTGATCCACATTTTTCCTCTGCTTGAGACTGCAGTGTTTTGATACCACTGTAATGATAGTGGGATACTCCACGGAAAGGCAGAAGCAGGCACTTCACGCTGAAGCCTCTCATATACCCAGGATGGTTATCGATGGCATCTCTAGTATGTCTATGTATGTTATCACTGGTGCTTCCTTTCTTTTGCTCAGTTTTGGAATTTGGCATCAGCAGCGACCTGTACATGAAATGGTGAGTAATGAATAGCAACTTTCATCCTGCCATTTGTTATATCATATGCCTCTCAAGTGCAGTCCCTCTTTTGGAGGAACAGTCCCCCTTTTTGACCCAAGCCCCTCCGTCCCCCTTTAATTTTTAAATGTCCCTCTTTTTGATCTGGGGAATTTATGATTAAATGTGCATTAATAAATTTACAAAATTGCTCCTTTCTAAACTATCTGTGTGGTTTCTACCTGCGTATTAGACTATAACTTCATTATTTTGCGCAATTTGGACTTTAAAATATCTATAATCTGATGATTGATGCACTAATATTTAAATGGATATTGAATCGCAAAAAAAGAATTGTCCCTGGGGCTCCGCATGCTGTAAAAACAATAAAGGAACTTATACTCACCTAACTGATCCCCCGGCTGCTGCAGTTGTGACGGAGTCAGTAATTATGCTTTGGGTGGAGTTAGAGGCCTGGCCTAGAATGAAAAAAACTGCAGTGATGCGCGCCGCACATATTGTGCCTCTTTGCGAATTAAAAAGGTCAGAGATTCTCCTATAAATCAGCCCTTATTCCCTATGATATCTATGGATTTCTTATACTTAGCTGTTCTGGATTATTTTTGTGTAGATACAGGCTGATGGACCAGCTTGTGGTGCTGTCTTTCCATCACACAGTGACAGATGGAAACGTTACACTATAAATCCACTGGGATACAAGTGGGATCATCTGAACCTGACATACAGGTAAGTGGATTTTCCCGGTACTCCCCAACTCCCAGTAGGATGCTATATTAACACATGATGTATTACTGAATTATTGCAAATAACACTCATAATTCCTGTAGACACTATTCCACGTACCTCATTTTTTTACAGGATTGTCCAGTATCCCAATACTTTAAACAGAGGTGACACAGATAAAGCATTAGAGATTGCCTTCAGTATGTGGAGTGAGGTTTCCCCGCTAACCTTTCAACGTGTGCTCCCTAAACACAAGTCGGACCTAAGCATTGGTAAGCACTGTCAACTGAGTGAAGACGTCATCTAGTTGTGTTGATCCCTGTTAACCCTCACTGTGGACCAAACCTGACAACCTTCTTCAGTGGTCACTGATAATGTCCCTAAAGTCTTGTCCCTCTGTCCCGAGGTTCCCAGTCATTCTTTTTTGTAGGGCAACATAAAACCACTCCTCCACCTTGGATGGGTTCATAGTGTATTGTCACATCATTGAATCACAACTTGGAATTAAGGCACCTAAATAGGTTTCCAGCCTTTTTCTGGAGTGTCAACAAATCAGAGACATATAGAGGCATCTTTGGCAGAAAACTGCAGCATTGTATGGAAAGGGTTTGGTCAGATTTTGCAGATGGACAAATGTTTCTTCATTTTTTTAAATGACTTCAGCTCCGTGAGGATGGACAGTATATTGCAATTAATCATTTATTCTCCATCTACACATTTTTAGTTGGATTGTATTCTAGGTCCTGATATGTCCTCTTCAGGACAATACCATTCTTTTTAAGCAATTCCTGTGTGTGGCTTTCTAGTGATAAGTGGGGAGTCTCAGCATTTGGACTCCCACCCATCAAAACCTTTGATATGTTATTATGCCATGTCTAAAGTTTTGCTAAATCAGTATCAGAAGGGGTGTCTAGGGCCACCAGTAAAATTAAATCTGGGGGACCACTTACATGTGAATACTACCTGCTCACACACAGCGGCAGCAGCAAGACACTCAAGATGATTGATTATGAGGTTCCCTGTTCAACTCACTGAGGTGGTCACACATGAATAGAACTGAGCAGATGCGACCACCTCAGTGAGGTGAACAGAGAAAGAAGAAAAAGAACTAACAGCAGGTGGCACAATGCAGTTCCCTTTGTTTTCATAATTCAATGACCATACTAAATTTTTAATTACATTCATTTACTTACATTCATAAGCATTCAGATCCAGATGCTGGTTTGAAAATGTAGAATTTTGTTTTTTGGTGCAACCCCTGTAAATGATTGTTGGGAGTTGCTGGTTCCCCTCCCCCCCACCCCATCAATAACAAAAACAAGCATTCCATGTTCAAAAGTTCCATGTTCTCTATTTTAGCATAGAAGTGTTCTCAGATGCATGGCCTGAGTGTAATTTTTTTTTTTATAAGGAGAGAATCATTGTTGCACCCACTGCCGTTGACTAGGTGCAGCAGACTCGTGGTTAGGATGTATCTGGTCCCATTATGGCCCACTTCACATACATCCGGTGATCCAGCTCAGTTTCCTGCACCATGTCAT
Organism: Rhinella marina; assembly: GCA_900303285.1. Taxonomy (NCBI): domain Eukaryota; kingdom Metazoa; phylum Chordata; class Amphibia; order Anura; family Bufonidae; genus Rhinella; species Rhinella marina. The sequence continues at coordinate 233,458 of ONZH01028248.1, forward strand.
AGGGAAAGTGAAGTTAAGAACTGATTCCATAGTACTGTATATATGAGATTGTTCATATTCATCTGGCACATAAGTTGTGATGCCAGATGTAAAATGGGGCTTCATAGGGAAAATGAGTCCTCAGAAAACAGCAAAGTGTCTTCAGCTGCTCAATCGATAAAAAATGTATCACTTATCAGATGCTGGATTATTCCCAACATATGCCCAACTGGAGGGAACATGAGGAACTGGAGAAATCCTTTGTTCTTTCTCATTCAGATGGAGTGGCTAGAGACATATGTTTAGTCTTACTACAGTGCGGTTTTCAAATGATTGATCCTGTCCCTGTGGTTTTGCAGGTGAAAAAGCAGGATTGAATGGCACCTAGTGAAATCAATCGGCCATCCATGTCAGGCAGCGAAAAAGATGGGACCTCCAGAGGGAAAGCTGCTCTTTGGTGCGGCTCTCCACTCTGGCTAAGGGCTCATGCACGTGATCTTAAGTGTTTTACAGTCTGCAAATTAAAGTACATTAAAGGGGTTTTCCGGGATTGTACTACTGATGACCTATCCTCAGGATAGGTCATCAGTATGTGATTGGTGGGGGTCCGACACCTGGCACCCCCGCCAATCAGCTGTTTGAGAAGGTACCGGCGCTGTGCTTGGTATCGCGCTCACCCCATTCACTTGACCGATGAACGTGAGCGCCGATGCCTTCTCAAACAGCTGATCGGTGGGGGTCCCGGGTGTCGGACCCCACTGATCAGATACTGATGACCTATCCTGAGGATAGGTCATTAGTAGTTAAATCCTGGAAAACCCCTTTAAGGGTACCTGCATGCAGTGCAGATTTGTATGCAGATAATCCACATGAAATCATCACCAAAATCACACATAAATCTGCACTATTTAGCGTACGGTTACAACAATACCACACTTGTATAATTTTTCTTGCACTTTAATACTGAAAAAAAAATTAAAAGCCTGGAGAAAAAAATATTTTTTATCACCATATTCTGACCCTATAACTTTTTTGTAGTTATGTGTACAGAGCTGTGTGAGGGCTCATTTTTTGCAGGGCGATCTGTACTGTGTGTGACTTTTTGTGAATTCTTGGGGAGTTGAAGTGACAAAAAATGGCGAATTGGCTGTTTTTATTTTTATTTTCGTTACGCCATTTGACATATGGAATTAATATGGTTATATTTTAATTGTATGGGCATTTTCGCACGTGGGAATGCCCATGATGTTTATTTTTTTATTGGTTAAGTTTTTTTTTTTTAAGGAAAGGTGGTGATTTGAACTTTTATATTTTTTATAACTTTTTTTTTTTACTTTTTACTTTTTTATTAACTTTTTTTTTTTATTAACTTTTTTTAAGTCACCCTGGCTATAATTGCCCATTGTGTTCATTGATGGCTATATAGCCTTCACAGGTGACGCTAGGGAGGCTCTTCACCATCACTGCCTGCTATTGGCTGTGCCCCCTTGCCCCCCCCCCCCCGGACCCTGGTGTTTTCATCCGCGCACAGGGAGAAGCAGCCACGGCCGTGCAGGCTTCAACGGCGATGCAGGTGCTTACGTAAAATCACTGGACAGATTATCGGATATTGTTTTGTCTGAAATCCCTTTACAACTTAACCCTTCATTTTCCAGGCTTTTATTCCTATAATCACAGTGACTGTTGGGAATCCCCATTGCACCCCTGCTTTGATGGTCTGAATGGAGAACTAGCTCATGCTTTTTTGCCACCAAGAGGAGAGATTCATTTTGACAACCACGAGTTCTGGATACTTGGACCTTCAAGATTCAGCTGGAAGCAGGGTAAATGCTTTCTCATTTTTTTGACCTAAGCTAAGGGATGGAACTAGCAAGTGCTAGGCCCCATGTCAAACCTTTAAATGAGGGTCTCCCTTTTATATCAGACCCCTACATCACCCCTATATAGATAATTTTTTGAACAAAAATGGGTGCGAAGAGCTTCTAATTTTCATATAGTAAGTATAGCAGTGATGCAGTTTACATCTATTCATGGTTCTAGTGTTTGCATGTGTCTGACAGTATGCTGTTACTTGTAGTCCTATTACATTGCAGCTATGGTAGAGTGCATCTGAACCCCTTTTTTCATAATGTTTGGAGGTGCTGGTCTAACTTTGATTTTTGAAGCCCCCTACATCACCACTGCCCAAGTAGTAATGGAAGTAGATCTCAGAATCCTGATGAAACCAAATGCCTTCTACCACAAATACAGTAAAAAAACAGACAACTGGATAGTAATGTGCAAATGTACTGAGACTTAAAGGGGTTGTCCAGGATTTCAATATTAATGGCCTACCCCAGGAGGTCTGACCCCCCAACACCCACTCACACTGCTCCATCTATTGTGTAGTGGATGGAGTTGGTAAGTGCAGTGCTACTCCCACTGAAAATAATGGGAGCACTGCTGAAGCTCTGTCCACTGCACCACAGATGGAGCCACAGCTACTAGATAACTACTGATTGGCGGGGTGTCTGAGCTCCTGAGCATATTGAAATCCTGGACTGCCCCTTTAAGCTGTACAGTAATCGGCGGCAAAAACCCCTCAAACATTTGTATGTTCTTTTCTCACAATGTATCTATATAGCACCACCTGCTGTTTGTTCCTTTTCTTATGTCTTTGTCCTGCTCACTGAGATGGCCGCACATGCTCAGTTTCATTCTTTAACTGCCTCCTGAGCTGTGATAGGGAGGACATGGACACGCCCCCTTAGCTGCAGCAGAAAAGTACTATATGATGTTTCATTTACATTTTTTACATTAGTCATGGGATAGCCCCTTTAAGTAAACAGTGGCAAGAAACTTTTAATTGAATTTAATTGATCTGTATATTAGACTTTATTATCCCTGTTTGTTAATGTTTCAATTCTTTACTCAACTTTTATAGTATTATCTCAGTTTCCCCTTTTCTTTACCACTTAATAGGCGTGTGGTATAATGATCTGGTCCAGGTGGCAGCGCATGAGATTGGTCATGCTCTTGGCTTATGGCACTCTAGTGATGTCTATGCACTGATGCATCCTAATGCTACATACACGCGGACTCGGCGCTTGGCGCAAGATGATATTCTGGCAATACAGAATCTCTATGGTAATTGCTTATTTCTGTGTCATCTATTACTCTTCCTTCCATTTTATTTTAGCAGTCTGACTTTTCGTCATTTTTATTACCTCCTAGCCGTATGTTAACCCATGATAGTCATTCAGGTCAATAGGGAAATATTGTTGTACTTAGGGAAGGATCTTAGCTTATTAAAGGAAATCTGACACCTAATTGTTCCTATTTTTAACCCATGGCAATGCAATGTAATGCTGCCTAACATAATTAAAACCATACCTTTATAAGCATTATTCTTATTGCTGAACGGTAGAAAATCAACTTTGATTGGTATGCTTATGAGGCCCAGAGTGCCCAGCAGGGCGTCAACAACTGTTAAAGAACCCAAGACCGCCTCCTCCAAGAGCCAAAGACCACCTCTTCAGTTGCTCCCAGTACCTCCCTTTTTCACCTTCCTGTCCAACCCACCATTTTCATTCAATTCTGCCCATGATGCATGCACTCTACCTACTGTGAATCCAAGCGTCAACATGTCTCAATGGACTTTCGCATAGGCTCAGACCAGGAATCTGCCTGCACTTTCATACTGCCTTCCTGCAGTGGACATCAGACTCACAGTAGGTAGAGCGCATGTGTCGCAGGCAGAACTGAATGAAAGGTACTGGGAACAACTGAAGAGTGGTCAAGAGCACTTGGGAGAGACAGGCTTGGGCTCTTGGAGGAAGCTGTCTTGGGCTCTTGGAACAGTTGTTGATGCCCCTGCTGAGCACTTGGGGCCTCATTAGCTTACCAATCAAAGTTTGTATTCTGGTGTTCAGAAATAAGGGTAATGTTAAAAAAAGGTTTGCTTTTAATTATGTTAGGCAGCACTACATTGCATTGACATGGGTTAAATATAGTACAATTAGGTGACAGATTCCCTTTAAAAAGAAAAAAAACGTGAAAAATAGACTTATGCAAAGACGAGACAGTTGCTTCCCAATAGCAAGAATGGGCTGGGGAACTAGGATACAAAAGAGACAATTGTAATAATGCTTTTATTGACAGGCTGCCCAGCTTCAGGATCCAGCTGTGAGACACTGAAAGACCAGCAAAAGTGTAGCGGCTGTAAGGGTAAGAAAATATTTTATAGATATTATTCCAATCTCATTTGCCTTTCTATATATGATGATTGTCATTTAATTTACATTAAGAGGTGTCTGAAAAAGGTCCCAAATCATACAAAGTCAAGGTGAAGACATTTTATGCTTCCAAGGGTGAGACTGTTACACTCAACTGTACCCACAGTGCACAACCGCGACAGAGAGTCAGGTAAGATACCTAACACATTACAACATACTCTTAAATATCCTACTTGTACATAAGGATATAGAGTGTGTCAATGTAGTCATCTGCATAGCAGGAACCAAGGTTAAAGTGTAGACTTGAATGGATGGATCATGGCTTGGCTATCTCTCATAGTAACAGTCTATAAGGCTGAAAAAGACATCTGTCCATTTAGTTCAGACAATTATTTATTCCTGTTGATCCAGAGGAAGAAAATTCCTTCCCAGCTCCAATCAAGCAATCAGAGGGCTCATGCACAGAACGTATTTTCTTTCCGTGTCTGTTTGTTTTTTTTTTGGGCGGACCATAAGCGGAACCATTCATTTTCGCACAAAAAAAAGGGTTTAGGCGGAAACCCTTATGTCCTGTGGGGGGCCTGGTTTGATCCTTGCTATGGGGCCCTTACTTCTCTATGTACGCCACTGGCACCATACATTATGATGCCTAAATAACAGTTCTATACACTGGATGAATTATACTTTAGGTACGACTTTATGCTGGTTGACATCTTGTGCTGGCACCCTAACCATGTGATTTACTGTCAAAGAGTCTTCAAATATCTTCTTAATATTCGTTCTGGTTTCTAGTCTAACAAATTGGTTGTAAGATTCAATATGGTGCAGGGGCGTAACTACCAAACAGGCAGACCAGGCGACTGGTATGGGGCCCAGTACAAGAGGGGGTCCAGTTGGGATCATCTCCTCTTCTACTGGGGGTGAAAACTTGGTCAGGACTCTACCCTCTAAAAGAACACCTTTTAGTAAATGAGGCAGTGGAAGAATGGCCCAAGGGTCATTGAAAAGGGTTTAGGCGGAAACCCTTCTGTCCTGTGTGGGGGGCCTGGTTTGATCCTTGCTATGGGCCCTTACTTCTCTATGTACACCACTGCGGATGATACCCATGCATTGGGGACCACAAATTGTGGTCCCAATGCAAAAAGCAGCCAGACATGTTTGTGTACATAAGCTCTTAATGTGAACCAGTCAGTAGATTCCTGTTGCCTTAACCATAGGCAGCATGAAATATTGATAGGCTCCCACATTACTAAGAACTACATTTTACTGTGAGATGCTGCAGCCATAAACAGCTACAATTAAATACCAGGTGGTTTGATAATCACCTTATTTTAGCAGCTTATATACAATATGAAAAATGCTGTATATAGATGTTGGAATATTCCTCTCTCACTACCATTTTTTTTTTATTCCCTATTCTATTGTAGTTGGTATAAGAATGGCAGCCGTCTAAATTTGTCAGCTCCAGAAGTAGCTAAGAAGTCGTCAAGTAGTTTAATTATCCAAGCACAAGTATCTACCCAAGGACGTTACACATGTGTAATACGCCATGGAATTGTAACCCTGGGAGGAAGGTCATGGAATCTCCGTGTTATCTAGTATTTCCAAAATCTCACCATGACGATCATAAGGGTACATTCACATGACGTGTGGCGGCTGTTTAACAGCCATCAGTTTTCTTTACTGTTGCAGCCTATGGTTCTATTCACACAAACTTTTTTTTTAACGGGCCGTGAATAACGGGTATAAAAAAAAATAGGACATTTCCTATTTTGTCTGTTTTCATGGACTAACAGCTGGGGTGGATTATAATGAGGGCAAAATGGGTGATTGCCTAAGGCCCGAGACTCTGGAGGGGGTCCCATGAACATTATGCCTCATTATGTTTCACCTGCTGCACTGTAATAATGCCGTTCTCTGAATCATATACAATAAACACGTCCTCCACATTGGGCAGTAATAATCTACTGTACTTGCATCATATGTCCTAGGGTAAGGCTTCATTCACACGACCGTATTTTGTATCCGTGTCTGTTCCGTTTTTTTTGTGGACCATATGCAGAACCATTCATTTCAATGGGTCCGCAAAAAAAACAGAAGGTACTCCGTTCCGCAAAAAAGATAGAACATGTCCTATTTTTGTCCATTTTGCTGACAAGGATAGGCATTGTTACAATGGATCCGCAAAAAAACCTGAAAAATGGAACATCATCCGTTTTTTTTGCGGATCCACAATTTACAGACCACAAAACAAATACGGTTGTGTGAATGAAGCCTAACACTGGGAGAGTCACTTATAGGGAAGGATTTGGGTATCCTTGTAGATGGTAGATTAAATAACAGCATACAATGTCAATCAGCTGCTTCTAAGGCCACAAGGATGTTGTCATGCATTAAACGAGGCATGGACTCACAGGGCAGGGATGTAATATTACTACTTTGCAAAGCATTGGTGCGGCCTCATCTGGAATATGCAGTTCAGTTCTGGGCACCAGTCCATAGGAAGTATGCCCTGGAGCTGGTAAAAGTACAGAGGAGAGCGTCTAAACTGATAAGGGGCATGGAGGGTCTTATTTATAATTAATTACATTTATTTAGTCTTGAGAAAACACATCTAAGGGGCTGACATGATAAACCTATACAAATATATAAATGGGCGGTAGAAAAAATATGGTGAAAGCTGTTCCATGTAAAAACCCTTAAAAAGACAAGGGGGCACTGCCTCTGACTGGAGAAGAAAAAGTTCATTCTCCAGAGCTGTAAGAACTTCTTTACTGTAAGAACTGTGAATCGATGGAATAGTCTACATCAGGACGTGGTCACAGCAGGAACAGTGGGTAGTTTTTTTTTTTTAAAAAAAAGAGCTTAGATGAATTCTTAAAATTAAATAACTAATGCTTATGAAGAAGTCTGTGTAGAAGTCTGGGTCTCCCTCCCTTTTCTAGAATTTACATCCCCACCTATCGCTTGTTTGAACCTGATGGTCTTGTGTCTTTTTTTCAACCATATTAAAGGGGTTGTGTCATGAAACATATTCTACATTTTTATTCAAACCAGCACCTGGATACTTTTTTACTAGCATGTAATTAAAAATTTAGTGTAGCCAGCGAGTTATTCAATAAAATATATCTGTATAGTGCGAGTCTGTGCAGCTTTGGAACTTCTGGGCAACAGTATCAGATGTCACTAGTTCAGTCAGTCAATGAGCAGCTGTGAAGCTTAATAATAAGTGCTACTGTGTGTGTGCAATATAGGTGTACGTGTTTGTATGTATTGTGAACAATGCCCTGTGGAACTGGATGATGAATGCCACACAACTCCAAGCATATTTAAGCGAGGTGAGAGGTACCCAAGTGTCACACCAGACTGTCAGGAGACGTCTGGGGTCCAGGGAGAATGGCGGTCCCTTAGCTCGACCCGCAACCCCTGACCCTGCCTACTTGCCTCACCCTAGGCTAAAGGTCCTAGGGGGACAACTGGACGACAGGCCCTAGCCTAGCTAGAGAAGCGGGAATGGAAGACAGACAGACAAACAACGAGAAACACCAAGGAGGGTCAGACGGTCCGAGGTCGATAACAGGAGAGCAGTATCAGGTCAAAAATATAATCCACAAGAATGTCCAAGAAGCTAGCCGGGGTAAAGCACAGAGAGTCAAAATAGCACAAACACAGAGGTCAAGGCGAGATCCAGGAGCACAGCTGCGTCTGGATACAAGCAACAGGAGCTCAAGGGAGGCTGGTGACTGCAGGAAGACCAAACAAGCACTGGCAATGAGGTGCAGCAGAAAGAAACCTAAATACAGACAGGACTCCCGTCCCAAACCCTGATAGGGGTTGGGAACCTGTCAGTAAGATTAGCCCCAATCACAGAACACCAGGTAAAAAACAGGGCGGGTGAAAGTGATGACAGCAAAGCCAGGTTAAAGGGGCATGCGCTCTGAACTCAGAGCGAGCGTAACTAGGGACGCGAGTTGGGCGCGGCAACCCGCCGCGTCCCTAGCAACGGTTAGGTGTATGACTCCAAATAAACATTGAGCCATGCGCACGGAAGCCGGCGCTCCCCGCAAATAATGCCGGACATGAAGACATCAGGCACAGAGGGACCGGCAGCCTGTCCACACTGCCAAAAAGTACCAATACCTGGTTTAATAACCACAGTATCACTGTGTTTGATTGGCCAGCAAACTCGCCTGACCTTAACCCCATAGAGAATGTATGGGGTATTGTCAAGAGGAAGATGAGAGACACCAGACCCAACAATGCAGACAAGCTGAAGGCTGCTATTAAAGCAAACTGGGCTTCCATAACACCTCTGCAGTGCCACAGGCTGATCGCCTCCATGCCACGCCGCATTGATGCAGTCATTCATGCAAAAGGAGCCCCAACCAAGTATTCAGTGCATTTACTGTACATACTTTTCATTTGGCCAACATTTCTGTGTTTAAAAAATTTTTTACAGTTCTAATTTTACAGGTCTAATATAATATTCTAATTTTCTGAGATAATGACTTTTGGGTTTTCCTTGGCTGTAAACCATAATCATCAACATTAACAGAAATAAACACTTGAAAAAGTTCACTCTGTTTGTAATGACTCTATAAAATATGAATGAATTGAATTACTGAAAAAAAAAAAACTTTTTGATGATATTCTAATTTATTGAGATGCACTTGTACCTGCTGTAGCCTGTGACAACACACGTTGTTCTTCTGCAAAGGAATGAGCAGCTCCAATAGTGTCTGGGGTACTTATACATGGGCCATCATTGTGATGTCATAGAATGCTGGGGTGTCATGGAATGCTGTGATATCGTGCTCATTTACATATGCAGCACGAGGCACCAAGCCAAAACTGTAAGGCCACGAGGCACTAAACCAGAGCCATGAGGCCATGAGGTACCAAGCCGAGCCACATGGCCACAAAACACCAAGCCAGAGCCCAGAGACACTAAACCAGAGCATAGAAGTCATGAGGCATCAAGCCAGAGCACCTGAGGTGGCCCACCAGAGCACCTAGTCCATGAGACACAAAGCCAGAGCATAGAGGCCGTGAGGTGGCACCCCAAGAGCGCAGAGGCCGTGAGGCGTCACACCAGGAGCGGAAATGCCATGAAGCGAGAGCCCAGAGACACCAAACCAGAGCACCTAGGCCATGAGACACAAAGCCAGAGCACAGAGGCCGTGAGACACAAAGCCAGAGCACAGAGGCCGTGAGGTAGCATGTCAGGAGCACAGAGGCCGTGAGGCAGCTCGTCAGGAGCACAGAGGCCGTGAGGCGTCACGCCAGGAGCACAGAGGCCACGAGGCGGCACGCCAGGAGCACAGAGGCCACGAGGCGGCACGCCAGGAGCACAGAGGCCACGAGGCGGCACGCCAGGAGCACAGAGGCCGCAAGGCAGCACGCCAGGAGCACAGAGGCCGCGAGGCGGCATGCCAAGAGCACAGACCCCGTGAGGCAGCACGCCAGGAGCACAGACACCGTGAGACAGCACGCCAAGAGCACAGAGTCCTTGAGGAGCCAAACGTAGCATCTAAACCACATATTTTATGGAGCAAATTTAGAACAATGCATATTTCATTTGATAAGGAATCTAAGTCAGGCATAACTAAGAAAAGTTGCTAGACCTGAAAGATTTTTGGTCTATAACCTTGTCAACTGAATACAGCATAAAATCAGTCTATACAGTGGGGAAAAAAAGTATTTAGTCAGCCACCAATTGTGCAAGTTCTCCCACTTAAAAAGATGAGAGAGGCCTGTAATTGACATAATAGGTAGACCTCAATTATGAGAGACAAAATGAAAAAATAAATCCTGAAAATCACATTGTCTGATTTTTAAAGAATTTATTTTATAAATTATGGTGGAAAATAAGTATTTGGTCACCTACAAACAAGCAAGATTTCTGGCTCTCACAGACCTGTAACTTCTTCTGTAAGAGGCTCCTCTGTCCTCCACTCATTACCTGTAGTAATGGCACCTGTTTGAAATTGTTATCAGTGTAAAAGACACCTGTCCACAACCTCAACCTGTCCACTCTAAACTCCACTATGGTGAAGACCAAAGAGCTGTCGAAGGACACCAGAAACAAAATTGTAGACCTGCACCAGGCTGGGAAGACTGAATCTGCAATAGGCAAGCAGCTTGGTGTGAAGAAATCAACTGTGGGAACAATAATTAGAAAATGGAAGACATACAAGACCACTGATAATTTCCCTCGATCAGGGTCTCCACGCAAGATCTCACCCCATGGGGTCAAAATTATCACAAGAACTGTGAGCAAAAATCCCAGAACCACACGGGGGGACCTAGTAAATTACCTGCAGAAAGCTGGGACCAACGTAACAAAGGCTACCATCAGTAAGACACTACACCACCAGGGACTCAGATCCTGTAGTGCCACACATGTCCCCCTGCTTAAGCCAGTACATATCTGGGCCCGTCTAAAGTTTGCTAGAGAGCATTTAGATGTACCAGAAGAGTATTGGGAGAATGTCATATGGTCAGATGAAACCAAAGTAGAACTGTTTGGTAGAAACACAACTTGTCGTGTTTGGAGGAGAGTAAATGCTGAGTTGCATACAAAGAACACCATATCTACTGTGAAGCATGGGGGTGGCAACATCATGCTTTGGGGCTGTTTCTCTGCAAAGGGACCAGGACGACTGATCCGTGTACATGAAAGAATGAATGGGTCCATGTATCGTGAGATTTTGAGTGCAAACCTCCTTCCATCAGCAAGGGCATTGAAGATGAAACGTGGCTGGGTCTTTCAGCATGACAATGATCCAAAGCACAAACGAGTGGCTTCGTAAGAAGCATTTCAAGGTCCTGGAGTGGCCTAGCCAGTCTCCAGATCTCAACCCCATAGAAAACCTTTGGAGGGAGTTGAAAGTCTGTGTTGCCCAGCCACAGCCACAAAACATCACTGCTCTAGAGGAGATCTGCATGGAGGAATGGGCCAACATACCAGCAACAGTGTGTGCCAACCTTGTGAAGACTTACAGAAAACATATGACCTCTGTCATTGCCAACAAAGGATATATAACAAAGTATTGAGATGAACTTTTGTTATTGACCAAATACTTATTTTCCACCATAATTTGCAAATAAATTCTTTTTATAATCAGACAATGTGATTTTCTGGATTTGTTTTCTCATTTTGTCTCTCATAGTTGAGGTCTACCTATGATGTCAATTACAGGCCTCTCTCATCTTTTTAAGTGGGAGAACTTGCACAATTGGTGGCTGACTAAATACTTTTTTCCCTACTGTATATCCCCAATAATGACCCTCTGCCCCCCAGTGTGCCCTGTGACACAATGGAAGCTGGACAACTTCTGTACATACCTGCTGTAGCCTGTGACAACACACGTTGTTCTTCTGCAAAGGAATGAGCAACTCCAATAGTGTCTGGGGTACTTATACATGGGGCATCATTGTGATGTCATGGAATGCTGGGGTGTCATGGAATGCTGGGATAGCATGTGCTCATTTACATATGCAGCATGAGGCACCAAGCCAGAGCCGTGAGGCCACGAGGAGCTAAGTCAGAGCCGTAAGGTCACGAGGCACAAAACCAGAGCCATGAGGCCATGAGGTACCAAGCCGAGCCACGAGGCCACAAAACACCAAGCCAGAGCCCAGAGACACTAAACCAAAGCATAAAGGTTATGAGGCATCAAGCCAGAGCACCTGAGGTGGCCCACCAGAGCACCAGGGCCATGAGACACAAAGCCAGAGAACAGAGGTCGCGAGGTGTCATGCCCGGAGTGCAGAGGCTGCGTGGTAAGCCGAGGGACAGCATGCCAGGAGCACAGAGGCCGCAAGGTGGCAAACCAGGAGCGCAAAGGCCATGAGGCGGCACGTCAGGAGCACAGAGGCCATGAGGAGCTGAACTTAGCAACTAAACTACATATCTTGTGGAGCAAGTTTAGAAGAATGTATATTTCCTTTGATAAGGAATCTAAGTCAAGCATAACAAAAAAAAAGTTGCTAGATCTGAAAGATTTTTGGTCTGTAACCTTATCAATTGAATGCCGTATAAAATCAGTCTATCTATCCCAATAATGACCCTCTGCCCCCCAACCAGTGTGTCCTGTGACACAATGGAAGCTGGACAACTTCTGTACATACCTGCTGCAGCCTGTGACAACACACGTTGTTCTTCTGCAAAAGAATGAGCTCCAATAGTGTCTAGTGTGCTTATACATGGGTCATCATTGTGATGTCATAGAATGCTGGGGTGTCATGGAATGCTGTGATATCGTGCTCATTTACATATGCAGCACAAGGCACCAAGCCAAAACCGTAAGGCCACGAGGCACTAAACCAGAGCCTTGAGGCTATGAGGTACCAAGCTGAGCCACAAGGCAACAAAACACCAAGCCAGAGCCCAGAGACACTAAACCAGAGCATAGAGGTCATGAGGCATCAAGCCAGAGCACCTGAGGTGGTCCACCAGAGCACCAAGGCCATGAGACACAAAGCCAGAGTACAGAGGCCATGAGGCGGCACACCAGGAGCACAGAGGCCGTGAGGCGGCACCCCAGGAGCGCAGAGGCCATGAGGCGGCACCCCAGGAGCGCAGATGCCGTGAAGCCAGAGCCCAGAGAAACCAAACCAGAGCATAGAGGTCATGAGGCATTAAGCCAGAGCACCTGAGGTGGCCCACCAGAGCACCGAGGCCATGAGACACAAAGCCAGAGCAGAGAGGCTGTGAGGTGGCATGCCAGGAGCGCAGAGGCTGTACGCCAGGAGCACAGAGGCTGTGAAGCAGCATGCCAGGAGCAGAGAGGCCGTGAGGCGGCACGCCAGGAGCACATAGGCCGTGAGAAGCCGAACTTAGCGAGGTGGCATGATAGGAGTACAGAGGCTGTGTAAGCCGTGGGGCAGTACGTCAGGAGCATAGAAGCCGTGAGGCAACAAGCCAGGAGCACAGAGGCCATGAGGCGGCAAGCCAGGAGCACAGAGGCCGTGAGGCGGCATGCCAGGAGCACAGAGGTGATGAGGAGCCGAACTTAGCATTTAAACCACATGGTGGAGCAAATTTAGATGCATATTTCCTTTGATAAGGAATCAAATGCATAACTAAGAAAAGTTGCTAGACCTGAAAGATTTTTGGTCTGTAACCTTGTCAATTGAATGCAGCATAAAATCAGTCTATCTATCCTCAATAATGACCCTCTGCACCCGCAGTGTGTCCTGTGACACTATGGAAGCTGGACAACTTCTGTACATACCTGCTGTAGCCTGTGACAACACACATTGTTCTTCTGCAAAAGAATGAGCTCCAATAGTGTCTGGTGTGCTTATACATGGGCCATCATTGTGATGTCATGGAATGTTGTGATGTCATAGAATGCTGTGATATCATGTGCTCATTTACATATGCAGCTGGCAATCTACTGTCTTTTAAACTGTAGAAAACCCCGTTAGGATTGTGACTGAAAATTAGTTCCAGTCATTTGAATTGCGTTATTTTGGTGAGAAGCATGTTGTTTTCTGCAAGTCTCAGTCAGGTAAATGGAAATGATTTTCAGCTTTTCAGAATAAAAATCTTCTGTCTATGTCATATCTATCTATCTATCTATCTATCTATCTATGAAAGAAATAGACTGCGGCACATCCAAATAGTGAATGAAGTGACGTCCTTTATTCACCCATGCGACGTTTCAGTCCACTTGCTGGGACCATTGTCAAGCAAATGATTACATGTTCACACAGTATTTAAAGGGTGTACATAATTGTGTCAATACATATCAATTAAAAACCATATATCAACAATGCGCACAATTCTTATCCTTAACCATGATCACTCATTTCATATTACATGTGTCGTCATACAATGACTTGCTGAGGTGAATGGGTGAATAAAGGACGTCACTTCATTCACTATTTGGATGTGCCGCAGTCTATTTCTTTCATATATTGGATGCTGGTCACATTGAACCGCAGGCACTCCTTATTTACTCGGTTTTGAGTGAGTGCGGCTCCATTTTTCGTTTTTTATCTATCTATCTATCTATCTATCTATCCCCAATAATTACACCCCTCAGTGTGTCTTGTGAACATAGAGGAATCTGGAGAACCTCTATAAATACCTGCTATAGCCTCTGACTACACATTGCCCTCCTGCAAATGAAATGAGCAGCCCTTAATAGGGCCATCATTGTGATGTCATGGAATGCTGTGATATCATGTGCTCATTTGCATATTCAGATGTCAATTTGCTGCCTTTTAAACTGTGGAAAACCCCTTTTATTAATACCTATTGAATCCTGTGGACACAATGTTCAAAGAGCCAAGATCTATCTATCTATCTATCTATCTATCTAATAAATAGTATCTATCTATCTAATCTCATATCCATTGTCAGACTGGCTAGCAGAGTACCACGGCGTACCCAGAGTACCTCCACCGTTTTATTAAGGGTTTTGTTTCCACGGTGTTCCCTTTGCGTTAAAACTGACCTGTGGCCTTTATTCTCTGGGTCAATACGATTACCACATATGTATAGGTTTTTATGTCTAAATAGTGTAAAAATAAATAACTGTGTGTGGGGGCTTATTTTTTGAGGGACAATCTGTAGTTTTTATTAATACCATTTTGGTTATCAATTGGTCATTTTGACCCTTTTTCCGTTACGTCATTCGTCGTATATTTTTATATTTTAATAGTACGGGCATTTTCGGATGCGGCCACCCCCATGATGTTTATATTTTTTGGTTTTATGTATTTATTCTATGGGAATGTGATTTAAACTTTTATATTTTACATTTTTTAACAGTTTTATTTTTTTACTTTTTATGATTCTGACGTTCGTATTTGAGCCTACAAAATTCATTTTTTTTAAATTCTGATCAATCATGGGTCTTTTAGATCCATTATTTGTACAGAATTGCTCATTTCTTATGTTGACCTGCCATCTGCTGGCCAAAATAAGAATTGCAGCTTCAATACCCCACATCTCTTCAGAGAAACCCAGCGCATTGAATTCAATTACCGGCATCCTGATTGGCCGCAGAGGATGGCAGTAAGAAACCCATAAGCGTGAGCTTCCAGGTTTTTCAGCCTTTAGATGCCGTGATTTCACTTAATGACCACAATCGGCATTATTTCTGGTCGCGGTCATTACCAGCGGGTTTCTGCTGTTCGAAACGCTGCACGCGCGAGCGGGCGCCATGTTTGTACTTGGTTAATAGTATACAGCCCCATAATATACATACTGTACACAAGGCATTACCATACATTTTGATCAAAATGCACAAGCCCACTCACCACATCATGTTTGCCTCTACGAGTGGGTACCTACTCTAATTTGCCACAGCACTACGTAGCGACCACTGACACTACAGCACTGCATCAGCAGGCGGCATGACCCAGCAGTCCAACTGCTTCTCTGCTTTAAACTAAGCACCCTTGTCACTGGGTCCCAAGAACTCACAGGTAAAGCATCACAGTAACAATGGCAACCAGGCAGTACTGCACCATGCGAACAGATGGTGCAATACTGTGGTGTGGTTGGATATCTGATACCATAGTGGGCACCAAAGGTCCACAGCTAAAAAGCTGCCTTTGGAGACAATGGATTGCCACTAGGGCCTATTTCTTTGAATCAAAACCTATTAGGCTTTATTGAAGATGGGCCCGCAGAATAATTTCCTCAGGTGGGCCCAAGGAGCCCAGTTCTGACCCTGGAGATCAAGAAAATCCTTACATATAAGTCAGAAACACGTACACGACTGTGTACATCCAATGGTGTTAGAAACCTCAACAACCACGACAAATACCAAACGCTGTGGAATTATGTCCATGTACCTTTGGAGCACCACACTATACCAGTGGTGGACGTCACTCTTGATTTAGAAGCCTATTAATAAGCAGTCTGTAATCTAGAGTCATTTGATAGACTTTCTACACAGATCTACAAGGAAACCATCAGAAATGTGAAGTTACATGCAACCTTACAAAATATTAAAGGGTTATTCTCATTTTAGACAATGGGGGCATATCGCTAGGATATGCCCCCATTGTCTTATAGGAGCCCCCGAAGTGAATGAGGGCGCACTGCACATGCGCAGCCGCCCTCCATTCATTTCTATGGGGCCGCCGAAAATAGCCGAGCGCTGGCTCGGCTACTTCCGTCGGCTCCATAGAAATGAATGGGAGCGCACCGCGCATGCACGGCCCGGCTCCCATTCATTCCTATGAGCGGCGCGGGGAGCTGCGCCTGGTGGTGGCCGGACCCCCGGAAACCTGGGGTCCTCCAGGCACAGCGCTCCCCGCTCCGTTCTGGATATAGGTGCGGGTCCCAGCGGTGGGACCCGCACCTATAAGACAATGGGGGCATATCCTAGCGATATGCCCCCATTGTCTAAAATGAGAATACCTCTTTAATGGAACACAAGTAAATGTTAATAACATTAAAGAGGACCTTTCACCACTTTGAAAAAAATGAAACTGCACTATGTACCTGTGCGTCCCCCACTGGTGCCAGCAGCTTTGTTTTTTTTTCAAATTGTCCCTCGGTGGCTTCACACGGGCCCCCTGTTCTTCTGCCGGGCTTTATGCTCATTAGCAAGCATCGGAACAGGGAGGAGGAGACTCCCTGTTCCTCAATGGGCGTTGCTTCTGCCCTGCTGTGAGCGCTGTCCAATCAGAGCGGACCGCTCACAGCAGGGCCGAAGGAGTTCAACCCTGCTGTAAGCGTTCCGCTGTGGCGGTGGTCGTGCTTGCACACTATAGCGAAAAGCGCCGGCCTCTCTGGTGATCAGGACTGTGGGAGCTCACATAGGCTGGTGCTTTTTCCTATAGTGTGCAACCAGTCCACTAGGGCTGGATTGCAGCGTGGTCTGTAACCATGGAAACAAGCAGTGTATTATGCAATGGAAAAATGAATGAAGCCAGCAAAGGAAGCAATATGGATGATAATAATAATACATTAGTAAGTGGCTTGTATTAAAGGGGTTATCCAACTCCTATAATGCCCGCGCCCCTCACAAAGTAATACATACCCCGCTCCCCGAAACCTGCGTCACTCCTGATTCCACCACTGTATCTCCTCGGCGCACAGATCAAAACATCCGACAACGGGCAGGATGTTTTAATAAGCAAGATGAGGAGATGCAGCAGCGGCATCAGGAGCAATGCAGGTTTGGGTGAGCGGGATAAGTATAGTGTATATGAGGGGCCTGGGCATTTGGGG
The DNA here is from genome assembly GCA_900303285.1 of Rhinella marina. Classification (NCBI taxonomy): domain Eukaryota; kingdom Metazoa; phylum Chordata; class Amphibia; order Anura; family Bufonidae; genus Rhinella; species Rhinella marina. Next base: position 250,855 of record ONZH01028248.1, read on the forward strand.
GGGAATTATAGGGGTTGGATAACCCCTTTAATTTTCTCTACATGATAATTGCCACTTGCTGAAGTGAGACAACCTCTTTACTCTCTCTTCCCCCAATCTGTTCCGGTATTACAGTCTGCACATCATAAGGAAGTACTGAGCAGTACAATGAAATGCAGCTGACTAGCAGAGCACCAACCACAAGACAGGCGACAGTTGTGCGACTACCGTATAGAACAGTGTACGCCTGTCTCTCCCTGAATAGAAGTGCGATGCTACTGCCAGGAACTCTTGCTGTCTGACTTATCCAAGAGACGTCACCGGTGCGGAAGGAGAACTACATTTCCCATCATCCTCTGCTCTTCCGGAGCGTATGACCTCTTTCCAAGCCTGCGCTCTGCTTGCCGGCCAACATGGCGACCTTCGTGGAGATCCTGAGGAGCGAGTTCCCGCAGCTGGACGCCGAGCTCCTTCAGTATGTGACTGGTAAGAGGACGCGGCCTCGCCGGAGCAGTCAGCGGCACGTCAGGAGGCCTGAGGTGCCACATACCGGCTACTCAGCAATGACTGGGAATGTAGTGGCCACACATGCGCCTGGCACTGATCTGGGTACACCGCCACGTATACGGGCACTCAGCTCATGCTGGCTACATGGGGTGACCGTGACAATGGCTGGATTACTGGACATGAGTGTCATCAGATCACACATCCATCAGTAGAGTGTAGACTGCTGCTTATAGCAGCCTGTGTTCTGCAGATGGATTGGCAGAGCATTTGTGGAATGATAATCCTATACATACTACTACCATTTAATATATGGTGGAGGGTTTCCAGTAAGTGACACATAGCAGAGTCATATACCTGCCCCTGGGAGGAGGTCTATTAGAAAACTGTTCCCCGCAGAGTGTAATCGGCCTGGTGTCCTTGTCACTCCATAATATACATCTGATTTTGGTTTTGCAATGTTTTCCAGATTTCATTTGTGGCTGCATTTAGGACCACAGTATAGTCGTCAGCACCATCTAGACTTGATATGCGAGGATCTGTTCACAGTAACATAGTTGCTTCCCTTTAATGGATCCATGACACCTTTGATGGTTGGGTCTGTCAGGACTAAACGGCTTAAAGTAACCCTCTGGTTCAAGAAAAAAAATTCACATTAATCGGGAAAGAACAGAACACTTACATGGTGCCCTCCTTTTAATCTTTTTTTACTTCAGATTTGCCAGTTCCCGGCCTTCAATTCTGTCATCTAAGATGGCCGCACCGCTTCTCAGACTACCTGATCGCACACCATGCAATCGGTAGCCTAGTAGACTTCCTGCTGCCCTTGGATTGGTCGGTAAGTGAACAGTGCCGGCCAATCGTAGAGCAGGGCTGGACAAGAAGGAAGCCGCTATACACAGTGTGTATGGGATAGTCTGAGAATTGTTGTGGTCTTCATGGATGACGGAAGAGGAGCCTGAGAATTAGCAGATCTGAAATTAAAAAGCTGAAAGGGAGTCACCTCATTTTACCCCATACATAGGACCGTATTCTGGTTCTGCGTCCCATACCCTTTTTTTTATCACACACGGATCAAAAATTACAAACGGTGCACAGATGTGATCAAGAAGTGGTCCCCCACGTCCAGTGTACACCAGTGCATTCCTATGGCTATGAGGTTGTGTTGAAGGCTCCATCTCCAGCTACATTTTCTCCTCTTTCATGTTCCCATTTTCTCAAATGCCTAAAATCTAGGTTTAACCGTATATAAATTGGAGTAATGTTAATCATCTTATCAAAGTGCAGTGTCTAATATACACCATTACTTGATCCCACTAGATGTCCTTGACAGTGGTCAATCTGATTTTGAATCAGAGAATGACTTGTTTGAGGCAGTGGGAGAACTTCTGCAGGATGTGTCTGGAGATACCAAAGATGATAATGACATCCGGGACATCTGTCAGAGGATGTACAGGTCTATGCGGATGTGAGTATACCCTACCAGCCAATGTCATACCACCTGTTCTATTCCTGCTTCAGGCACAAGGAGAAACAAATGTTCTGCCCCTGATTGGGACTGGGGGTAAATCTACTAGAGTAGAAGTGAAGTCATGAGCCCTCTTGGTACCTTTGATTGGCAGGCACAGCCTTCAGTAACACTTTTTTTTCCCCAATATGTAGGCAGCAGAATGCCTTTAAAAAAGAAGCATTACTCACCTTACCAATTCCCCACACTGCTGTTCTGTTGCTTACCTTACTGGGTCCCATTATCAGCCAGTGATTGGCTGAGGAGGCATCTCCTGGTGAGCAGAAACCAGCAGCACACAGTAAGCAAAGAAACAGCAGCAAACGGGTGGTCATTGATGTAAGTAATGCTATTCTACCGTATATATAACATTCTATCCCGCTAGACCCAAACATGAATACTGATGACTTATCCTCTGGATAGGTCATCAGTATCTGATCAGTGGGGGTCTGACACCCAGGACCCCCACCAATTAGCTATTTTGAGAAGACACCTTCTCGAAGCTCATCAAGCACAGTACTGTACATTTTATAGCATTCACTTGAATAGGGTTGAGGTTCTTCTAGACCACGTGACACATGAACGAGTCATCACTTGGTCTAGGGAAAGCAGCAAGAAGACCACAAACCTGCTGCAAGCGCCGGTGCCTTCTCTAACAGCTGACAGGCTGGGGTCCCAAGTTAAGGATAGGTCATCAGTATAAAAATCTCGGAAAGCCCCTTTAACAGTTCTGCTTATGGTTTCTCATATTTCAGTTAGCATTGTAGAGGTGCAGCCTTGTCCCCACTGCCGAGGTGGTTAACGTTATGTTCGCAGATTGTGACCAGGCTGTTTCATTGCTTTGCTGCCATTTTTCCATAATTAGCAGCTTTTACTTTGGAAATAAGGGGGGGGGGGTGTTCTGTTTTCTGCACGGGATGTCATGTAACTGTATTGCATTCTTCAATGTACTCCAGGGAGAATAATCATGTCCCGTCACAAGCGCAGGTTCTCCTGGATGCTCCTATCCAGCTCTCTCAGATAACCGATTATGGTAAGACTATAAGAGTTCTCTACTTACTCATCCATGTATGTCTCACTCCATTATTTGACAGATGGCCTCATGTTATATCTAGTTGCCTTGCACATCACTTCCAGGAGGTTTGTTCTCCCACATATCATCTTTGATGTAAGGGAGGGCAAGATCCCGGCAGAAGCAGGACATGAAACATTTCTGAATTAAATGTGTTTGTCCTTTTCCTTCTGCAATGATCTGACCCTCCTTTTGGTCAAGAAAGACATGCGGAAGAGTGGGTCTCGCAGACGTGATGTGATATGCACCCGATTATTTAGGACAGAACTTGCAATAGGTAACATGACACATGACTCGTGAAGAGAGAACCAGTTAGGGGCTACCTAGTTTGGGCTTTGTTTCTGAATGTTCTGTACTCTAATCAGTCCATGAATACAGAACATTTTAAAGTCCTTCACCCACAACATCCTATTGATGCTGACTCAAAGGAACTGCACTGTATTTGGTTCTTTCATTTGGTTCCTCCTCTCTTGGATTAGTAGTGAGTGTTCGTAGATGTCTGCAGATGAGATGCTGGCTTATTTATTATCAGAGTCATGTCTCAAGGTCTATTTAAAGGGTTGAACATTGACTTACAGGATAGCTGCCTTACATCTGGTAGCATTAGAGGCAGCGCTAGTTAAGAGCTCATTTGTATCCCTTTCCTCCCAGAATTTCAGAGGAGCATGTATGGCCTATAAGTTTCCTCACCCCGATTAAGGTGCTCTCTCCCCAAGGAGAGGTGCCCCCCCCCCCAAATCCTGTGTAGTTAAAGGTTCACTGAGTTTGCATAAAACTTTTGATATGTCATGGTGGCATATGAAAGGTTTTGATCATTGGGAGTCTGAGTATTGAGACCACCACCGATCAATAGGAGGAAAGAGAAGCGCTCACATATCGCACTGTCTCTCTCTTCACTGCAGGGAATGTAGTTGAGATGGGCCCATAGACTTTCTATTGACAGCCACCTTAAAAGATTTTCATATGTGATACATCCACCATCTTGTGCTTGTCAGCACTTACATGTTAAAGGACATTAACTAGATTTGATAAGAAATTGGTTTCAGCAATTAGTCTCTACTTGTTTTATATCAGGCATGGACTCGCGTTAAGGCTTCTTTTTCTCCTGTCTCTTAGATGTTGACCGTGAGGTCTTGAGTGTCTTGTTAATGAAAAAGGACCAGTCTTCGGTAAGATACCTTTAATGTACCTTAATAAATATATTAGTTGAAGAGAGGAGGTGTAGTTTTGAGACCTAACCCATTTAAACGACCGTGTGAATGGGTCCGCATCTATTCCGCAATTTTGCGGAATAGATGCAGTCCCATTCACTTCAATGGGCGGCATGCGATCTTGCCGAGAAAATATAGAACATGTCTTATTCTTGTCTGCGATAGCGGACAAGAATAGGCATCTTCTATGGGGTGCCGGCGATGTGTGTTCCGCAAATTGCGAAACACACCGTTCGGCATCTGTGATATTGCGGATCCGCATTTTTGCTGATCCGCATTACTACGGCCGTCTGAACGGCCCCTTAGTCATCAATATTAGATCTGCGGAGGCTGGCTCCTGAGCCAATCAGCTGTTTAAAAAGAAAGCAGCGCAGCCTCCTCTTCTCTGTTTACCTGCTAGCTGCAGTGATGGGCAGGTGTGGTTATAAGTATGGCGTCCCTATTCACTTCTATGGGACAGCTCCATCTGTTCAAGTGTATGCTACAGAGCCGTCCCATAGAAGTAAATGGGGACGCCATACTTGTAGGCTGGTGCTTTTTTTTCTATACTGCTAAGTTATATCTATATTTTGTTGAGAGTAGGTTTTATGTTACTTGATATATATGTTTATGTTAATTTCGAAAATTCCATAAAAATGTTAGCACTTTATAATTGGAAAAAAATATGGAGCCCTCTGGATCCGCAGACATGTTCAGTCTCTGATTTTCCTTCTAGTGATTTTCTGGAGAAGGACAATAACTAATCTCTCCTCATTGTCAGAAAACCGCCATTTTACCTCCGAACCTGCATACGTGTTTGGTACATACGAGCTTCTGTCTGAGTTTGTATCTGCCCTCTTTTTTTCCGGACTAACGTCTTAGTTTTATCCCCAGACTGTTGATGTAAAGAAGCTGGAAAAAGCAGAAGCCAAATTAAAAGCAAAACAAGAGAAACGCTCCGAGCGGGATACACAGAAAGGCAACGGGAATGTGTAAGTGTGAAGTTATTCGGGTCTCACATGTAAGGGTATGCTCACTCGTGTCAGACTTGCCTACAGCAAATCTGACGTACTTAACCCCTTCCATCCCAGCGCCATGCATATACTGAGGAAGGAGGGGTTCTGTGGTGCCTCTTAGCGAGTGCAATAGCCATGGGGCCTGGGGGACCCAGGGCTATTGTCTGCGACCAGTGATAATGCTAATCAAATGTCAACACTGCATTATTCTGGGTCAGGAATCGCTCCCCCATGCAGCGATTGTTGGAGTCGTTCCTTCGCTCTGAAGAGACCCAGAATATCAGAGCTATAGTTCCTATGGAGGACTGCAGGTGGCAGGGCCCCATAGGATAACTGCAAATGCAGCTTACACTTCAATAGAACTACAATATAAGCCAAAAGCAATAAGAAGATTGCATATTTTAGCCTCCTTGGCTAAAGAAAAAAAAAGTATGAAAATGTAAATAAATATAAAAATTGAAATGGCTCCGAAAAGGCAGGAAAGAAAATTTAAAATACTAAAACACCTCTGGGACTCCAGAATTTGAGGCAGAAATCCAGAGCTGACGCTCAGATTTCTGCCATGGATGTGCCAACAAATTCCCAATTCCCTTCCATAGAATGTTACCAGATTTAATGAGGCGTGGTATCCATGCCAAAGTCCTCATCAGATCCTGAGCCTGTGAACATAACCTAGGTTTAATGCACGTGCTGCACCCAGAAGCTATAATCATAAAAGCAACTTAATACTAAAGCTACTTACTATGTTTTTTTTGTCTCACAATGCATGCAGTGTCATGGAAGAAGCTTCAGCCAGTCAAGCTGCCAGCAAAAAGGAAAACCGAATTGAATCCAGTGGCAAGAACAAGTCATATGATATTAGAATTGAAAACTTTGATGTGTCATTTGGAGAGAGGTGATTATACAGAAGGCAGTACAAGCTTAAAGGACGTAATAAGTTTATATATTATATAGTTATACATCCCCCTCACTTGTCATCACAGGGTCCTTTTGACAGGTGCTGAGTTGCATTTGGCATCAGGTCGGCGATATGGTTTAGTGGGCAGAAACGGTCTGGGTAAGACAACGTTACTGAAGATGCTTGCAAGTCGCAGTCTTCGTGTTCCCTCCCACATCAGCATCCTACACGTGGAGCAAGAGGTGGCAGGAGATGACACTCCAGCTCTGCAAAGTGTACTAGAATGCGATACATTACGTGAGAGTCTTCTGAAAGAGGAGCAAGAACTTAATGCACGAATCAGTGCTGGAAAGTAAGTGAATGTACATTCTTAAATGGGCTTCACAGGATTATAAAAACATGTCTGCCTTCTTCCAGGTACAGTGCCATACCTGTCCAGAGGTAGTGCATTCACTTCAATAGAGCTGAGCAGCAGTACCAGACACAGCCCATGGACATGTGTTTCTAGTCCTGGACGCTATAATCAGGGCAATTTTAAAGATTAATGTCGCTTAGAGTCACAAAATGTCTGCTGGATATGTTCTGCTACATTTTCAGTACAGAAAGGACTGCAGAGTAGATCATAAAATGAAAAGAACTTAGTGTACAGTCATGGCCAAAAGTTTTGAGAATGACACAAATATTATATTTTCACATGATCTGCTGCCCTCTGGTTTTTATGTGTGTTTGTCAGATGTTTTTATCACATACAGAAATATAATTGCAATCATATTATGAGTAACAAAAGCTTATATTGACAGTTAGAATGAGTTAATGCAGCAAGTCAATATTTGCAGTGTTGACCCTTCTTCTTCAGGACCTCTGCAATTCTCCTTGGCATGCTCTCAATCAACTTCTGGACCAAATCCTGACTGATAGCAGTCCATTCTTGCACAATCAATGCTTGCATTTTGTCAGAATTTGTAGGTTTTTGTTTGTCCACCCGTCTCTTGATGATTGACCACAAGTTCTCAATGGGATTAAGATCTGGGGAGTTTCCAGGCCATGGACCCAAAATCTCTATGTTTTGTTCCCTGAGCCATTTAGTTATCACCTTTGCTTTATGGCAAGGTGCTCCATCATGCTGGAAAAGGCATTGTTGATCGCCAAACTGCTCTTGGACGGTTGGGAGAAGTTGCTCTCGGAGGACATTCTAGTACCATTCTTTATTCATGGCTGTGTTTTTAGGCAAGACTGTGAGAGAGCCGATTCCCTTGGCTGCGAAGCAACCCCACACATGAATGGTTTCAGGATGCTTTACAGTTGGCATGAGACAAGACTGGTGGTAGCGCTCACCTCGTCTTCTCCGAATAAGCTGTTTTCCAGATGTCCCAAACAATCGAAAAGGGGATTCATCAGAGAAAATGACTTTACCCCAGTCCTCAGCAGTCCACTCCCTGTACCTTTTGCAGAATATCAGTCTGTCCCTGATGTTTTTTTTTCTGGAGAGAAGTGGCTTCTTTGCTGCCCTCCTTGAGACCAGGCCTTGCTCCAAGAGTCTCCGCCTCACAGTGCGTGCAGATGCACTCACACCTGCCTGCTGCCATTTCTGAGCAAGCTCTGCACTGCTGGTAGCCCGATCCCGCAACTAAAACACTTTTAAGAGACGGTCCTGGCGCTTGCTGGGGTTTCTTGGGCGCCCTGGAGCATTTTTGGCAACAATGGAACCTCTCTCCTTGAAGTTCTTGATGATGCGATAGATTGTTGACTGAGGTGCAATCTTTCTAGCTGCGATACTCTTCCCTGTTAGGCCATTTTTGTGCAGTGCAATGATGACTGCACGTGTTTCTTTAGAGATAACCATGGTTAACAGAAGAGAAACAATGATGCCAAGCACCAGCCTCCTTTTAAAGTGTCCAGTGGTGTCATTCTTACTTAATCATGACAGATTGATCTCCAGCCCTGTCCTCATCAACACCCACACCTGTGTTAATGGAGCAATCACTGAAACGATGTTAGCTGGTCCTTTTAAGGCAGGGCTGCAATGATGTTGAAATGTGTTTTGGGGGATAAAGTTCATTTTCTAGGCAAATATTGACTTTGCAAGTAATTGCTGTTAAGCTGATTACTCTTTATAGCATTCTGGAGTATATGCAAATTGCCATTAGAAAAACTGAAGCAGTAGACTTTGTAAAAATTAATATTTGTATCATTCTCAAAACTTTTGGCCATGACTGTACATGAGGTTTCAGATGTCTTTTCAGAATAAGATGCCATGTGTATGCATGAGTAATATCCCTATATCTGATGCTTATCATGTCTGCCCATAGACTACACATAGAGAAGTACTGAACAGTATAGATGTGAAGAAAGCACCTGGGCTGTCATATAACTCTGAGGCCTCTTTCATAGGAATGACATGGATTGTGTCAGAATCTGTTCAGGGAAAAACTGATAGTTCAATCAGTTCTTTCTGCGATTATGTTCATTGTGTGTGGTTTTTCCATCTGGATTGCATGCATTTTTTTCCACGTGTGAAGAAAAATTGAAGAATAACAATCTAAATGACCTAGCAACCATCAGTGAAAAAACAGACTGCATCCAGATGCTTTTTTTCACTTTTTTTTTTTTTCCTGCGATTTTAATTTTTTTCCTGAACACAACAAATGATGCGTGAAAAATGACACTCATATGCACAGACCCATTGAAATTAATGGGTCAGGATTCAGTCCGGATGCTATGCGTTCATAACAGGCATGTCGTCCAGACAGAAAACCCACTCGTGAAAGAGACCTGACTATTGGATGCTGAGCCATGGAACTACTGTCTCTGTACCTGCTTCTCTCTGATCTTCCAGCCTAGTCATCTCCCTCTACCTAGAGGCAGCCCATCTAGACAGATTTCTCACAAATTTCAGAGAGAATGTTAGTTTAAAAAGGGAAGGGGGGTAAGGCAACAACTGGAGAACATGACATTTTTCTCTGATAAGATATAGAACAAAGTTGTTGTTTTTTATATTTGTCTGTGCTGTTGATTTATACAAGGCTTTTATTGACAATTTAAAGGAGTTTTCTGGTAGTAAAATAATGATCACCTGATTGGTGGGTGGATAGTTCATCAATATCTGATTGGTGGGTGTCCAGCTCCCAGCACCCTGCCAATCAGCAGTTTGACGAGACCACTGTGCTCCGGCGAGTGTGGTGGCCTCTTCAAAGGCCATTGATGTCACATTCATTGGTCGCATGACCTAGGTGCAGCTCGGTCCTATTGAAATTAATGAGCCTGGACCGCAGTTCCAAGCTGCTGGGAATGCTGTGAGGAGGCCACAGAGCTCTGGTCAAACAGCTAATGGGTGGTTGTGCCAGGTATCAGACCCCCTCCAAGCAGGGATTGATGACCTATCCTGAGGATATGTCATCACTATTCCAATCCTGGAAACCTCCTTTAATTCTGGTTGATTTGGATAACCAGGTCGCTTTTCCTAAAACAGTTTGGACACGTGAAGCCTAATAGAATGTTTGAAGATTTGGGCAATTTTATGTCTCCTCTGTCTGCAGTGATCTTTATATAGATGTATATAGATCTTTATAATGATCATTTGGTGTCTGCATACTGTAATTATTTATCTCCTCTTTCCAGGGGAGATGGTACAGAGAGCGTCCGTCTGTCGGAGATCTATGGAAAACTGGAAGAAATCGAAGCAGATAAAGCACCTGCCAGGTACAGTGTCATACAGCTTACGTTTATTTCTCCAAGTTTTTTTATTCTTGGTCTTGAATAATTTCCTTTCATGTCTGTTTTTCCTCCTCAGAGCCTCCGTGATCCTTGCAGGACTGGGATTCAAACACAATATGCAACAGCAAATGACCAAGTGAGTGGCATTAACCCCTTTTATGCCTGATGCTCTTGTGTTGTAAAGAATGATGTGTTAATTTATGCTGTCAAGGAGGGAGGGAGAGTCGTGCGGTTGTGAGGTGAGTAATTATAGTATGGTTTTTCATACCTCCAGGACGTGTTTATAGCTAGTAGTGCTAACCCAAAATCTGGGCCTATTTATCCAGATCGTCATGTAGATTTATTTATTTTTTTTCCCCCCATAACTGATTGTCTTATCTTCTGTTACCTAACACTTCTCTCCTGTCAGGGAATTCTCTGGTGGATGGCGTATGAGGTTGGCACTGGCACGGGCTCTGTTTGGCAGGTACTGTATCACATAAGTATTTACTAAAGATAAGTTGTGCCATTCTGTGCTTTTTCATATTATTCTTTAACACCTTCCTGCCTCTGTCCCCCATAGCATGCTAGTACTGTTTGGCATTGGGTTTGGGTTTAGTACTGGGTTTTAAATGCAGAATGTTTCCATACACTGCCATGTAAACTATGACATTGTAATGCCCGCATGGAGGGGAAGAGGGGCTGGGATACATGATCTGTAAGTGATCTGCACACATAGGAGACCTATAGTCTTGTCTCCCCTGCCCTGCCTTATATGCTCTTACTTCTACATGTGTGTACACCAGCCATTGGTCGGGGACTATTTTAAGTATAAGTCTTATTTGTGATCCATTAAATGAAATAGTTCCCCCTTAGAATGTGTGATTTCAATCCTCCTATATGCTTCCCAGTCACTTCACCTGACTGTACCAGTATTCCCTCAGTCACACTTTTACATCCACATAGCCTCTGCACAACTCCATAATCCCCACCGTTATTACCCACCACAATATCCCCCCATCTGCATAACTTTTTAACCCCTTCCCCCTGAGAATGCATTGTAGTTGCCTTTCTTGTGACTTCTCCATACAACTCTCCTTACTGTGTTCTTTCCCCAGTCAATAAATCTGACCACGTTTTCCACTTAAAGTGACTTCTCTTCCCAACCTTCCCCCACTAAAATGGTCTTGGGCAGTGCATACTATTGATTACACAAGACAGGCAGCACTGGGAAATTAAAGGGGTTATGCCATGATTGACGTAAAAAAAAAAACAAAATCAGACATGATATTGTACATGGCAGTATTTTTCTAAGGCTACTTACACACCTGCGCTTTTGCATTTGTCCAAGAACAGCCTGCCGGGATGAACCGGATCCGGCACATCTGAATGCAAACGTAATGTCTTCCGGCCCCATTGAAGTATAATGGGATTCGGCTGACATTGCGTTCACTTCCGTCTGACAAGCGGAGGATCATCTGGACGATCTTCTGCTTGCCTGCCGGAACAGGCTACCGGACATCTGCTAAGACACATGTGAAGGTAGCCTAACAAGCTAGAACCAGAAAGAAAAACAAAGAAAATTATTTACACAGCTCACCCAAAGTCTGCATTGTCCAAAACCTCCCAATAAGTAGCAAAAAAGGTTGCACAGATGAGTCCCCCGGATCTGGGGTGATGAACAGCTTTATTTTCAAATTTAGATAGATCCAGCTCCTTGAATTAAAACATAACTTTTATTCATGTCAGATTAAAAACTCCATGGTTTCCTCGGAGGAACCAGCCCTGGACCTCACATGGAACCAGAGATCTCCCCATTGATTGCTCCTTTTGTTTTTCTAGATTTATTTTTGGCTAGCAGCTCAGAGGGCATGTTCTTTCTCGTTGTGTGTCCTTTCTGGTGTAGCTGTCTTACAGTAACCTACACAACTTCTAACATAAGATCTGGTTGATGGCATTTATAGATTTAAACTGAGCATGTGCGACCATCTCAGCAAGGTGGATGGACAAATAAGAAAAAAGAAACCAGCGGTCGGTGCAATACAGATGCATTTTATTGAATAGATCAATAGTTATACTAAATTTTTATAATTACATTTAATCACAAAGGTATTCACATCCAGGTGCTTGTTTGAAAAACGTAGAATATTTTTTGTAGCCTAAATCCTTTACCAGTTAAGTCCTGGAAAACTTCCGAGTGACTTACAACTGCTTGGTTTTCTTATTTTGAGGCGGAGGGGACATAGGAAGCGGTCAGTAGTGTGCAGCCAGTGAGACAAGATCAAGTGAATGACATCAGAACGTGGAGGAGTGAGGGTGACATCTGTGCTGCATGAGCTAATAGCAGCCCATGCAGGATCCAGAACTGCTGCGCAACCACAATAGATCAGCACAGATACCCATATATATTGCTGTACAGCACTCCTGGCTCCTGCTCATATTACTGCACACACACTCACACAGCACAGAGTTGGCCGAGGAGGAAACCGCGTTTGACCATGACTCCCTGAGCAGTGCCGCCTAAAGTAAAACTGTCAAGAAGCAAGTAACCTAAATCCAGTAAACTTTTTGCACTTATAACTTTGGCCATGAGAATGCCCTCGGCCCGAGCTAATTCCCACTCTGCTGCATCTTACAGCTATTTGCCTGGCCAGACTAATTAACCAGAAGAAAGCAAGCATATAACGCAAAGTCGCAAACCAAATTAGAAGTGTCGCCACAGTTCCAAAAATACAACAAAAGCAGCCACTTACATAATGGATCTCTTCACATACGAGCACGCTGCGCAGCAGCCAAATACACCTCAAGGTCCCCTCAGATGTGCCCCATGCGAAGAAGCAAGGGAGGAGACTCTTCCCCTGCTTTTTCACACCACACATGGTCATCTCCTCCCGAAAACTTCCCGTAAGCACCAAAACCATGCTGGAGGAAGGAAAAAAAAAATCAATCTGTTCTGGAAATGCTCTCCCACCAGAAGCATGGCTGGTGCCATTTTGAAAAATTCGATTTTTGTATAGGGGTATGTTATTTTCTTTATAATGGATGCTCACGGGTTAATTGCAAACATTTGCGAATCAGGGTTAGCAAAATGCGAATGAAAGGAAAAGGTTCTGATTAACAATACCTTTAATGTAAATCGTCCCTTCTCTCTCTCTCTCCAGGCCCGACCTGCTTTTGCTGGATGGTAAATATTCTGCTAGTTTGATTCTATTTCAAACGTTAGATTTTGTTTTTACCTTCTTTTTGACTTTGATTGCGTTACTTTTCTACAGAACCTACCAACATGTTAGATGTGCGTGCTATCTTATGGTTGGAAAACTACTTGCAGGTCTGTGTACATAATCTTATGTTTCCTATCCACCTTCAAATATGGACAGCAGCTTGTGAAATGGTATCTTTGACTTGCAGACATGGCCTTCCACAATCCTAGTTGTCTCCCATGACCGTAATTTCCTGAATGCAGTTGCAACCGACATTTTGCATCTGCATAGTCAGCGCTTGGAGGCTTACCGCGGCAACTTTGAAAGCTTCTTGAAAACTAAGGAAGAGCGCCTGAAGAATCAGCAGAGGGAATATGAGGCCCAGCATCAGTATCGGGAACATATACAGGTGATCATGAGAAGCCTTTCCATAGAAACTGGTGGTGAATACTCTTATGCTGTAATTAGAGTGGGGGTGATCTTGACAGGTTTTTGTACATTTACTGTATAGGTGTTCATTGATCGATTTCGATATAATGCCAATCGGGCTTCTCAAGTGCAGAGTAAGATTAAACTCCTGGAAAAACTGTAAGTCTTACTCCTTTTTTTGTGGTGGGATCCAATAAGAAGTCACAATTGCTAATCTTTTTTTCCCTTCTTGTAGGCCAGATTTAAAGCCTATAGAAAAGGAGTCTGAGGTGATATTGAGGTGTGGGCACCTATTCATTCCAGTTCTTCTTAAATCGCCATTTCTTTCCGTAATAGATTGCAGCGTATAAGGATTCCCTTTTTCTGCCGACAGGTTTCCTGATGGCTTTGAAAAGTTTTCTCCGCCAATCTTGCAGTTGGATGAAGTTGATTTCTGGTATTCTTCAGATCAGCCAATTTTCAAGAATCTTTCTGTGTCTGCAGATCTGGAGTCTCGAATCTGTGTGGTAAGAGCCACAGGAATTCTTCAGTTTCATAATGACAATTTTTTAAATCTGCACAGAGTACTCCAAACACTGTCATTCTTGTTCACTGGTGGCGCAGTGCAGCCCCCCACCCCCAGTTATTAGGCGCAGTGGTCACAGGCACCCCCCCTCTTCCCCTCTTCATTGGTGGCAGTGGAGATTCCGATCGGAGCCCCAGCAGTGTAATCGTGGGGCGCCGATCGGTTACCATGGCAACCAGGACGCTGCTGAAGCCCTGGCTGCCATGGTGAGCTCCCTGCTGCTGTGTGCACAAAGCATAGGGCAGCAGGGAGAGTGTAAGTCCTATGCACCCTAATAGAGCTCTATTAGGGTGCATAGGACAAGGCTTCTAGCCCCTAAGGGGGCTAATAGGAAATAAAAGTAAAAAAAAAAAAACACCAAAATACACCAAAACAAGTTTAAATTCCCCCTTCCCAATTTTACATATAAAATATATAAACAATAAATAAACATATTAGGTATCGCCGCGTCCAAAAAGTCAAACGCTGTAACAGAAAAAATAAATAAAAACCGCACAATTCGCCAATTTTTTTAGTCACCTTGTCCCCCCCCAAAAAAATAGGATAGGACTGTTCTATTATAGGCTGGACGTTTTATAACATGTGGAATGCACGCAGCTTTTTTTGGTGTTTTTATTTTTTCGTATGGTATTGAGTATCGTGATACTTTTTTATGGTATCGAAACCAAATCAAAATTTTGGTATTTTGACAACCCTAGATAGGACTGTTCTATTATGGGCCGTACGTTCCATCTGCTCCAAGTCTTTTTTTTTTTTTTTTTTTTTTTTTAATTATAAATAGATGTGTTTAAATTTGGCGACTAAAAATTTAATTTGGCTCCTAAATTTTTCAGTTCAGGAGCCAATGGCTCCTAGGTATTTTTTTTAGTCTGGAGCACTGCTGATACGGGTTGAGGTGGTAGTCTTTGTATAATTGTACTACTTTATTATGTTTTGCCTTCGTTGCATGGACTATTGTACAAGTCATAATTTTCTTTTTCCTTTTTTTCAATAAAAATATACTTGATTTAAAAAGGAAACCAGAGATTCCTTTAAAAGAGATCTGTAGTTATTGATATAAAACATTATATGTTGATGCCCCTTTAAGAAAGCTTTAAACAAGTTAGGGTGCCAGGAAATGCAAGAAGCCCCTATAACTGATAAAACTATATTCCCATGGCTGCTAAACCAGCTTCTAGTATATGGACACAGTTACAACAATAAAGGCCCTTTTACACAGGCCGATGCACTGGCAATTATTGGGAATGAACTGAATGTTCCTTATCATTGCCCATGCACTTCTATGGGACGGCTCTGTAGTATTACACTTGAACAGACCAATCTGTTCCATAGAAGTGACTTGTAATTACACCTGCTCACCACTGCAATTGCTGCAGTGAGCAAGTAAACAGAGCTCACTGCAGCTGATCGGCCAGGATTTGGACCCCCGTGGATCTAATATTGATGACCTATCCTGAGGATAGGTAATCAACAGTAAAAAAAAAAAAAAAAAAAAAAAAGTGGACAACCTCTTTAAGAAGATGTCAGGAGAATTACTGAAGATAGAACTGATAACGTTTTCAGTATAGCTAAGTAGGTTTTGAATGTATGTGTGTGCTTTCATTTTTAGGTGGGTGAAAATGGAGCTGGAAAATCCACAATGTTGAAGTTGTTAATGGGAGATTTGTCTCCGGTAAATGGGATTCGTCATGCACACAGGTTAGTTGAAAACAACTTTTGCTGGAATTATAGTGTTGATTTTAATAAATTGTGCAGGAAAGCGTGTGGTAAAGAGCATTACTATTTGGTGGAAGCATCTGACCATGGGTATTATGGGCATTGTATTGAAAGTTTACATTTTTTGAGCAGTTTAGAAATTGAAGGGTCCCATCTTATCGCAAAGTTTTAGTAATGTCTGTCCATTTTTTTTCCATATACATATAGATTTGTCTTTCATCCAATCTGGACTCTACACGTATAATGCACTTAACCCCTTCCCGACCGCTGCCGTACATGTACGGCGCGCGGGCGGTGCAGGGACATCTTACCTCCGTCTGCGGAGACTTCCTGGGCCTTACTGATGCCGTGATCACACGTGATCACGGCATCAGGATGCGTCTGAACCCGGAAGCCCACGCTTCCGGGTGGTGTACAGACGCCCCGATTGGCCAATCGGGGTGTCTGTACACCATATGAAAACTGTAATCCTCGCTGGTGAGGATTACAGTTTTCAAACTGCAATTCTTATTCTGGCCACTAGATGGCAGGCCAGGATAAGAAATGAGCAATTCATGGTTTTAACTGCATCTAGTAAATCCATGATTGCTCATAAAGAAAAAAAAACAAAACACAATAGATCAGATGATATTTGAGCTTTAAAATAATCACAGAAAAATTAAAAAAAAATGTTAAAAAATATATAAAAAATAAAAAACATATAAAAGTTCAAATCACCCCCCTTTCCGTATAAGTAAAAAATAAATACCTAAATAACAATAAATATAGACATCATGGGTATCACCGTGACCGAAAACGCCCGTACTTTTAAAATATTAAAAAAAAATTTCAATACGGCGAATTGTGTGGCGGAAAAAAGCGTCCAAATGGCGATTCGCAGTTTTTGTCCCTTTTTTTTTCTAAAAAAAATTAAATAAAAAGTGATCAAAAAGTCATACACACCCCAGAATGGTATCAATAAAAACGTCAGACCGCCCCGCAAAAAATGAGCCCCCATACAGCTCTGTACACATAAATACCAAAAAGTTATAGGGGTCAAGATATGACAAGGAAAAAAAAAAAAAAAAAAAGGGCAACTTTCTAATTATTTTATCATCATCTAAACGCAGGAAAAACTATACATATTAGGTATTGCCGGATTCGTACTGACCAGTAGAATGAAAGTAACCGGTCAGTTTTAATGCACATCGAACGCTGTAAATAAGAAACCCGTAGAACTGTAGAGGAATAGCGGTTTTCTTGCAATTTCACCCCATTTGGAATTTTTTTCCCGCTTCCCACTACACCATATGCAATATTAAATGGTGGCGTTGGAAAGTACAACTTGTCACGCAAAAAACAAGCCCTCATACAGCTATGTGAACAGAAAAATAAAACAGTTATGGCTGTTTGAAGGCAGGGAGCGCAAAACGAAAATGCAGAACCGAAAAAAACTCCGGTCGTGAAAGGGTTAATGTGTCTTTCATTTTTCTCAACCACCAGGAATCTTAAGATTGGTTACTTCAGTCAACATCACGTGGATCAGCTGGATCTGAATGTCAACTCTGTGGAGTTACTTGCAAAACGGTTTCCAGGTAAATCATACGTTCAAGTTTTAGAACTTGAGATCTTAATCTGTTTTAGTTCTGTAAATAGGAAAAATATGAATAGTTTTCATATTAATCTTAATCATAATAGACTAAGAAAAGTGTCCAGCTACTTAAAACTTTTCACTTCTACTTGGAGCAGCCAAAAGATTTTTGGGGCTGGGTTAGATGTCCGGCCCTGTTAATCAAGCAGCAGGGGGGAGCTTCTTCAGTAGCAGGGGCAGTCCCTCACAGCTGAAGAACTCTGTTTGATGAATTAATCGATTTGTAGGCATTGATTTGCTCATCTTGTTACTAAGGCAAGATGAGACACAGTCCCGGTGGGAAACAGCAGAGAGCTCCAGCACTCTGCAGTTTCTGTAGCTCTCAGAGCTAAGGAAACAGTGTAGCACAGCAAGATATTCCAGTTCTGAGTAAGGGAAACACCATAACTTACTGTGCTACGATGTTTCATGCACGGCAATGAGAGCTACTGAAACAGAGTCCCGGAGCGCCCTGCTGTTTCCTGGCCAGGAGGTGGTCAAGACTGTGTCTCATCTTGTCTTAGTAACGGTGAGATAAGACAACCCCTTTAAGTGACATCTTATATGTAAGTCATTTACTTTCTAACATTATGAGAACTTCTATGTGTTAGCTCATTCTCTGAGTTAGGTGAAACCATACATGTTTCTTGTCAGTAGATGCCATATATGATAAAGTACCTTTCATCAGCTCTGCTGGATCTTTTCCGTCTTTTACAGGTAAAACAGAGGAGGAATATCGCCATCAACTTGGCAGTTACGGGATCTCTGGTGAACTCGCAGTACGGCCAGTAGTTAGTTTGTCTGGAGGCCAAAAGAGTCGTGTCGCATTTGCACAAATGACAATGCTTTGGTAAGATATTGTGACTTGCTCAGTAATCCCGTTCCTAGCAGCTTCTTTATATGTAGTGGATCTTTATTTGTGTGGATGGCAAAAATGATTATTAAATTGTCTTTATATTTTGTCAGCCCCAACTTTTACATTCTGGATGAGCCGACCAATCACCTTGATATGGAGACCATTGAATCTTTGGGAAGAGCACTGAACAAATTCCGGGTAATTTTTCTTTTACCCTTTGCCCAGCCTTCTGCATATGTTTTTCCCTTTTTTTTTCTCTTGAAGTTAATGACATATAGTGCTGGTGATAATGTGGATATTGAGATATCTACAATGATTGTGATACATGCAATGCAAAAATTGTAATGCAAAGTAAACTATAGTGGAAGGCCAGGAAGGAAGAACACAGAGAAATTGTGTATTTGTGACTACAGAAGGAGCACTGATTGTAGTCAATGATCAGAGTTCTGCCCCACTTGGTCCATATTTGCAGGCATTATTCATATAGTTTGGTGGTAGTGCAGTTAACAAAACTGGAATTGTATTAAAAAAGGTACAAATGTATTGCACATGGATGATTGAACAGAAAATCAGCAGTGTAATACAGCACCAGTTAAAGAGGACCTTTCACCACTCCTGACATGCCTGTTTTAATAGTTTCATCCGTTCCCCAGGTGGAAACAATTCTGGAACAGTGATTCTTATGTCTGTATGTTGTGCCATTCCTTTATTATTTCTTCCAGAAGGTATGAATGAATTGCTATTAGCCTTCAGTAAGGATACAGAGGGGAGGTAACCAGTTGGGGGTGTGTACCTGCACAGTCTGAACATGGCAGCACTGATTGGACAGAGTGAGTCCGTGCAGGTACACACCCCCAACTTGTCACCTCCCCTCTGTAGCCTTACTGAAGGCAAATAGCAATTCATTCATAACTTCTAGTAGAAATAATAAAGGAATGGTACAACATAGAGCCATAAGAATAGATGCTCCAGAATTGTTATTACATGGAGAATGCATGAAACTATTAAAATAGGCATGTCAGGAGTGGTGGTCCTCTTTAAATAGATGAGATTTTCAAAATCTCATGGACACAGTGCGAAAATTGGAAATGGAGCTGTGGTGTGGATTTTGAAAGCCGCAGCATGTCATGTTTATATGAACTTTCAGTGCCATTTCAGCCTTTGCAGTGCAAAGGGTGAGATCCGTTGCAAATCAGCCTAAAACCTGCAGGTAAAACATGCAAATTTTGGTGTGAAAACGGCACGAAAATGCAGCATATACCCTAAGGGTTAGGAAGGAAATGCTGTGGACTTTACCTGTGGATTTGTGCCATGTAAACTCCACAGTTGGTTACAGTACCAAGCAGTTGGACTGATTTATTTTTGACAAAATACGTCAATTCCTGTTGCTGATTTTCTCCTGTTCAGTGTAGCAGGGGTGAAATCCATGTTAAATCTCCTCAAAATCTGCATGTAAAGAATGGGAGTACGTGCCGATTTACCCTAAAGCTTTCTTTTATACTTCTTTTATATTTTTAATTAATATGTCTTGACCATGTATGTTTAACCTTTACTATTTTTCATGCGCCATTGGTTATATCCTTTTTCTAGGGAGGAGTAATCCTGGTTTCCCACGATGAGCGATTCATCCGCCTTGTTTGTCAGGAGCTGTGGGTCTGTGAAAATGGTGGTGTGAGCCGCATCGAGGGAGGCTTCGATGAATACCGGAATATCTTGCAGGAGCAGTTCCGCAAGGAGGGCTACCTATAGTTTGAACTCTACAAGAGTTTGCCAATGCTCTTGTGTAGCTTCCTAGCTTCGCTGGTGTCCAGTTAAATATCGAGCAAGGTTCCTGACCTTTTAAAGAAGTCAGATGTTGAAAGATGGGCTCTAGGACACTGCAGCTAATGAGACTGATGTTCTAGCTGAGGGAAGATATTTATTACGCCGTCAGTACAGACTGAGCAGAGATAGCTGTGTTTATGTGAAATTTATGTTCTGCTGCACATTACCATTTCGTTACTCCTTTCTTTTATCCCCTCGCTTGTCTTACAGCAGGTCCAATCTTATGTAGGATCCTTTTCTATTATTTATTTTAAGTGTATATCAAAGTTCTGATTCTAAGGAGCTAACCCTGCGGACGGTCAATGATTCTTTCTATTGCAGAGATGTTTATGTATTTTAACTTTGTCTTGGTTCTTCAGTCCACTGTCGTCCCATAATTTTCACCATAAACTGAAAAATTGTGTAATATAACTAGTGGGAGTATATGGTGTGTATGACTTCAGTACTTGTTGAATTTTGCAAACGGTAAGCCAGAGGCCAAGGTTTATTCCCCGGTGAATTTGTTCCTTGTATAATAAACTTACAAATATCCCCCCTTACTGAGTCCATTCTACAGGTTTTAATTTTCCTCGCATCAGCTGTTTTATCTAGGGGACCATGGGCCGTTCTTGCTCAGTAGTAGTGTGCAGTCAACATCTTGCTCAATCTAAACCGCTATCTTTTGCCTCCGGTTAAGTTATTAGAGGTGCCAAGAGATGGAGATGTGAAGCTAACCAGATGTAAATAAAGAGCAAATTCCTCCTGCTTCTCGTGTCGTCTTATTCTTCCGTTTAGTTTTTATTATTTAGGATGGCAGCCTTTCATTAGTTGAGTGCATTGCATTTGTTTTATATTTGTTACAAGGAATAATCGGAAAATATGGTAATTAATATAGACCACTGAGATTTTCTGTCCTGAGTGCCAGCTCGTTTTTTTTTTTTTGTTTTTTTATCCATTTATGGCTTTATTTTAAAAAAGTACATATATCTCAAAAACCTCATTTGTGAATCCATCCTTAGGGGCTATTGACACAACCGTATTTTCGGTCCGCTTCTGATCCACATTTGTGCTCTCAGCATCCGCATGTCCTTTCCACGGCCCCACGAAAAAGATAGAACGTGTCCTATTTTTGTCCGTTCTGCAGACAAGAATAGGCATTGTTACATTAAAAAAGCAGGATGCACATGTACTGCATTTGTATTTTGCGGATCCGTGATTTGTGAACAGCAAAACGGATACTGTCATGTGAATAGCCCCTCAGGGTTCATGCACGCAAATGTATTTTTCTTCAGTGTGCTATCGGTTTTTAAACGGATAGCACACTGACTCGTACAATTCATTGGGGGCTGTTCACACATCTGTGAATGAAACAAGAATGTTTTCATGTACTATCAGCAATGGTGAGGGGTTGAAGCCAAAGGATATTAGAAAGAAGCAGAACTTTTCATAATACAGTGCTCAAAGGGAATGTGTCAGCAGAAAATGACCTGCTGTTTAAATCACGTTTTTATGTTTAACATATTTTTAAATTATTTTTGATAGTTGTTTTTTTTTTTTCATTTTCCATGTCACTTTTTATATTTAAACTAAAACCCAAAATCCTGCAGTTTTCATACTGGCCACTATGTCTGATAATTGGCTCCACGTCTTGGTTTCTAAAGATTACTTTACTGCATTTAAGGCCTCTTTCACACTAGCGGCAGTCCGGATCCGGCAAGTGAAGGGTGCCGTCGGATCCGGACTGCCGCAGGGACATGTGTGGGGCCAGAACCGCGTTCCGGCCCCACACATGTCACACAGTACCATATACAGACATACACACACATACACACAAACACATACATACTTACATACTCCAGGCAGGCAGGCCGCACGTCTTCATGCCCAGGAGGCGCGCAGCTATGACGATTCCCCACAGCGCCCTCTGCTAGGCGCTGTAGGGAATCGTCATAGCGGCGCGCCTCCTGGGCATGAAGACATGCGGCCTGGAGTATGTAAGTGTGTATGTGTTTGTGTGTATGTGTGTGTATGTATATATGTCTGTCTGTCTGTCGTGACGGATCCGTCCTGAACTCCATTGAAAGTCAATGGAGGGCGGATCCGTTTACCATGTTGGTCACACCAAACGGATCCGTCCCCTTTGACTTGCATTGGGGGTCATTCCGGATCCGTCTTGGTGCGGATGCCTGGACCGGAGAGAAAACCGCAGCATGCTGCGGTTTGTTCTCCGGTCTGAAGACGGAACGGAATGCTTTCAGGAGCATTCCGTTGTCTTCTGTTCAGTTTTGTCCCCATTGACAATGAATGGGGACAAAACTAAAGCGTTTTTTTCCGGTATTGAGCCCCTATGACGGAACTCAATACCGGAATTTAAAAACGCTAGTGTGAAAGTAGCCCAACTCATTCTAATCCTGCCTGTAATGATATAATCTCTAAATGTGTATAGATAAGACAGGATCCACCATTCACAATGAGTAATTGACATATCTATTCTTTCCTTGTACCATGACCTCTACACAGGTCATAGAGTATGCATAAAAAACCTTTCCTATGTAAATCAATAGGGTCCCCTCCCCTGTCTATTGTGTCTATGGTCCATGGGGCTGCCATAAAGCAATTTAAAATTAATGCTTTGTTAAAGGGGTATTCTCATCTTGGACAATGGGGGCATATCGCTAGGATAGCCGAGCCGAGCCAGTCCTGAAAATGGTGCTAAACCAGTGTCTGTGTCCTGCTGTACTCACTGTATTTGGATAAGCACACAAAATATTCATATAAAAATAGTAAAGTTAATAAAAGTTTTATGTGCAAAGGGAGATCATACTATTGGACTCTGGGATGTAGTTGATCACTTAGTCATGTAGATAGGATCTGACAACAGTAATGGGAGGAGATTTATCAAGCTGTCAGCACCAGAATATTGGCACCAAAAAGTTGCAGATCTTTGCAGAAGCCAATTATGCAACATTTTGCCCTTTTATACCACGTGCAGCACTTTAGTAGAAATTGATTAGGTCTAGTTAGACCAATATATTTATTACAATTTACACCAGAAACCTGGCTACTAGCTGGTGTAGATTTTAGTTCTGATGTAAAGACAGCCTGAGATGCATCTCAATTATTAAGAGGTGTGGGCATCTGATGACAGCAGAGTACAGTTTAAGACTAGTGTATAAAATGCCCGTCTTAGTAAATGCCCCCTTACATATGAGGAGCCTTGTGTACGTTTGGCAGACGAATTAAGAAGTGTAACATAATGTTGGCAGCATCACTGGTTTTTATCTCAAGCTCCCTTTGAAGGGGTTGTCCGATTGAGACAACATCTCCCACCCACAGGATAAGGAGATGATCGCAAGAACAGGGCACAATGCCTCCCTGTTTGAATGGAGAAACGGTCACGCATGCTGCCACTTCATTCAAACAGGGAGCAAGGGCCCCCACCGATCAGACACTTTCCTGTGGATAGGGGATACGTTCTTCTGCCTCATTCACACGTCCGTGTTTTGGTCAGTGATTGTGAGCCAAAACCAGGTGCAGAACTTTCCCTCATAACCTATGTCTGTGAAGGCTCCAATCCTGGTTTTGGCTCACAATCACTGATGGAAATCACCGACCAAAACAAGTGTGAATGAGGCTTTAATGAGACAATTCCTTTAACTTTTTATTGGTTCATGTTTTACATTTGAGTAGCCCACAATCCATAAACATTACATTTTCAGGCTGTCCCAGAAGGTACTCCTTACGCTATGAAAAGATATAATGATTAGGTCTGGTTCCTGCTTCTGTTTTCCATATAGATATTTGGAGGTCCAATCAATTAGTAGAAGAAAGCTGTCAATGAGAATGCGTTCTTACACCAAAAGAAGATAAAAAACAGCAAGTATTTAATGTTGCATAATTCCATTTAAAGCTGTAAATCATTTTTTTGCTATTTTAGTTTTCTACTTTCATACACAATGAAATGAGTCATTGCTTAATCTTATCACAGCAGTTCCAAAAAGCCAGTGTGGTTTAGTCATGGTTATGGGATCAGGCTCTTGTAGTTTATGACCTGACTCATATCTTGGGCAGTTGTACATACGTCATCGGTCCTGAGTCACTTCTTTATTCTTCTGGGGCGTACACACCTTTATTCTGCACATCTTCTTTGTAGGTGTCCTCCACATTAGGCAGTACAGCTTCCGTATAAAATCTTTCCAGCTTTGGTTCTGTGGTTTTCCAGAACTCTAGATCAAATTTCACTGGGACAACTACTGTCTCTTTCTTAGTGTACACAACAAAGTCTGCATTTCTTATGTCTGTAACTGCCATCTGGCACTGTACCTGGGTGTAGTAGGTATGACGTGGCTTCAAGGTATAAGAATCACCATTCAAGGTTAGGCAGAATTTAGGATCTTTGCATGCTTCACGTACTGTGTGCTCTCTATGTTTAAATGGGCACTTCACCTCCAAAATATTTAGGGTATCTCCTGTTTGTCTGTCTTTTACTACCCCATCAGGACTTGCTGCCAACCAGTTTTTGGTTGGGTGAACGAATAAACCACATGGTTCCACCTGCACTTCCCTGCCTTTATTGATTGATGCCAGTCTCTCATAGGCGTTGACAGCTTTGTTCTCATTCCTGATACCCCAGTTCATGGCAGCAGTCTGGACTCTAGGTGCTGAACCCAATATGGTTTTCAGATAAGACTGTGGAATATCCTTGGTCTTCTGATTAGCAAATTTACTGTGAGATATTTGATGCGCTAAAGAGGCGGTAATGCGGTTCTGACGCCAGTAATACCATTCCTGATTTTCTCTCTGCCCACGGGTCTTTCGTTCTATATTATCAATATCTACTTGTGAAAGATGATTTCCAGATGTCCTTGTTGCTTGTTTTTTAGGGACATCAAGGATAGGATGGAGAGCCCCAGATTCCTTTGAGGTCCGTGTATACTTCTTGTCAGTGGCTGCTCTTCTTGCAGCATTTGAGGAGTCTTCTGTACTTTGTGTGCTCCTTGTTGTTGGATGGACACCTTGTGTGTTGAGTACTTTAGGTGGTTCACTGGCTTTGCATGGCTCCTGAAATTTTCCATATTGGCCAGGCTTTTCCAGCACTTTACCCTTATGAGGTCTTCTAGCTAACAAATTGCTATCAGGGCGATTCACAGCAGGCATAGTGCTTCTTCCTGGCACAGCCTTTGGTGTATGTTTTCCTACGGACGAGTCCATTGTAGTTTTTTAATAAGTTGGAGAGTCTGAGGGGGAAAAAAATCATATGTATAGTCAAATATTTGACAAGTAAATAAGGCTTGAAAATCATATGCCTAGACTAATGCACAATAGCAGACTGGATATTCAGGATACCTAAAGACATTTATAATCAACAAAATTGATAAGGAACTTTAAGCTGCTTTGCAAATTTTGGGTTACATCAGGTATTCTTCTTCACGTCAGCTGATCTTCTGTTGCCAGAAAAAGATGGAGTTTGATATAATCTGGTACATCATGTCTGACAATCATGGGCTGATAACCTGTTTATTTTCAAGGGCAAGCAGCAGAATTTTGAAAGGGGCAAAGAATATGAAAAAAGAGGAAAAAAAATAAGAACTCAGTCACACTGCACCCCCAGTCATCTATATGTTCAAAGCTTTTGTGTTTGGCTTGAATATGCCCTTCATTGGAATCCCTTTCCCCTCCATGCTACAGTAAGCAGTGAATAGTGTAAAGGATGCCATAATTCTTATCTTTAGAGCTCATGCACGCGACTGTATGTATTTTGCGGTCTGCAAAAGGATCCGCAAAAAAAAAAAAAACCCAAAAACTGATGACATCTGTATTGCATCCGTTGTTTTTTTTTTTTTTTTTGCAGCCCATTAAAGTGAATGGTTCCGCATACGGACCTGTAAAAAAAGACGGAATGGAAATAAAATACGTTCGTGAGCATGAGCCTTTAAACTAATATTTTGCGGCTGTGGTCCCACATACTAGTCATGCAATGGATAGATGCATTGCACAGCCGGTCTGTGAGAGAGGAGACGTGATATGTGAGTGTAATCGTACGGCTGCACTGTGATTTTGGAAATGGCATGTATTGCACGCCTAAGTATCACAATGTAGCAGGGCTGCCGTAGGAATGTATGGGGTTGCAGTGACTCCCATATTTGCTGTGACAGCAACACACGAATTGCAAAAATCCCAACCCTGGTCACAGAAAACATGCAAGTCATGCCGTCCCTCCATTCATTCCTATGGCAGCCCTGCTACACTATGGTACTTTGGGTTTGAGACATATGCTGCACTCAAAATCACAATGTAGCTGTATCCTAAAGATAAGAATCAGAATTAGCGTCCTCACTATTCCATGATAGTAGTAGTTTGGGGAGGGGGAGGGGGGCGTCTGAGGAGGCAGAGTCTCTTTAAATCAAGCTTTCAGTTGCAATTTTAAGAAGAACAGTTCCCCCACAGCAAGGGGGTTTCCTTCATGTCAGTATAAATAGAAACATAAGTCCAGACTTGTCAGAGAAACTGATGAATCACAACAATCTCTGGGCACGCCCCCTGCTGGTTAACCACTTCAGCTCTGGGCCATTTCCTCCCTTCCTGACCAGGCTTAATTTTGCAAATCTGACATGTGTCACTTCATGTGGTAATAACTTTGGAACGCTTTTACTTATCCAAGCGATTCTGAGATTGTTTTCTCGTGACACATTGTACTTCAAGTTAATGGTAAACTTGAGTCGATAAGTTTTAATTTTATTTATAAAAAAATCCAAAAGTTACTGAAAATTTGAAAAAATTCACTGTTTTCTAAATTTCAATCTCTGCTTTTAAGACAGATAGTGATGCCCCATAAAATACTTTTAAATTTACATTCCCCATATGTCAACTTTATGTTGGCATCATTTTGGTAGTGTCATTTTATTTTTTTAGGACAGTAGAAGGTTTAGAATTTTAGACGCAATTTTTGCAAATTTGCAAAATCAACTTTTTTAAGGACCAGTTCAGTTCTGAAGTCAGTTTGTGGGCTTACATAATAAAAACCACCCATAAATGACCCCATTTTAGAAACTACACCACTCAAACTATTCAAAATTGATTTTAGAAATGTTGTTAACCCTTTAAGTATTCCACAGGAATTAAAGCAAAATAGATGTGAAATTTCAAAATTTCACTTTTTTTGCAGATTTTCCATTTTAATAATTTTTTCCTGTAACACATCAAGGGTTAACAACAAAACAAAACTCAATATTTATTGTCCTGATTCTCCAGTTTGCAGAAACACCCCACATGTGGTCGTAAACTGTTATTTGGGGATACGCCAGGGCTCAGAAGGGGAGGAGCAGCATCTGCATTTTCTAACATGGAATTTTTTGTCATGGTTTGTAAGAGTGATAACTTTTTAATTTTTTTGTGAACTGAGCTGCGTGAGGTCTTATTTTTTGCGGGACAAGCTGTGCTTTTTATTGGCACCATTTTGGAGTACATCTGGCTTTCTGATCACTTTTTAATCTAATTTTTGGGAGGTTAACTAAAAAAAAAAAAAGCAGTTTAGGGGCATTTTTCTATATATTTTTTTTACACCGTTCACTTGATGGGGTAGATCATGTGATATTTTTGTAGAGCCAGTTGTTACGGACACAACGATACCAAATATGTCTATTTTTTATTTATTTTTTTACGTTTTACACGATAAGAGCATTTTTAGAAGAAAAATCATGTTTTTCTGTTGCAATTTTTTAAGAGCCATTTTTTTTTCATTTTTCAGGCTATAATCTTGTGTGGGGGCTCATTTTTTGCGGGATGAGGTGACGTTTTTATTGCTACCATTTTGGGATGCATACGACTTTTTGATTGTTTAATATTATGTTTTTTGGTAGGTGATGTGACAAAAAAAGCTGTTTTGGCTTAATTTTTATTAGATTTTTTTACGCAGTTCACTTTATGGGGTAGATCATGTGATATTTTTATAGAGCCGGTCGTTTCGGACGCGGTGATACTAAATATGTCTATCTTATTTATTTATTTTTATTTGTAACTTTTTTTAATGAAATATTTGGGGGGAAATTATTTTTTTTATATATATGTGATTTTTTTTTTTTTTAAATAATACTCTATTTTTTTTTAGTTTTATTTTTTTACACTTTGTGTCCCCCATAAGGTCATACAAGACCTCATGGGGACATTTAACTTCACTTATTTTCTTTTTACACTTGATTTCTCCTGTAACTGGGGCTGACATAGTGGCCCCAGTTACAGGGGAAATACATCCCCAGAGAGGCTGTACAGCATAATACTATTCTGTACAGCCTCAGTGCAGGGCTGATCGGGTCTATGAGAGACCCGGCAGCTCCTGCACTCTCCTGGCCCCGGCGATCACGTGACCGCCGGGCTGGAACAAGAAGCGCAATAGCGCTTCCTAATATGTATACACAGCGCTCGTTGAGCGCTGTGTATACAGCGATCTAGAAGGCAGGGACCCCTGGGAACGGTCCCTGCCTTCTCTTTGGGGTACCCTGCTGTCACTGACAGCAGGTACCCCACTGTGCAGCTGCACGATTAGCGTGCAGCTGCTATCTCTGAATGGACGTTTAGAAACAGCCATTCAGAGATAGATAACCACTTCCCGGACGTTTATAGTCAACGGGCGGACGGGAAGTGGTTAAAATGGACGCTGCCTAAGAAATGGCACTGCTGTGTGGAACTGCTGCTTGCGTTGATTTATAGTCCATGTAGACTGATTTATATCCTCCATTATACAATCCTTCTGATCTCCTGGAAGTGCAGGGCTTGTGTTCTGGCAGTACCCACAGATAATAAGTAAATGACAAGTTACCAGCATATGACAAACATGAAATACATGTACCCCCCATATCTCCTCAGAGCCCCAGCTACTTACAAGGCTTCCGTTCCTCTGCCTTAGATTAGTCTCTAGTCGGTCTTCTTCTTCTGGAGATTTCTGTCAGTGATCACTTGCTACTGAGTTTCGTTTCTTCACATGTATCTCATGTAATCTATAGCCCTCCCTCTTCTGTGTTCCTCCCTCGCTCCACCCTTTGCCTCCCAGCAGCATGCACCCAGCTAACCAAGCAGAATGAATAGAGGACATGCCGGGACATAAACTGCACAACCTCCAGCATGGCCAGGTTCACACAGGCAGTTTGGTGCACTATTTTATGTGTTTGTACGGACTAAGGGAGAGTTCGCATCACAGTTATTTTTCAGTTCTTCTGATCCGTCAGAAGAACAGGGAGGAAAAAAGGATCCTGTAAAAAAAAACGGATCCTGTGCATCAGTTAGGCACATTTGCCATCCATTTGAGTAATTTCTGGTGCAATTACCATTCCCTTCATTGCGCCTGGGTGCCTGCTGTATTATACAGCCGGAACTCCCCACATATGAAGAGGCCTCATCTCAGCAGCGCGCTGCTTACACTTGCGGGCATATAATGGCGTTAAGTGGTTCAAGACCAGACTTCCACCCTACACATAGAGCACTGTTGCAGAAATAGTTAATTTCGCACACCAAGGATACTTTCACATGCTACTGTGATGAAAGTGTATCGTGAGTGAACAAAAGGCACCATGTGGAAACTGAGGAAACACCACGTGCCATTGATGTGAGAGGTGAACATCGGCTACAAAGGTGCACAAGGGTGGACTGTCAGGCTATAGTGGAGCAGCTCACCTACAAAATTAACCAGGGATACCAGGCGTATGTCTAAAACACAGTTCAGCGAACCCTACTGTGTATGGGGCTTCGAAGCAGATGAACGGTCACTGCACTTCTGCTAACAAAGTTTCATCTGCAGAAAAAGCTCCAAATTTCACAGCAGTATCAGAATTGGACCTCCGCTGATTGGCAAAATATTGCCTTCTCTAATGAATCACATTTTCTACTTCATCAAATGAATGGATGTTGGCATGTCAGGCAAGAAACAACACCCTTCAACAAGGGGCATACATAGAGATCACTGGGCCCCATAGCAAGAGTCTAAATTGGGCCCCCATGCCCCATTTATAGCTGCTCCCACTACCCATTCCCACCCCTCCCCTTGTTCCATGATTTGTGCTTGCTGCTGCGTGTTATATTGTGAGGCATTAGGGCCAGACCGGGATTACAAAACAGCTCTGGCACACAAAAGAGGTATAATAGATGTAGTGTGCACAGATATATTGTGTATATAGTAGTGTACTGATACGTGAGGTACGCGGAATAATAGATGCATTGTGTACAGATGTACTTCAAAACTTTAAAAAAGCAAAATTTAGCCAACTAAGAGAGGCCATAGGCCTAACTAACTGGGACAAAGTCCTCAAAAATAAAAATACAGCCACAAAATGGGATATTTTTAAAAGCATCCTAATATCTAATTGTGAGAAGTACATACCTTATGGGAATAAAAGGTTAAGGAACAATAAAAACCAATGTGGATAAACAGAACTGTAAAGAAAGCAATAAATGACAAACAGAAAGCATTTAAATCACTAAAACAGGAGAGGAGCGAGGAAGCATTGAAAAACTATAAGGAAAAAAATAGAATATGTAAAATACAAATAAAAACAGCCAAACTAGAGACCGAGAGATTAATCACCAAAGAGAGTAAAACTAACCCTAAATTGTTCTTTAATTATAGAAATGGTAAAAAGAATAAACCTGAAGGTGTCAGCCCCTTACAGAGTAATGAGGGAGGAGTTGCAGAGAGCGATGAGGAGAAAGCAAAGCTACTAAATATCTTTTTCTCCACTGTATTCACTGAGGAAAATGAAATGCAGAATATAAAAGTAAATTCCCCTTTAAAAGTGCCGTGTCTGACCGAGGAAGAAGTAGAGCGGCGTCTTAAAAAGATTAAAATAGACAAATCGCCAGGACCGGATGGCATACACCCCTGTATCCTAAGAGAATTAAGTATTGTCATCGCCAGACCCTTATTTCTGATATTTAAGGACTCTATACTAACAGGGATTGTTCCACAAGATTGGCACATAGCAAGTGTGGTGCCAATATTCAAAAAGGGTCCAAAAACAGAGCCTGGAAACTATAGGCCGGTAAGTTTAACATCTGTCGTGGGTAAACTGTTTGAGGGTTTTCTAAGAGATGCTATCTTCGAGTACCTCAATGAAAATAAGCAAATAACTCCATATCAGCATAGCTTCATGAGGGATCGGTCATGTCAAACTAATTTAATCAGTTTCTATGAGGAGGTAAGTTCTAGTCTGGACCGCGGCGAATCAATGGATGTCGTATATCTGGACTTCTCCAAAGCATTTGACACGGTACCACATAAAAGGTTAGTATATAAAATGAGAATACTTGGCCTGGGAGAAAATGTCTGTATGTGGGTAAGTAACTGGCTCAGTGATAGAAAACAGAGGGTGGTTATTAATGGTACATACTCAGATTGGGTCACTGTCACTAGTGGGGTACCGCAGTGGTCAGTCCTGGGCCCTATTCTCTTCAATATATTTATTAATGATCTTGTAGAAAGCTTGCACAGTAAAATATCAATTTTTGCAGATAACACTAAACTGTGTAAAGTAATTAACACAGAAGAGGACAGTACACTGCTACAGATGGATCTGGATAGACTGGAGGCTTGGGCAGAGAAGTGGCAGATGAGGTTTAACACTGACAAATGTAAGGTTATGCATATGGGAAGGAATAATGCAAGTCACCAGTACATACTAAATGGTAAAATATTAGGTAACTCTGAAATGGAAAAGGACCTAGGAATTTTAGTGAACAGCCAACTAAGCTGTAGAAACCAGTGTCAGACAGCTTCTGCCAAGGCCAATAAGATAATGGGTTGCATCAAAAGAGGCATAGATGCCCGTGATGAGAACATAGTCCTGCCACTTTACAAATCACTAGTCAGACCACACATGGAGTACTGTGTACAGTTCTGGGCTCCTGTGAACAAGGCAGACATAGCAGAGCTGGAGAGGGTTCAGAGGAGAGCAACTAAAGTAATAACTGGAATGGGTGGACTACAGTACCCAGAAAGATTTTCAAAATGCCTGAGGTGGTGGTGATGGTAAGTTCACTAAAATATTTCAAGAGGGGCCTGGATGTATTTCTGGAGGGTAACAATATTAAAGGTTATAGTTAGGCTACTTTCACACTAGCGTTTTAAAATTCCGGTATTGAGTTCCGTCATAGGGGCTCAATACCGGAATAAAACGCTTCAGTTTTGTCCCCATTCATTGTCAATGGGGACAAAACTGAACTGAAGACAACGGAATGCTCCTGAAAGCATTCCGTTCCATCTTCAGACCGGAGAACAAACCGCACCATGCTGCGGTTTGCTCTCCGGTCCAGGCATCCGCACCAAGACGGATCCGGAATGACCCCCAATGCAAGTCAATGGGGGTGGATCCGTCTGGTGTGACCATACACATAGACACATACAGACACAGACATACACATAAACATAAACATACACACACATATAGACATACAAACACACATACATACTTACATGCTCCCGGCAGGTCTTCGGAGCGTCAGAGGGACAGGACGGCGCGTACAGATGACGATTCCACCAGGCGCCCAGCAGAGGGCGCTGTGGGGAATCGTGACCTGTGTGAGCACATGTCACTGCGGCAGGCCTGATCCGGCAGCACCCTTCACCTGCCGGATCAGGCCTGCCGCCAGTGTGAAAGTAGCCTTACTAGAGATGGGTCGTTGATCCAGGGAGTAATTCTGATTGTCTGATTGGAGTCGGGAAGGAATTTTTTTCCCTAAAGTGGGGAAAATTGGCTTCTACCTCACAGGGGTTTTTGCCTTCCTCTGGATCAACTTGTAGGAAAACAGGCCGAACTGGATGGACAGATGGCACAGTGAGATACGAGATATAAATTACACCTAATACTTCACATATCAGTACACTTCTGTATAAACCATTTCCTGATCGTCCTTGGCAGTACACACCAAAGGGTTAAGTCCCCTAGGTACAACCAGAATAGAGACCAATTAGCAAGCAATAGATTGATTAATTAATCAGCTTAGCGCCTCCCAGTATAAAATGCCATAGAACACACAAAGCCATGTATTTTATTTTCTCTAGGTTACTAGAAGAGACCATCACCCACTGTTATTACCCCCCCCCCCCCCAGGGTTGATACTTTTGTTCCTCATCCTGAAGATGGAGCGAGTGTGTTGTCCCTAGTGCAGTAATGCAGCACCTCGCTCCATTCTCTGCTTGCTTCCCTCTGTATGGATGTGGGCTGAGGTCGAGGCAGCAGACACGCGTGCTATATCGAACTGCGCATGCACGAGATGATACTGGGGAATCGCGATGTCTCGCACGTGCGCAATGACGCTGGCACGTCCCGGATGTATTTGGTCCGGTGTAACAGTCACCATGTGCGCTTGCCAGGACGCTACTCCCACTGCTTGCCAAGGTAAGGCTACTTTCACACTAGCGTTCTTTTTTTCCGGTATTAAGTTCCGTCATAGGGGCTCAATACCAGAAAAAAACGCTTCAGTTTTGTCCCCATTCATTGTCAATAGGGACAAAACTGAACTGAAGAGAACGGAATGCTCCTAAATGCATTCCGTTCAGTTCACTTGCGTCTCCAGACCAGAGAGCAAACCGCAACATGCTGCGGTTTGCTCTCCGTCCAGGGGATCTGCAACAGGACGGATCCATCATGACCCCCAATGCAAGTCAATGGGGACGGATCCATTCTGTGTGACACAATAGAAACCGGATCCGTCCTCCATTGACTTTCAATGGAGTTAATGATGGATCCGTCCCAGCAATGTTAAAGATAAAACAACCGGATCCGTTCATAACGGATGCACACAGTTGTATTATCAGTAACGGAAGCATTATTGCTGAGCCCTGCCGGATCCAGCAATAACACCAGTGTGAAAGCAGCCTAAGTAAGAAGTGCGTTGGGGGATACTTTCCACATACAATGGTCTTTATTGACCCATCGTAAGTTGAAACCAGACTCAACATACAATGTCTCAGATCCAACCAATCAAGGTCACTTCTCTGGTGAAATAGCTGGATTAGTCACTATTTATCAGCTATTCCTGACTGTTATATGTAAGGACATGTTTTATCTGTCTTAGTTATCTGCTTATTTTTCTTAAAGGGTTTCTGTCACCAGTTTTGGGCATATAAAACAGGATGACATTTGCAATGTGCAAATGTCACCTGATGCCCAAACTGGTGATAATTTTTTTACTGGTGCCCCCGTTTTTGAAATAAATCATCTTTTGTTGTATGCAAATGAAGCTTACTAGGTGCAAGGGGCGGTTACCTCGCACCTAGTAAGCTCCGTTTGCCCACCCGCGGTCACGCCTACCTTCACTTGATTGACAGGGCCAGGCAGCTTGTTGGATCCTCTGCCGGCCCTGTGCTCCATTCAAATCCCGCGCCTGCGCCCTGCGGAATAAAAGCGGCGCAGGCGCAGTGAGCGGCGCTGGCCGCCGGGCTCCCGGCTACCTCACTGCGCCTGCGCCGATGACGTCAGAGTACACATGACGTCATCGGCGCAGGCGCAGTGAGGTAGCCGGGAGCCCGGCGGCCAGCGCCGCTCACTGCGCCTGCGCCGCTTTTATTCCGCAGGGCGCAGGCGCGGGATTTGAATGGAGCACAGGGCCGGCAGAGGATCCAACAAGCTGCCTGGCCCTGTCAATCAAGTGAAGGTAGGCGTGACCGCGGGTGGGCAAACGGAGCTTACTAGGTGCGAGGTAACCGCCCCTTGCACCTAGTAAGCTTCATTTGCATACAACAAAAGATGATTTATTTCAAAAACGGGGGCACCAGTAAAAAAATTATCACCAGTTTGGGCATCAGGTGACATTTGCACATTGCAAATGTCATCCTGTTTTATATGCCCAAAACTGGTGACAGAAACCCTTTAAATCTTCATTTTCTCTTATCTCGGATGAAATTTTGGGGCTTTGGAACCAATTACTTACAATGGTTTCAACATACAATTGTCATCCTGGAACCAATTAATATTGTATCTTGAGGGATCACTGTACTATCAAAACAAGGGTTTCTGGTGAACTACAAAAAGTCTCATCTGATTCCCTCTCAGGAAATAAGATATCTGGGATTCGTGCTGAATTCACATCAAATGAATGTGTCTGTCTGTCTGTCTGTCTGTCCTCAGAAAGGATTGCAGCTATCCACAGAAACGTTTCACGTCTGATCTCCTCTCCCAAAATATTGTTTCGGCAGGCCATGTCTGTATTGGGGCTATTAACGTCCTCGGTGGATGCAGTACCTTGGGCAAAAGCTCATTTCAGAGGTCTTCAACGTGCCATCTTGACAGCGTGGGACAAGAATTATCACTCCCTGAGCAGGAAATGTGGGATTCTAGGGTCGACGCGTCAAAATCTCAAATGGTGTCTGTCACCCAATCACCTGGAAATGAGGAGAAGTCTTCAACCTCAAACCCAGATTCACCTCACTACGAATGCCACCTCCTGGGGTTGGGGTGCCCATGTCGGCAATCTGTGGGTACAAAAGAAATGGAGTATCTCCGACTCCAAGAAGTCTTCCAACTGGAGGGAACTGAAAGCTGTGCGCCTAGCATCTCTTCATTTTCAGCACCAACTGAAGGGTCACAGGGTCCTCGTTCACTCAACGGTGTACTATATAAACAAACAGGGGGGAACAAGAAACAACAATCTTTCCAGGGAATGCAGTCTTCTCATGGAATGGGCCGAGAGGTGGACCCAAGAAATATCGGCAGTCCACATAAGGGGTCCTTTGAACACTATGGCCGACCTCCTCAATCGCAAGAGAGTTCACCCAGGGGAGTGGAGTCTTAATCCGGCAGTGTTTACAGAAATCAAGAAGCGGTGGGGGAAACCTCATATGGATGTTATGGCGACAGAGCAGAACAAGGCCAAGACCAAGATGTTCTGTTCCATCTACCACTCCACTCAGGCCCATGCAATCGACGGGTTATCGATCAGCTGGAGGAAGGGCCTGATATATGTGTTTTCACCAGTTTCAATGATCCTGAACGTCCTCAAGAAAATTCCCATCCTGCCCTATTGGCCACGAAGAACGTGGTTTTCCCTGGCGCTCCGGCTTTCCAAAGGAAGGATATGGAAGATTCCACGCCAACAAGATCTCCTCAGTCAGAATGGTCTTCTGCATCCGAACCCCAACAGCCTCAAATTAACGGCCTGGAGACTGAGCGGGATTCTTTAGCTCATTTGGGTCTTTCTACAGAAGTGATCAATACTTTATTGGCAGCACGAAAACCGGCTACTGTTAAAGTCTACAATAGAGTCTAGCGCATTTTTAAAACGTGGTGTCAAAACAACTCTAAAGATCCAGAATCTCCGAATACGGTCATTCACTTTCTCCATGATGGCTTCAAGAAAGGTTTGAAAACCAACACTTTGAAGGTCCACTTTACAGCTATAAATGCACAACAACAGGGAAGATTCGCTAACAATCCTTTGATCCGCACTTTCTTCAACACCTTGAAGAATATTAATCTTTCCTTCCATTCTCCAGTACCGTCCTGGGATCTGTCGGTAGTTTTGTCCTCCTTATGTAAACCACCGTTTGAACCGCTTGAAGAAGCCTCCATAACACATCTTTCTGCAAAAGCCTTGTTTCTAGTGGCAATTGCGTCAGCAAGATGTATCAGTGACCTACAAGCCCTATCCTGCAGAGAGCCTTTTTTAAGGGACCTTGGCCTAAATTTTTAATTACATGCAATTACTAGTATTCAAAGTATTCAGATCCAGGTGCTGGTTTGAAAACTGTAGAATATTTTTCGTGGGACAACACCTTTAAATGTATTTTATTGGGATTTTATGTGACAGACCTACACAAAGTAGCAAGTATGTGTGATGTGAAAAGAAAATGATACATGGTTTTCAAAATTTTTAATGGTTTTCTAAATTTAAATGTGAAAAGTGTGGTGTGCATTTGTATTCAGCCCCCTGTACTCTGATGCTCCTAAATGAAATCCTGCTTGACTAATTGCCTTCAGAAGTCACCTAATTAGTAAAATCGGGTCTATCTGGGTGTAATTTATTCTCAGTATAACTACAGCTGTTCTGTGAAGGCCTCAGAAGTTTGTTAGAGAACATTAGTGATCAAACAGCATCATGAAAACCAAGGAACACACTAGACAGGCCAGGGATAAAGTTGTGGAGAAGTATAAAGCAGGATTGTTACGAAAAAATATTTCAAGCTCTCAACATCTCATGGAGCACTGTTCAATCCATCATCTGAAAATGGAAAGAGTAAGGCATAACTGCAAACATACTAAGACATGGCCATCCACCTAAACTGACAGCCCAGGCAGGGAGAGCACTAATTAGAGAAGCAGCCAAAAGGACCACAATCACTCTGGAGGAGCTGCAAAGATCTACAGCTCAGGTGGGAGAATCTTCCAAAGGACAACTATTAGTTGTGTACTCCACAAATCTGACTTTTAGGAACATGTGGAAGAATGTGCTTTGGTCAGATGAGACCAAAGTTGAACTTTTTGGCCTAAATGCAAAACGCTATGTGTGGCAGAAAACTAACACTGTACATCACCCTGAAC
This sequence comes from Rhinella marina, assembly GCA_900303285.1. NCBI lineage: Eukaryota > Metazoa > Chordata > Amphibia > Anura > Bufonidae > Rhinella > Rhinella marina. The sequence continues at coordinate 288,414 of ONZH01028248.1, forward strand.
ACACCACATGCCCCCGTGAAATCTAGGAGAGCAGAGGTTTTGTTGGGTCCATGGGAACCCCATTATAAATGCTGAGTGTGTGAGAGCGTTGTTTAATGCCCTGATGCTATCCAGAGAAAAGGCAACAGGTTGTTAGATCAAGCTGCTAAAACTGCAGACCTCCTGCCCTTACCTTAAACTTAAACTTAACTTTAAGTCCATGTGATTCGGCCAGCCCAAGGCCCAGAAACCTCCACAGTAAAAGCAATGAGTGAGGATAAACTGTAGAGGGTAGGTAAAATGGTGCCTTTTCAAGTGCAATGCGCCAGTTGATGAGTTCAGCACATGAGTCAATACAAGTGTCTAGAGAAAATGTGGTGGGAACCCCAGGGTTCAACAACGCTGTCACCAGGTTTAGCTGAGCGCCTATAATAATGTTGGGAGAACCTTGAAAGTTCCAGGAAGGCATATTCCAAGGCTATCTTACCCATTTCAGAGACTACAGATGGGCTACATTCAGTTACCAAAAGTGGGGCAGTAGAAATATGTCCTTGTTTATATTGATCTCTTTTCAAGAAATTCCTGGCCTATAGCAAAAGAAAGAGTAAAAGAACACCTTTTGACACCCTCTGAGATACTCTTTGGCCAGGACAAGTAGGACAAGTCTTTACTTTCCCTAACAACCTAATTATTGCATTTTGATCTTATTGCCTATGTGGGAGCCTTTGCAAATTAGTAATGACTACTGTATATAAACATATGTGTTATTCCCTTCCAGATCCGGACTCAAAGGCTAGTACCTAGTTCTTCAAATGATGATTGGGTGTCTGTAAAAAGGCACATAAGGAAAATTCTGGATCCCAGATCTGACGGCCCCCTTCTAGGTACAGCTAACCACTCCAACAGTGGTGAAGACAAACATCTTTACATTGATAATATACTTAATGCTTTTAATATATGATATTTGCAGAAGTAATTGGGGATATTACAGAATTAGCAAGTAATCCACACTTGTTCTTCTCATTGTGTCTATGAGATACTGTAAGTGGGTCAGGAAGGGTGGTCTAATACCTCATGGATGTTGTTTAATTAGGATTAAATTATTGGGTAGAGGTTAGGTATCTCCTCTTCCCCCCAATTATGTTCATTATGTTGCAAGTTGTGTCCTGAAATCCACCGATTGTGAAATGAATAGTGTCTTAAACAGATCCAATGCTGTCTGGCTAGCCTAAAGTATACTGAAAGAGGTACTGGTGGCAACCTACTTAACTGGAGTATTAAACAGTCAGGAGATGTCTTTTACCGTAATGTGTATGCAGTATGTTGTATAAATGCATGTAGATGGCTGCCACCTCTCCATCAGCTAATTAGCTAGTCGTCCCTTGGACTTGGGTCTGAGAACAGTACCAGTCACATAGTTAGAAAAACAGTTAACACTTTGTGACAGAATTGCTCAATATTTTTAATAAAGGCCAATTAAAAATATTTTAGTTAAAAATGAGTAAAATGCAATCATAAACAAAAATTGCCTTACATAGCTTTTACATAGCTTTTAAGTTTTTATGCTTAAATGTCATTGCTTTCCACATCAGTCATGATTTTTTACAATCTGTGAGGAAGGAAGCTGTTCCTTTTCCTGTTTTCCTTTCTGTTTTGTAACATTTATAAGGAACTTAGACATGGCAAATAGAGAACTACTGAAATATTGAAACATTCTGAAATATACTGCAGAAAGGGACTTTTGCAGTATTTTGAATCATGTGTGTGTATACAAAGTCTAGATATACTTTTTCATTATACCGTTATGCTTCTGATTATATTAACCCCTTCATGCCCAGCGCCATAGTAGTACGGCGCTGTGTGAAGGGGCTTGATGCCCAGCGCCGTAGTACTACGGCGCGCTGATTGGGCCGGTGCAGGAGCTGCGCCCGCCCGATCAGCAGTGGGGGTCCGGCTGTGCCCACTTGCCGGACCCCTGATGAATGTGCCGGCATCGGTGAAAACACAGATGCTGGCGCATTAACCCTTCATGTGCCGCGGCACATGAGGTGTGCGGCATGTGCAGGGATGCCATCGGGTCCCCGCGCTGCTGTGACGGGGACCCGATGGCTTGGATGGAAGCCGGATGCCTTCCTTAGGCATTCGGCTGCCATCTACGGAAGCCTGTGAGATCCAGCCCCCTGGATCAAAAAAAGTTTCAAGTAAAAAACAAAACAAAAAAGTTATTAAAAAATTGTTAAAAAAAGGAAAAAAAAGAAAGTAGACATATTAGGTATCGCCATGTCTGTATCGACTGGCTCTATAAAAATATCACATGATTCACCCCGCCAGGTGAACACAGTAAAAAAAAAAAAAAAGTGTCACCTTCCCCCACAAAAAATTTAATACCACGCGATCAAAAAGGCGTATTTGCCCCAAAATGGTACCAATCAAATCGTCATCTCGTCCCGCAAAAAGTGATACCCTACCTAAGACAATCGCCCAAAAATAAAAAAAATATGGCTCACAGAAAATGGTAACACAAAAAAAAAGATTTTATTTTGTTCAAAAATGCATCTAATGTGTAAAACTTACCAAAAGTAAAAATGTTAGACATATTGGGTATTGTCGCGTCCGTAACAACCTGCTCTATAAAAATATTACATGAAATGGACCCCCAGGTGAATTCCGTAAAAAATTATTTTAAAAAACTAGCCAAAACAGCCATTTCTTTTCCCTCTTGCCTCACAAAAAGTGTAATGGCATGCAATCAAAAGGCTATTTACCCCAAAATGGTACCAAACCATCATCTCGCCCTGCAAAAAATGAGACCTACCTACTAAGACAATCGGCAGAAAAATAAAAAAAATAGGACAGTTAGAAAATGGCAACACAAAAACAAGATTTACAAAATAAAATATGTTAGACATATTCGGTATTGCCGCGTCTGTAACAACCTGCTCTATAAAAATATCACATGATTTGCCCCTTCGGGTGAATGCTGTAAAAAAAGAATTAAAAAAATACTATGTCAAAACAGCTATTTTTTTCACCTTGACTCACAAAAAGTTTAATAACAAGCGATCAAAAGGTCTTATGTACCCCAAAATGGTACCAATGAAAACATCACCTTATCCCGCAAAAAATGAGCCCCCACTTAAGACAATAACTCAAAAAAATAAAAATCAATGGCTCCCGCAAACCAATCCATCAAAATCTGTGCTGCAAAATCCATATGCACTCCTTCCGTTCTGAGTCCTGCCATGTGCCACCACAGCAGTTTACCGCCAAATATGGGGTGTTGCCGTATTCAGGAGAAAATGGGTAACACATTATGGGGTGCTTTTCTCCTGTTACCCCTTATGAAAATGAAAAATGTGGGGCTAAAGCAACATTTTATTCGAAGAAATGAAACTTTTCAATTTCACAGCCAAGTGTTTTTAAATTCCATAAAACGCTTAGGGGGTCAAAGTGGTCAGTACCCCCCTTAATATATTCCTTGAAGGGTGTAGTTTCCAAAATGGGGTCACTTTTTTAAGGGTTTCCACTCTAGGGGTACGTCAGGGTCTCTCAATTACAAAATGGTGCCTAAAAACCATTCTAGCAAATTGGTGCTTAAAAAATGCTTTCTCACGTCCTAAAAAAGTAAAATCACATTTATAAAATGATGCCAACATACGGGGAATGTAAAATAATAACTATTTTTGGAGGTATTACTATGTATTTTGAAAGTAGAGAATTTTAAATTTGGAAATTTGCAAATTTTTCAAAATTTTTGCTAAATGTGGTATTTTTTTAATAAATAAAAATGAAATATTTTGCCACAAATTTACTACTGTAGTGAAGCACAATATGTGACAAGAAAACAATCTCAGAATGGCCTGGATAAGTAAAAGCGTTCCAAAGTTATTACCAAATAAAATGACACATGGCAGATTAGCAAAAAATGGCCTGAGCAGGAAGGTGAAAACAGGCCCGGGGTTGAAGGGGTTAAGATTAGTTTGTAAGGGGGGGAAGGGGTTGACCTAGACCGACCCAGGCTAGTGTTAATAAAAGAGTTGCACAGGCTATGCCTGGCAGAGAATCCATTACACAGCAAACTTGCCTGAGTCTTTGATTTTTAGCCCGGCCAACTTCGCTTGGCACAGGGGAAAACCATTAACCAATTCGAATCTCACAGACAAGTGAGGTGTAGTCCCCTACTTTGGCAGTACTGCAATCACAAACCCAGCCACTGCAGCTCAGTGATATCTAAAGTTTCATTAGTATTTGCTCCAGTGCAATGAATGCTAAGAGTAGCGTACCTTCAATGGCGACAGACCACTTGACTACATTTTTATGGAGCCACCACTAGGGGAAGCTCAATGCAAACAGATTATTACAGCTTTTAATTCAGTCAATTGTAACTACATAAATTCATTTGCACTAAGTTCCCCCTTTTGGTGACTGTAGGCGGTCAGATATGTAATAAATTGAAGGCAGGGGATTTATCGGTGTATTTTGTTTTTAAATTAAAATTTCTTCCACTTTAGCAGAAATCTGAGACATTGAGCTTTGCATTTTGCATTGCCAGGGAGTGATTGACACATGCATACTAGGATACTGGGTGTGGAAGGGGGGCCTATAAGATCTCTAAGCATCCCTGAATACTACTAATGAAGCTGTGTGGCCCTTCCTTTGATATAGGTTGGGGCCCTCTCCCTGCCACCTGGCTGGTAAACCACCAGCCTATCTAGCATTTGAGTGAGGAGTCCAGTGCTTCGATGTGCTCCGCACTGTGACAGTTAGGTGGATTACCTCTGTATAGTTAACTTTTGTTCTAGCTTTTCTTTTACTGTCAGGTCTTGAAATTTGGACCTGTTGTATGGCAGGTAGAGACTTTAACAGTGAATCAGCATCCACTGTTTTTAATGGAAGGATTTTCCCTGACTAAAAACATTCAACAGTATTCTTCCCATGCATAATGTACTGGTATCTACAGATATATCTCTATATGCCAGTACATTGTATATTTTTAAAAGATGAAAGCAGAAGTATATTGTTTTAGTAATTGCAAACAATTTAATGCAAAACAAAATAAATTACAATAAACACATTTTTGTAATTCACTTTATGAAATGAATGTCACAAAACCATGCAATAAAAACGAGCATTTTAGCATTTTAATGGACAACAAAACACAGCACACTGTGCTATTATATCACATATTTTTGACTGAATATGCAGTATATATGTGGGCGAAACCTAACGTTTATTTCTGTACAAGTTATTATTCCCCCCAATAGTCAGAGCATTCTTGGTCTCTGATTGTCACATATGAGGTTCTTTCTTTTTTATAGTAATTCAAATCTTACCCATGGGCATGGCAAAATGGCCTGATACTAAAAGTAGTTATGGCTGTTATGGCCATGAATGTGAGAAGAGCCATGGGGACCCTGAAATTCTCAATGACAGCCCTGGGACACGAGATCACCACATGTTTATAAATGACTTGGTCAGGACCCTCATATACCTATAGTTAGGTTATTCTTCTACAAGATGAGTGAAAATACTCAGGACACCCTTTTATTTCAGAAATGAAAGGGAAAATGAAATATCTGAATTCCCTAGCAAGTAATGGGTGAGAGGCCCTATCTATATTTAGGCCATGTTTGGAACATGGCCGCCATCTTGAAAGCCACCATATTGGATCAGGGGCACATTTTTCCAATGGTAAAGGGGTCATGCGGCTTATCAAAGAAGACCAGAATTTTCTCAGAAATCGCTTCAATCAGATTTGCATATTTCTTGTGGTCAAAAGTTATCAACACAGAAAGTTGCAACAACAACTGGGAACCTTCCATGTGATGCACAGCTATTTGACCTTTGAAGTTTTGAACTTTCTGTGTTGATATAAACCACAAGAGATATTGCAAATCTGACTGCAGCAATTGATTTCTGAGAAAATTCTAGTCTCATTTGATACGCTACATGACCCCCTTCCCATTGGAAAAATTTGCCCTTGATCCAATATGGCAGCTTTCAAGATGGCAACGGATGTTCTGGACATAGCTCACCTCACCTTCCCCTTTGTTTCTGAAATAAAAGAGTATCATGAGACTCACCCTGTATAATGACATTGCTCATGTCTCTGTCTTATGTAACATTATTTGTGGTCAACTCAGTCTTTTCCAAGTAAGGTTGAATGTTACTGGTGAAGAATGTTTCCAGTGTCACCTTTGTTAGTTTCCAAAAATTACAGTCAAAATATACAGGAAGAAAATTGGTCTCCTTATGTGTAATCAGCTCTGCATATGGAGTGTCAGTAACAGCCACATGCCACTGAATTTGAGTGTCGCAGGCATGGTCCATTCAAAAAGTGTCCCGTTCCACTACCAGCAGTCAGGATACTTGTGTAAGCACTTCACCAGCAGGAGCCAGTTCTCTGTATCCTTCCAGTCTATCACCCATCGGCAATAACTCACCAGCCAGTACCTCTCTGGGTGGTGGAGCACATCATATTGTTTTACTTCTAGCCTCTATTTCTATTTTTCCAAATTCATGTACTTCATACGCTGGGTCCACTCATTTCCTGCCCTCAGTTTTCTGTCTCCTGAGCTCAGCATAGCTCTTACCTGTGATACAGGCATATGCTCATCTGTATTCTTAGCAAAACGACTGTGAATAATCTAATGTACAGAGGAAGCCATTATGTATTTTTTATACTTGCTGCTCAATAAAGATCATTGCTTATCATGGTGAGGATGTCGTCTGCTGTTTTGAATTTGAAAACCTGAAAAAATGGCCCAAGCTTCTTTTTTCTCTCGGTTTTCTCCTTGAACTTGTTTTCCGAATAAAGCAGAAAAGATTCTTCATTGCTCATACGTAGAGGTGGTGGCTTCCTTCTTCTTTTTGGCGAACGCTGATACTTTCGAATAGACAAAGAACAAACCTTAATAATTTGGGTATTTTCTTCTGCACGCTTTCTGGAAAACTTTGTTAGCTCACATTTAAGAGACACATTCTGAGGAAATAAAAGGTCTTCAAAATTAATTTGGATAGGTTGTATGAACTTGACCATGTGATGCAGATAGAATGTATAGTAAGTGTGTGACTTTTTTGTGTTTTTTTCAGAAAGATTGTGATCAGGACGAATGACTGCTTTACACTGATTTGCAGTCTGGGTTATTGAGGCTGGCTTCCAAAGGTTTGAAGAAGAATGACGAATGAAGACAAATGATGGGGTAGACTTGGGCTGGGGGGTCACGGTAGATTTTTTCTTTTTGTTTGAAACAGACGCCTTCTTTTTAGGAGTTGCAGAAGAATTGTCCAGTACAGGAACAGATTTATTTTTTGTTTTTCTGCTACGTTTCTTCTTTTCTTTCTTTGTGGTTGCTTCAGAATTACTCTGACTGCACGCAGAAGAATTACTTGCACCTTGTACTGGTGAATTGACTTGAGCAGTTGTGTCGGAGGGTTTATTACTATGTGTTTTGGGAACACTTGTACCCTGCATTTGTTGATCAGCATTTTTAACACTAGGAACTGTGTTCCTCATCGACGCATTATTCCCCTGAATAGGTTGTTTGACATCTTTAGCACCACTATTCTGTTGATTTATATTATTTGTACAAACCGAAGATGTCTTCATTGTGCATGGTGTGGGATTGCGGGGAAGTAAACCAGAATTGATACTTAATAAAGGAGAACTGTTGACAATGAGTGGAATAATCGTGTTCTGGTATAAGCTTCATGTTGACGTACAATAGAGCTGTCCTGTTGAAGAATTAGTTGCACCTTGTACTGGTGAAATGACTTGAGCAGTTGTGTCGGAGGCTTTATTCCTATTTGTTTTGGGAGCACTTGTACCCTGCATTTTTTGATCAGCATTTTTAACACTAGGAACTGTGTTGCTCATCGAAGCATTATTCCCCTGAATAGGTTGTTTGACATCTTTAGCTTTGGGACTCGTGTTGCTCTCACTCCTTGTTGAAGCACCATTATCCTGTTGATTTATATTATTTGTACATACTGAAGATGTCTTCATTGTGCATGGTGTGGGATTGCGGGGAAGTAAACCAGAATTGATACTTAATAAAGGAGAAATGTTGACAGAGAGCGGAATAATCGTCTTTGGGTATAAGCTTCCTGTTGACGTACAATAGAGATGTCCTGTTGCTGGGCATTGCAGATATCTTCCATTTGGGTTTTGTGGGTCTGATGGTGTATGCACAAAGAGGTACGATTTATTCAAAATTGGAATTATTGGAGCTGTTGGGTGATGCATGATGATGATGTGAGCGCTGGAATGGGTAGCTTAACATATACACCACTCTTAAAAGTCTGGTAGGGACTGAAGAACAACCTGCGCGTGAAACAAGATTAGAGATATTTGTCATATTCTCATCTCATAGTTTACTAAAAAAACATCACAAATACAATGACATTGCCAAACTCCTCTGATATACAGAATATGTACATTACTAAAACCATACATGTTTCAGTGCTCCAAATCCTATAGTTTTGGTGGGAATTCACATAATTTTTGAACAATATAATTTGCAACTTTTTTATGATTATGTGCTGCGCTCGCCTCTTTAAAAAAGTGAGTGGAAAGGTGTGCCTAGTTATGACAGATTTATCCACTGTGGCTTTTTAAAGTCACAAAAACAGGTGCAATTATACTGAAGTAAGGGGCTGGCATTAAAAAAAAAAAAGGTGTAGTAGAATCTCTAAACATAAGTGTCAGGTTTAAAGCTGAGCCAAATTTATTATATAACGTGTGACATTTGACATATTTAGCGCATATTACGGAAACACAGACTCAAGGACATACGGTATGATTTCAAATATCCCCTCATGATAAATTCTCCCTATGAAATATAGTGTCAAAAGGTCAAAGAAACTGGCTGATCTGTTACATCTGCACTTGGCAGCTGAAGGCATCTGTGTTGGTGCCATGTTCATATGTGCCTTCATTGCTGAGAAAAATGATGTCACCATAGAGTTCCATTGTAAATTAAAAATAAAAAAAAGTATACCTTTTTTTTACTGGACTCTGCAGGATACAAGAATGTGGTGTGCTGCGTTTTTGTATTCTTTTTTTCCCCTAATGTATACATCAAAAGGAGGCATAAAATGTGATGTGAACCCTCCCTAACTGCCGCGTCCTCTGCACTTTGATTGACAGGGCCAGGCAGTAAAAATGTAGTCATGCCTGGCCCTGTGCAGGGGGTGCAGAGGGTGTGGCAGTTGCAATGACAGCTGAGCCTCTAAGTGTAATAATTTTTCTTAGTAATGCGGACACATGGGACCAACACAGACGCCTTCAGCTGACAAGCACACATACAACAGGTCAGCCAGTGTCATAGGTACAAATGTGCTAACAGATGCCCTTTAATTATTATGCTATAGAAATCTAGGATTTTAAAAAATCTATATAATGCAGTGAGAAAATAAGCAAATAAGAAATGAGTGTAATGAAGCACGTTGTCGCCTGCCCAGAGACGATGATTGTCAGTTTTCTTTCCCGGTATGCATAGGAAAGAAAAGTGTCAATCATCGTCCAGAAGAAAGAGAGCAAGGGCAGCGTGCTTCATCAGACTCATATCTCTCACAGCACTTGGTGTATGCTGTGGTCTTCAGCAGGTCAGTACTCCAAAACTACTGAATGCCATCACAGGAGATTTCTGAAATCAGCAGGTCTGTCACTACACTATGCTGCCCTCAGTGATGGCAGCATACAAGAGCTGACAGGTTACCTTTAATCATCCACATCAGAACAAGCAGTTTTAAAGGGGTTGCCAGTTATTTAAGGGTGGCTGGACATGGGCCTTTTCCTGCACATGTCACTGCTGAGGCCATGGATTGGCAGTGGTGACATGCATGTAGATGGCACACCAGACTTCGAGCCCAGAGACCAAAAGCAGCAGGGATGGAAAGCACAGCACTGGAAGCAGGATTCGCCGAAAAAGTAGTGGTTTTTTTTTTTTTTTTATTTTCAGCCAATGCTGGCCATCCCTAAATTATGTTTTAGATATCAGGCAACCCTTTTAAGATCCATTGGGTGTTTTATAACAATGAAAGTGGACTTCCGCTCTATGCAGTAAGCGCTCCACAACCCTTCCTGGATGCCAGCTGTAGCATCCATCCAAGAACCCACTACAGCAGTCACGCAAGAGAAGAAGAGGGACGCTTTTGAAGCAGAAAGCTGCAGGCACTTATGGTCAATGTTAACTCCTCGTGTACACGTTAAGCAGATGTCATTAACCGGATCTGAACAGTTCCTAATGTGTACAGTCAGGTTTAGACATAATATTCTGAATCGTTTCTGGATGTATTTGTATAATCTATGTATTTATGTGTAGGTGCATTATCTGTATTTATGTGGAGGCAGACTCTGTATGCATATAATCTGATATTTATGTGCAGGATGAGTCTGTATTATGTATATAATCTGTATATGTGCAGGATGAGTCTGCATGTATATAATCTGTCTATGTAGCTGGAAGGGAAATATGTATTTACCGTATATAAACTGATATTTAGGTGCAGAGTGATTCTGTGTTATGTACTGTATTTTTCGCCCTATAAGACGCACTTTTCCCCCCCCCCAAAAGTAGGGGGAAAAATGCGGTGCGTCTTATAGGGCGAATACAAGTGAGCGCTTCCATAAGGAAGCGCTCACTTGTACGTAGGGACCCCCATCAGACCTCAGATCAGCCCACCCAGCCACTTAAAGACCATACTTACCTGTTCTGCGCTGCCGCTGCCGTCCGGTCCCACGCTCCGCGCTCCTCTCTCTTCCCTGCCGGCACGCACTATGACCCTGATGCTGCAGCGTCAGGTCATAGTGCGTGCCGGCAGGGAAGAGAGAGGAGCGCGGAGCGTGGGACCGGACGGCAGCGGCAGCGCAGAACAGGTAAGTATGGTCTTTAAGTGGCTGGGTGGGCTGATCTGAGGTCTGATAGGGGCACAAGACGCTGATCTGAGGCGTGAAGGGGCACAAAACGCTAATCTGAGGTCTGATGGGGGCACATTCTGCTGATCTGAGGTCTGATGGGGGCACATTCTGCTGATCTGAGGTCTGATGGGGGCACATTCTGCTGATCTGAGGTCTGATGGGGGCACATTCTGCTGATCTGAGGTCTGATGGGGGCACATTCTGCTGATCTGAGGTCTGGTGGGAGTACAGTGAGATGGTATGGGAGCACAGGGGTCTGATATGGGGGTCTGATGTGATGTCCTTAAATTTATGGGCAGTCTGATAAGAGGATCTGATGAAAAATATTTTTTTCTTATTTTCCTACACTAAAACCTAGGTGCGTCTTATGGGCCGGTGCGTCTTATAGGGCGAAAAATACGGTATATAATCTGTCTATATAGTTGGAAAGGAAATCTGTATGTATATAATCTGTATATTTATGTCCAGGGTGAATCTGTATTACTGTATGTATATAATCTGTCTATATACTATAGTTGGAAGTGAAATCTGTACATATATAATCTGATATTTATGTGCAGGGTGAATATGTATTATGTATATAATCTGTCTATATAGTTGGAAGTGAAATATGTGTATATATAATCTGATATTCATGGGCAGGGTGAATCTGTATTCATGGGGATAATTCTGTATATTTAGGTGGAGGAGGACTCTGTGTATATATGTGTAATCCAGCCTTACCTTTCTGTTTCTCTGTTTATTCCATTGCATCGTAATTATTCTGCAGTTTCGGTATTTCTTACTTCTGCAGATTTCTCTCCATTGCTGTGTAGTTCTCTGAATGTTTCCTGCACTGGATATAACCAGAATACAATCCTGTGCTTACTCCAATTCCTCTGGTTGTGCTTAGTTTCGATTCCCTTTCTATGACTTCATGTTTTCTCCACCCCCTAGTGGTGAGTTAATAATTTATCACAGTCAAATCCTCACTGTTATCATTTATGCTTATACTTTATGGGCTCTGATTGATCAGATTCACTTTTCATTTTCTAAAGGAGCTCTAAAAATTAAAATGTGGAATCTGATTGGTTGTTATGGACAATTAAGCCAGTTTTCTTTTTCATCACGTTTGATAAATCTCCCCCATTGTCATGTTTCTGTGTTTCATTCTTTAGGCTAGGGCTACACGGCAACAGAAAAGTCGCACAATAGTGCGACACCATTGACTATCATTATAAAAATGGTGCACAACAAGAATGTCATGCGTCACAGTTTAGTTGTACCTTTTTGTCACGTGACACATGTCATCGTGTAGCCCTAGCCTTAAGGCTCATGAACACAAACGTATTTTTTGTTAGTTCCGTTTTTTTTTGTGGCATCTATATGAAACTATTCCTGTCAATGGGGCCGCAAAAAAACGTAAATCACTCTGTGTGCATTCTGTAGCCATACAAGTCTATGGAAGCGATTCTTCCCATAGAAATGAATGGGGCAGTGAGGTGTAATTACACCTACTCACCACTACCCCGTTATGGCCAGCATGTAAACAATGAAGAGGAGGCAGCTCTGATACGGCGCGCACCTCCTCTTCAAACAGCTGATCGGCAGGGTTGCCGGACCCCCGCCGATCTGATATTGATGACCTATCCTGAGGAAAACCCCTTTAACAAGGAGCGATAATTTTCTTTTTTTTTTTAACCCCTTCACCCCCGGAGCTTTTTTCGGTTCTGCATTTTCGTTTTGCGCTCCCTGCCTTCAAACAGCCATAACTCTTTTATTTTTCTGTTCACATAGCTGTATGAGGGCTTGTTTTTTGCGGGACAAGTTGTACTTTCCAACGCCACCATTTAATATTGCATACGGTGTAGTGGGAAGCGGGAAAAAATTCCAAACCGGGTGAAATTGCAAAGAAAACGCTATTCCGCTACAGTTCTACGGGTTTCTTATTTACAGCGTTCGATGTGCATTAAAACTGATCCATTACTTTCATTCTACTGGTCAGTACGAATCCGGCAATACCTAATATGTATAGTTTTTCCTGCGTTTTCATAGTGATAAAATAATTAGAAAGTTGCCCCTTTTTTTTTTTTTTTTCCTTGTCAAATCTTGACCCCTATAACTTTTTGGTATTTATGTGTACAGAGCTGTATGGGGGGCTCATTTTTTGTGGGACGATCTGAAGTTTTTATTGATACCATTCTGGGGTGTGTATGACTTTTGATCACTTTTTATTTAATTTTTTTTAGAAAAAAAAAGCAACAAAAAACGGCAAATCGCCATTTGGACGCTTTTTTACGCCACACAATTCGCCGTATTGGAATTTTTTTTTTATATTTTAAAAGTACGGGCGTTTTCGGTCACGGTGATACCCATGATGTCTATATTTATTGTTATTTAGGTATTTATTTTTTACTTATACGGAAAGGGGGGTGATTTGAACTTTTACATCTTTTTTATTTTTTATATATTTTTTAACATTTTTTTTTTATTGTTTTTACTATTAGAAAGCTCAAATATGGGCTTATATATTGTGGCTTTTTTTTTTTTCTTTATGAGCAATTATGGATTTTATAGACTCAGAAATCCATGAGTTGCTCATTTCTTATCCTGGCCTGCCATCTAGTGGCCAGAATAAGAATTGCACTTTGAAAACTGTAATCCTCACCAGCGAGGATTACAGTTTTCATATGGTGTACAGACACCCCGATTGGCCACACGGGGTGTCTGTACACCACCCGGAAGCGAATGCTTCCGGGTTGAAACGCAACTAGATGCCGTGATCACGTGTGATCACGGCATCTAATCAACCAGGAAGACGCCGCCGATGGCGGGTAAGTAGCGGCAAGTCCTCTGCTGTTAGAAACAGCAGAGACTTGCCGGCCATGACGCCCGCCGCACCCGCGAGCGGGCGCCATGTGCCCGCATCGCCCCAGCGCCGTACATGTACGGCGCTGGGCGCGAAGGGGTTAAACTGTGTTTTTTATTGGTACAACATAAGTACACTTTTTCCAATATAATACAATAATACAATGAAAAAGGAGGCCATAGAGTATATATATGAAAAACACATAATTCAGCATTACATTGCGGAAGCATGTGAAAGAAGTGAGATAATCTAAGTGTACTCCTGGCCATATACAATCAAATGAATGAAGAAAAGGACATTAACAGCAGAGACATCAGTATATACACAAGACAGCACAAGAACAAACATAGGGAAGAGGACTTGGGAGGGAAGGGAGAAGGAGCAAGGGAGGTAAGAAGAAAAAAGAAGGGATAGGGTAAGAGTATGAAGGATGTGCTTCCTATGGCAGCCAAATCGTGTTAAATTTCCCAATGGGAGGAGAACAGATTTCCCCCAGTTTACCGAGTATCCTGAAACACTGCCAAATTCCTCAATAATTTCCATTAAAGGCTTGATCCCTTTTTCTGGATCCTCCAAAAATAACAAAACATCATCTGCATACATGGTAATCTTGTCCTCTCTCCCCCCTCCTCCAAACCCTGCAATCCTCTTATCTACTCTGATTTTAATAGCAGGGGTTCTATTTAGGGATGAGCGAACTTTTGAAAAGTTCGGTTCGGTTCGGTTCGGCGAATTTTCTTGAAGTTCGGATTCGTACGAACCGAACCTAAAACGAACCTTGCTATAACGGCTGAATAATTGCTGCAACAATAATGGGAGTCTGGTAGGGTATAGTTTCGTTTACTTGCAGTTGCTATTACAATGAAAAAAGTAGAAAAAATTAAAGTGACTTGTACAACGGCGACGCAAAATATACGCATATTTAAGAATTTAAACTAATGCGTACGCTAATGCGAACATTCATAATAACGAACATACAGTGTAGCGTTGTCAAAGGTACGCTACTTAACTGAATATGTACGCATTAGCGTACAAATCTTTAGCGTAATATTCGTACGTATGTACGCACGTACGTACGCACGTACGCACGCACGCACGACGTAGAGGCCTAGCGATGGCAAGAAGAGCAGCTGCTTTTAGCTCAGAGGAGCTCAAATACATGGTCCGTGTCATGGACCGGGAGAACTATGATGGCCCACACCCCCATAAACATGTGCACAAAAAGGAGGTCATAGAGGTGGTGATCCGAGGCCTCCTACATAGGTGTAGGACTGTGCGGACCTCCGGCCAGATCCAACGCCGATGGTCGGATCTAAAAATAAAAACCCCAGAGTGGCTAAAGGAGATACGGGAGGAGATAAGAAGGGGTAAGTAACAAAATATTTAAAAAGTAAAATCATGTTAATAAATTAGTGTACTGTATTGTATATATACCAGTCTGGGTTGCCAACTGTCCACAAATTTCTGGACAGTCCGTAAAAATAGGCAACTTTTTTCCAATGTCCGTGAAAAAAAGTCTGTGATTTTTTAGAGGCTGGTTATACTAGATTATTTTGGTGGTAATTATCATCATTTTTTCAGCTTACAGTAAATGGTGGTAATGAGTTCTGATCAGTATATCGAGCTATAGACCTTTATTACTTTATATTATCCTTCATTATGGTTTTCAAATTTTTCCTTTAAAAATGTTAACCGTCCATGATTTTGGGATGTTGTCCAAAGTTGTCCAGAAAAAAAAAAATTTGGTTGGCAACCCTGATACCAGTGCCAATAATGAAAACCGTATAGAAGGACAACGTGGGCGTGCGTGGTGCGCTGCAGAAATTTTTCTTTCATGCTAGGCCACGCCTCTAACTCCACTCAAACAAGTGAAGATATTCTCAGATACGTGCCCCTTCACAGTAATTTGCCTTAGGCTACTTTCACATATGTGGTGGTGATCCGGCAGGCTGATCCGCGGTATTTGCCCTGCAAATTCCCGGCGTTCTTGCTGGATAGCGGCCGGTTCAGCACCGTCACCCATTATTGTTGATGGGGTTGGCCATTCTCCTTTTTGTGTCAGGCAAATGCTGGATCGGGAGAGATCGGTTGGGCTGTTCCCGGCCATAGCAGCCCACCGGATCTCTCTCGCTAGTATGAAAGTACCCTTAAATATATGCCCCTTCATAGTTAGTGCTTCCTTCCTCCTACACACAGACTCAAAGACGTGCTCATGCTGCATCTAATGTGTCTGGAGTGGGCGATATCAAAAATATTCCCGCAATAAGATATTAAGAAATGTATTGCAATAAATAATACCCATTTAGAATAAAAAAACACTTGGGGCCACAAGGAGAAGACATTATACTGTATGTGGGCAGACACAAGGAGACATTACACTGGACGTCGGGGAAGGTGAAGGGACTGCTCCCTGCTTACCGTCACCCGTCTCTGCTTCTTATGGATGCAAAGACAGCTGACCACGGGACATAGCCACCCATTCCCGGACTCAGCCGCTAAAATCACTGACAGTTCCAGCCTAATCCTGAACGGTTGGGACGGGAGCTATGGTTATACTAGTGCATTGTATGTGCTGTATTTATATTTTTATGTTTGTACCTGCAGAATGTGACACACAGACATCTTTTATTCATTCATTCAACCCTCCCAAGAAATGCCCCCCTCCATCAAATATGCATCCCAGATATTCTATGATCCCTTAACTTTAAATGCCCACTCCACATCATATCGCCCTCCTCTCACCCATAATATCTTCATAGTAGTTATACAGTGTTAGTATTAAAAACGGTCATCATAACAATTGTGTACGGATTTATGTTGCAGAGCGACGTCAGCGACGTCACCGTCGAGGCCTGACGGCCCCCACAGTTCCATCAACTTCTAGTAAGTGTAAACATATTTAATTAATTTTTATCCAGGCTATGTGGGAGTGCAGCAGCAGTGATATAAGAGCACTAGTGCGTTAGGAATGGGATCCAGCCCCAAACTATTCACATGTATCAACATCAGCAATTACAACTGTTCATTTGAGTTGAATGAAATGCCATTATTTAATGTTTTTTTACAGCTGCTGCCACCACCACAGGGGCCCTCTACCCCGCCTCAACCCCAGCCACAGAGGAGCCCACCTGCCACTCCAACAGCCCCCGAGGTAGAAGGTTAGGTAGACTGCCGAGACTGACCTCTCTAAACCCCCCACAAACCACCCTCGCAGCCGGCCAATAAAACACACACCTCCTTAAGTTGGTAAGGGTCGGGTCACAGCTTTATTTTCTTATCTTATCCAAACTTCAACTTGTTGACCATAAACACCATAACCCGGAGTAATTGAAGGCGCTATGCCCCACAGCGTTCTGTGGGCAAGTCTGCCTTCTTCTCCGTCTGAAATCGTCAACCGACCTCTGTTGTTGACTTGCAATGTTAAAACACTGAAACAAACCAGAAATGAATCAGAAAAAGTTAAGAAAAAGATTGAAATAATGGGGAAGGGAGGGTGGGAAGCTGTCAGTGAAGATGCTGGAGAAAGAGGCCGTCCCCCTATCAGGGCCATTCCTATTAACCCCTTAGCCGCTACCACCACCTCAGCCATCCAGGACGCAGGGGTGTGGGTTAAAAGAAACACCCTCTTGCTGGTAATTAGAAACAGTGTCCACAAGAGAAACACCACCGCGGGCAGAACCATTTTTTCACCTTACTGCACGCTGAGTTCATTAACCCTTTAATGCACCATCGCTCGTCAGTCATAGACGCCTTCACTTAGTCACCTCGGCGTCCGCTAAAATCAAAAGTGTAATTGGTTGGAACTTCGTTCTTCAAAATAGAATCTAAATTTATGCTTCTATCTTTTGCTAGCTCCAACCGTCAGGGAGGCAGAGTTTTCCCCAGGACCCTGGAGGACCACGCCATATGGGTGTCTAGTAAGTACAAAGCCATAATTCACATAAGTGAAATATTCTCAAGCACTAGGATCATGTCACCCAACATGTTATGATAACTAGACTGTGTACACATTATGTTCTCCAAGTGTTAGTGAAGCCGACATATCACAATAATTTTTAAAATCAACGTAGTGAAAGAAGTAGAAACTTGAGTTATACCAAAAATATTAAGAAAAGATGACATACATCACATAGTATTATAGTACATTGCAATCTCTTTTTAACAAAGCG